>JAREYC010000006.1:44695000-44892500 GCA_030015325.1 Cryptoblepharus egeriae
CCTTGTGGAGATTTTACTCATAAGAATCATTTAAGCTAATAGCACTTCCATGTTTCACTTGCCCATTGCCCTGTGGGTAAAATGAGCTTGTGGCACTAGGTTTAATGAGGCTTCCGCATTCTCGAGGTAAGAAAGATTACTTATTCTGTTGTGTGATAAAGCAAAAATATCTTTACAATAGCTTTAAGACAACTAGGGGCACAATCCAGAAGTGCACTTGGGTTACCCTATCTATCACTGGGCTGATCCAACTGCAAGATGGGACACTCTAGTTATTCTGGAAAAGGCTTGGGGCAGCCTAAGGCAACATAGGCTGCCCCTAGACAGGTGGACCTGCGGCAACCATAGTAGTTCAGGGGAGGCATGTTGAAGACATGTTTAACATTGCCTAGGGCGGAGCAGTTACTCTGCATCCAGAGCCTGTTTCCAGGGCAGAAATTCCCTTTTCCAGCTCCTCAGAGTTATACCACCTCAGGAGCAGGTATAGTAATAAGTTGACCCATAGGGGTCCATGATAAGGCCGAGTAAGAATGGCAGTACTGACCAAAAATCTGAGTTCTTGGCCAGCCTAGCAGCAACCCCTGCCTCTCAACTTCAGGATATGGCACAACTATGGCAGCCCACTAATCTGTGGATACAGCAGGCCACTCCAAGAAGCCCCTTGTATTCACTGTAGACTGTACTGGTAGTCTCATCAAGGATTCCTTATAAGGCAGGCACCAAAGGTGTTCCTTGTTCAGTATGATCTGGGGGAGGGGGTTCTTCTCAGGTGCAAGCCCTTCCCAGGTATCACTGACTTGGTGTCTACTTAGCAATCTCTGGAGCAGCTAGGGCAACCCAGCTAGGGCACTTCTCACTGCCCTAACTCTTGATTGTGCCTTAGTACAACAGGTTAGATCTTGAAAAGTAAATAGTATATGGTGTCTCTGCCCAATTTCTGGTAATTCCCTGTTTTCCAGCAGTCCTCTGAGCCATATCCAACTCTTCGTCTGGGGCTTTCAGGGAGCATAGTCAACATGGACTGTTGAGAAGAGAGAGAAAATTTCCTTGCAACAATCGCATTCCATGCAGGTATCAGAGGTTGATCAGGTTGAGTGGTTAACAAGCCATATAAATATTGTCTTGATTTATTTGGAAAGGGACATGACCTGGCTGTGTACACAAAAGAAATTGATACTTTTCTTTTGTGTACACCTAACCTATTCATTTGGATCAAGCTCTCTTGGTGAATCTTAATCAGTGGCAATAACAAATTACAGCTCTGTAATCAAAACTTTAGGTAAGCTTTATGTGTTTCTTACATTAGAGCTGCATGACACTGAGTAATGGGGCCATTGGTTGATTGTGACTTAGGCTTGAAGTCTAAACTTATTGTGTCACTGCTGGCCATGACACCACTTTCATGACATCGTCATTGGTGGATCCCAACAGATTTACATTCTAAAATGTGCATCCTGGTGCTACAAAGTTTGAGAACCACTGCCCTCAGATAATGCTGCATACTCATAATAGTGTCGTTGTCTTCTCGATTTGATTAAGAATGGACGTGGACTAATGGCACAATTGCTTTTCATTTTGCTCCACAGGATGTGATAATGGCATCTCGCCTCAGTGCCTTTAAGAAGGGTTTGGACAAATTCCCAGAAGAAAGGACCAGCATGGGTTACAGGCCATAAGGGCTGTGTTGCGGTGGACAACCTCAAAATACTAGATGCAGGGATGGGCACGTGATATGTGCACGTTGAGGCATCTGGTGGGCTACTGTGTGATGGACTGGACTAGAAAAGAAGCTGGACTAGATGGGCCTTTGACCTGATCCAGTGAAGGCTCTTCGTATGTTCTTATGTCCTTATATGCCACCCCCCAACTCAGAAATATATGTAGTGACATGACAATTACCATAACTATATTTTTGCTTCAGCATTAAGTTCCATTTTGGAACACGTACATACACACACATACACAATCTGTGGATAAGTGAAAGCCCTGTGCCTCCTGAAGTCTTAGGAATTAAAAACATCACTTTCAGTTTTATGGGGAAAGGCTGAAATTACATTTCTTTTCCATTCTACAGTCTGTTTGAGAAGAAGCCATTGGTAGACACAGAGTTTTCCTCACCTCTGGAGAGGGTCACTCTTGGGGTTCCCTGTGGATCCAAACTACAGATGAATCTGCAGACACAGCACCTGCAGATACAGATGCACTTCCAGATGCACACCACTTACAAAAACACAAGCCACCGTGACGCTACTCTTGCATAGTCAGATTGGGCTACAAGCCAAATAAAACTGCCTTGATTTATTCAGCAAATTGTACTACAGGAAGAATATTTAGGTGGGGACAAACTAAAATATGTTTTTGAGCATTAAGCATATAAGAGTTGGAAGAGTTATGAAGAATGTCTGTAGAAGATGGGGAAAGAAATTCAACATGCAGTGTTCCCAGAGTAATATGTTTGGTAATTTAATGTGCTGAGCAACCGTTTTCAAAGAACGCACTTGAGCAAATATCTCTTTTTCAGTCCTTGGAAGAGTCAAAAGTGAAAACCTTTTCAATTTTTACAACCATGCCACTATGGTGGGCTAAGTCATTCTGCAGACTTCAGAGGCAATTTGTCTGGGATTGGGCTATTTCCCCAAGCTTCTTGAAAAATCAACATTTCTTTATGTTCCACTCACAAACAAAATGAACAAAAGGCAACCCCAAAGTGAAGCTGTTACAAAATGTTCATTGAATTCAAACTCAAAGGAGGCAAGGAAAAAAATCTCTTGTGCAATCTCTGCCATGGCATCTTCCGCTTGAGACCTTGTGCTTATGCCATTGTTTCCCATTGACATGCGTTGTTCCCGTTCCTATTCCCATTCCTGCCTCTAGGAGGCAGATAATAGTATCACAGTGTTGAATGGATCAACATACCTGGCTTCCTTACTGTCTTCCAGAAGGAATAGTCAACTTTGATTTCCTTATCGATAATCCAAACAATTTGCTCTCTCTACTGACTTTGTACATGACTACAATAAATAAGCAAATAAATCAGAACAACTCCAAATAATTAATTTCAATATTTGCATGTTCCTATGGAAATGATAAACACATTATTTTAATCCATTTAAAAACTTCACAAACATATGCTAATTAGATAAATGTCTGGGTATTTTTCCTTCTCAAAATGCTAATATTTTGTGCTCACTGATAAATGCTAGATCGGTGATTTTCAAATGTTTTAGAGTCCTTAAAGGATGCTGCCTGATTGATAAATTCCATGGGGTACGATTGTAATGGAAACTGGGTGGCAACTAAACAGGTTAACTTCTAATGCACATAGCCTAATTTGCCCTGTCAGTTTCATGAACCATCAAAAATTGGGTCATGATCCAGTAGTGGGTCCTGGACCCAAAGGCTGAGGCCCACTACTCTAGATATGTTGGAGTAAAAGAATATTGTATTCAATTAAAATATAATAAACAGTCCTTCAGATCTTTAATCTGTCTGGGTCTTGAGTCTAGCCTCAGAGTTGGCAGAATTGGTAGTACTTGCAGAGGAAGGAAGGACTTCCTCAGGCTCCCATCTTCTCTGTTTATAAGTATTGATTCTGATTTTTAAAATATGTTATCTTTATCACATATTTTTGAATAATTATCTGCTATTTTAATTATTTTAATTCTCCATTTTATTGTGGTATGGTATTTGACTAATAGTACAATCCTAATCATGTCTACGCAAAAGTAAGCCCCATTGTGTTCAATGGGCCTTACTCCCAGGAAAGTGTCTTTAGGATTGCAGCCTTATTAGGGTGACGTGTCAGGAAAGCAGAATATATTATCCTAATAAAACAATAATGATATTTCAGTGTCATGAAAATACCTTCATTAAGCAATCTCATTCAGCAATTTTTAACCTTTTTCATCAGACACTACACTAACAAGGTGCCAAAATTGGCAAGGCACACAATTAGGGTTGGAAATGTGTGTGTGTGCATGTGTGTGTGCATGTGTGTGTGTTTTGCAACTGACAAACTCCTAGGGCAAACCTGCAGATCATTTACAGTATACAAATGTGTGTCATGGCACAGTGGCTAAAAATTGCTGGGCAAGATATTATGATTATTAACAACTGCAGTGTAAATAACAAATTTGTTTCATTCTTCAAAATGTTATGTGTAATTTGGGAGTGGAAGTAAAACCATAAGATTTGTTCTGAGATGCAATTAATCCTTATATTTTTTAATGAATTTGACATCTAACTCACCTTGCTACCTACCTAAACTAACTAAACTAACCACCTAACTCAAGTCAAATAAATCCTGAAGGACTTGGTCAAAACCCCATCTTAAAAAAAAGATAAAGATTGAAATCCCAGTTCAAAGACTGAATACTTGGACTTCAGAAAACTTGGATTCTGAATTTCACTTTGTGTCCAATATCAGATTTAATATGCAGGTATCAGACTGCTTTAATGGCACACAAAACAATCAGAATGAAGCCTTTCTCACAAACAAACCATAAGAACAAAAACTTAACTTTTGTAAAGAAAAAATAACACACACACACAAAAATCTTTTTGTGTGGCATTAATACCCAGCTACTTCAATATGTTATCTATATTTTTCTTGTTGACATTCAACCAATTCAGAGCTAAAAATCTATCCTACATTTTTTTTTCTCTCTAGGTCATAAATCATAAAAAGGTTATATTTTATGAAAGCTGAAGCTGAGAAGTAAACACATATTTGTATCAAAAGAGTTTCATCTATTAAACAGCAATGACAGGGCCCTCTGGGCCAAAATCTAGTTTTCTTACTTAAAAAGCTTAGTTCTTTTGTAGACTCCTGCAGGGACCTATAACAGTTGGAATTGGGTTTTTTTATGCCTTTGAGGCCTCCAAATGAATGTTACAGTTTTCCATTATTTTCTTTTTCTTCTGAGAAAACTAGGCTACCGACTTATTGCCTAAAACCTACACCCTGAGATGGTTCTGTTGTAAAATCTGTCTTCAACCTTAAGTCTAGCATTTTCTCAGCATCTTCCAAATTTGCCTTCTTTGTGCAGGAGTATCAACCAATAGAACACAAACATAGATCAAAAATGAGATGTTAACATTTCATCACATCTAGCTGCAAGATGTCTGTCAATGTTGGCCAGACTTTTATTTTAAAATATGATGGAGACTATTGATAGGCATTACATGAAAGTGAATGTTTTTATGCAGCCTGCATTGGACACAAACTCACACTTCTACCCCAACCACAGATCACATTTTTACACTCAGCAAGCCAATATGTTTTGAACAACCTGCTCAGAGAATTATACATTTGCCCCCTTCCTCTTCTAACCATATCACCGTCCATCACTGGTGTCACGAGGATGGTGCAGTTGGTGCGGTCCGCACCAGGTGATGCGCTGGAGGAAGTAGCTTCCTCTTTCTCTCTTCCTTCACCACTGAAGCCCCTTGCCCTTACTGAGAAAGGGCAAGTTGCTTCAGAGGTTAAAACTCATGTGCAACATTTCCGCATGCGCAGTTCGCCACTCTAGCCACTTGCCCTTTCTTAGGATGGGCAAGTGGCTTCAGTGATGAACTGCACATATGCCAATGTTGCGCATGTGCAGGGGAAGGGATGATGCACAGTGATGGGATTCAAAGAAATTAACAACCGGTTCTATGCCCATCTGACAGCCACTTTTAAATGGCTATTTTTAAATTTTATATGTCCTATCTCTTGTTAACAACAGGTTCTATGGAGTAGGTGCGAACCTGCTGGAGCTCACCACCATTGATGCACCAGGGTCCTGCACCCAGTGATGCAGACCCTGTCACCAGCCCTGCTTCATAATCACCATGCATCTTCTTACACCACCTGGATCACAGGTCGGCCAGGTTGAATCACTCTTTCTGAGACCCTACCTCAGGGGAGGCGAAAGAAAGCAAGTAGCCTTGCAGGAACTGATATTTAAGTAATACTTTTTCTTTTATTTTGAAACTTTCTTTGAAGTATGTAGGAAATGCATATACAAGGTGTGATCAATAAGTATCAGGATTGGTGCCATAGTAAAGGAGCTAAAATACACAGAGTGAAGCCACTTGGCACAGATTGACCTTGAACCCAACCATGCATGCACACTAAGTTTTAACATCTTAGCTCACTTCCTCTCTTTACAGCAGTGTGCAACATGTGTATGTGTAAAATGACAGAGAAAGCTGAGCAGAGAATCTGCATCAGATATTGCCGACAGGATGGCAATACCTGCACAGAGACCTATGCAAAGTTGAAGAAAGTGTATGGAGAGGAGTGTATGAGCTGCACACAAGTGTATGAGTGGTTCAGACATTTCCAAAATGGCTGACAAAATATCAATAGTGAAGAACGTTCTGAGAAACCCACAACCAGCAGAATTGAGAAACAAATCACAGATGTGCATCCAGCTGTGAGGTGAAATCATCAAATCAACATCTGTGAGTTATCAAAGAATGAGCAGACTAGTTATGGTTCAGTTCAGTCCATTCTCACTGAAGATTTGGGTATGAGACACGTGTGTGCCAGGTTTCTGCCAAAACTGCTTTCAGCTGACCAAAAAGAAACTTGGGTTTCAGTTGCGCAAGATCTATTTGGTTGTGTCGAGAACAATGAAAATGGTCATAATGTGTGATGAATTGTGGATCTATGTGTATGACCCCAAAACCAACGCTCAGTCTTCACAGTGGAAGACCCCAACCTTTTCGAGAGCGAAGAAAGCTTGAATGAGTCGAGGCAATATGAAGTCTCATTTCTTCAGAAGACTGTTTTTTTCAACTACAAGGGGATTTTTCATCATGAATATGCTCCACGTGGACAGACAGTAAACAAGGAGTACTACTGTGACGTGTTGCTGCATTTGCAGGATGCTATTCGTCAGAAAAGGCCAGAATTGCATGTGTCCGGTGAGTGGCAATTGCACCATGACAGTGCACCTGCCCATTCAGCACAGCTTGTGCAGCAGTTTTTGTCCAAGCACAACATCTCCCAGGTCCAACAGCTACCATATTCCCCAGATCTCACCCCTTGCAACTTTTTCCTCTTCCCAAAAATCAAATCCCAATTGAAAGGATGAGGATTTCAGGACATCGAGGAAATCCAAGTGAATGTGACGAGGCAGCTGCTGATTATCCCAGAAAACGAGTTGCAGGAATGCTTCCATCAATGGAAACAGCAATGGATTAAGTGTGTGGCTTCCAAAGGGGACTACAGTGGTGCCTCACGTAACAAATTTAATTCGTTCCAGAGGCATGGTTATCACGTGAAATGTTCTTTATGTTAAGTGGATTTTCCCATAGGAAATAACGGAAACTCAGATGATTGGTTCCACAACCCAAAAAATATTCATAAAAAAATATTAACTGAGTAAAAATGATGGCAAAACACTGTAATTGAAGTCTACTTAGGCTGCAATACTAAAGACACTTTCCTGGGAGTAAGACCCATTTAACACAATGGGCTTACTTCTGGGTAGACATGGTTAGGAAGCTGTCGTCAAAGACACTTTCCTGGGAGGCTTACCTGGGCTGCTGCTGGAGGTTCAAAGTGGTTGGTGGAGGCACTTGGGGGGCAGTTATGGGCAGCTGCCTCTGGCACTCCCAGGCAACTGCCCCCAAGTAGGGAGCAGTTAGAGGCAGCAGCGCCGGCTGGCAACCCTTTTAAACAGCCTCCGCATGGAGCATCAGGGCTGCATAGCACGCATGCCCATTAGGCGCCAGAGGGGTTTGTTATGTGAAGCAGATTTGTTATGTGTAGCAGGATTCCTTGGAAATTTAGACTTGTTATGTGGAACATACTTTATGTGAGGTGCGTGTTACATCAGGTACCACTGTACTTTGAAGTAGATTAAATGTCGAAATGTTACTTGTTGTAGTTTTCTTTTTATAGCACCAGTCCTGATACTTATTGATCACACCTCATACTTGCCAAATACAGGGGAGGGCACCAGGATACAAGTGTCTTATTGACTTGTGTGCTTCCTGAGGTGAGCCAGTGGTAGATCACTGTGAGATACACAAAGCTGGACTAGGTTGGTCTTTGGCCTGATCCTTTCAGGGAACCATTTTTGGTTCCTTTGTGATGCAAAATGCTTTGCAAATTTTGTGTTGAATAGTGGTATCTAAACATTCATCATCATCATCATCATCATCATCATCATCATCATCATCATCATCAACAACCTCTCTTTTTATTTATGCATTATTTTATTCTAATGCAGTGAGTGAGCTGCTCTGGGGACCCTATCTGGGTAGAAGGTGTATGACAAAATTAATCTATATATATAAACTGACTGACTGACTGACTCATCAACACCCAGCGAAAACCAACGGGCCTAGAAATATGAAATTTTGGGAGGGTGTTCCTTCCATGATGGAGGCACCCATCATGGAGGCACCCATCATGGTGCCTCCAAAAACTGGTTTTTGGAAATTCCAACCTGAAGGGGGTGAAAAGGGGCGTAACGTGTTTTCCTCATACTCTCCTTTGGGAATCACTGACTGATCACTGCCCTGTCCCAACCCCTGGACCTAGAAGCATGAAATTCATTATGAGACATGAACAACCACCAAGAAGTAATGTTGAGAAATTTACCCTTTAAGGGGGTGAAAAGGGGTGCAACATGTTTTTGTCCTATATTTAACATTGAAGACTCTGATCAACATCCAGCCAACTTGGTGCCTAGGACTGATGTACTGGGAGAAAGGGTACACTGTAGAGGATGTTGTACATGGCAGGTGTTGGCACAGTGGATGGTGATGTGCATGGGAGGTGTTGTGCATGGGGAGGTGTTGCACACAGGGGTGTGTTGCACATGGGGGAGTTGCTCATGGGGGAATGTTGCGCATGTGGGGGTGATGTGGATGAGAGGGTGCTGCTCCACAACGCAGGTACATTTCTCTAGTTATAAATAAAATAAATAGATGAAATGTCATAGTTTTATAGATAATGTTTATAGATTGTTATCTAATCCTCTGTTATTGAAAAGTCTTCTCATCTGCCTTTTGTTCCCCTGGGCAAGATAGATGTGTTTATCCAAATTCCTATTTGTGTTATTACATTCTTATTCCTGCCCGCTTCCAAGGAACTCAGGGTGCCATACCTGATTTTCTCTGTCATCAATTTTATCCTGTGATGTGTAGTAGGCTATATTGAGAGAAACTGGGTTAAGGTCACCCAATGAACCTCATGGATTGGGAGAGGGACATTAAATCCAAATTTTTCCAGTTCTGTTCCACAACTTTAATCAATATTGTTGAACTAGTGAAATGTGCCTGCATTGTGGGAGTAAAATACCCCCTGTATGCTATCCGTTCTGTGTGCCATTACCCCATCACCACCATGTGCCACATCCCTGGTGCAACACTGCCCATGTGCCATACACCTCAGGCACTACACCCCACAGGCGCCACACCCCCAGGTACAACATCCTGAGGTGCAACACTCTCCATGTGCCACATTCACCAGGCACCACAGGCACAACACCCATTCCCATGTAACTATCTCCCCCTGTGCCATACCCCCCCCCCACAACCATGGGCAGGTGCAGGATTTGGGGCTTGGTGTTGATCAATCTTCAACCTTAATTATAGGCTGAAAATGTGTTGCATCACATTTCAGCCTCTTAGGGGTTATTTCTAGAAATCAGTTCTTGGTGGGTGCTCCCATCATGGAAGGAATATGCTCCCCAAATTTCATGCTTCAAGGTGCTGGGGTTGAGTCAGAGTGTCCATCAGTCAGTGATTCTTCAATGTAAACAATAGGGACAAAAATACATTGTGTCCCTTTTCACCTCCTTCCAGCTGGAATTTCCAAAAATGGTTTCTTTGTGGGTGCCTCCATTATGGAAGGAACACCCCAGATTTCATACTTCTAGCTCCGGCAGTTTTGGCTGAGTGAGTGAGTGAATGAGTGAATCAGTCAGTCAGTCAGTTATATATACACTATATAAGATATAAAGGTTTAAAAAGGTAAAGGTGTCCCCCGCTGTTTGCCTTGTAACCAACTCCAAGGAGAGTGCTCCTCCCTGTTATAAAGCCAAAGAGCCAACATTGTCCAAAGACATCTCCAAGATCATGTGGCCAGCTTGACTAAATGTCAAAGGCACACAGAATGCTGTTACCTTCCCGCCAAAGTGGTACCTATTTATGTACTTTCAAACTGCTCGGTTGGCAGGAGCTGTAATGGGAGATCACTCTGTCATGCATTACTCTGGTCCTGAACTACCAACCTGCAGTATGCAGTATGCAGTATGCAATATGCCATGAGATGATGTCTAGATGGCCCAGGAGGAGTAAAAAAAAAACTTTTTTACTTACTTCTCCATAGACTAATAGGATCCCAATAAGTCTCTTTGAACCTACACCAGCTCTTGTTGGCAAAAGGTCAAGAAAATTCCTGCTGGAATGTCTGATCCAGGAAGGAGTGATGGGTCCTTGGAATTTACTGCTACTGGCAAGGTCTTCCAACTTCTGCATCTTCCTGTCACTGACCCAGCCTGCTCACCAACCCGAATCTTCCACAATTTTTTCTGGATATCCAACCGCAATCTCCTTTCCTGCAGTTTGTACCCATTGGTTCTAGTTCTGCTTTCAGAGGCAGCTATGAACAAATGAGCCCCTTCCTCCATATGACAGCCCTTCAGGTATCTGAAGAGGGCAATCATGTCTCCCCTCAGCCTCCTCTTCTCCAGGCTGAACATCCCAAGTTCCCCCAACCTTTCCTCGTAGGGCTTCCCTTCCATCCCACTGATCATTCTTGTCGCTCTCCTCTGGACTTGCTCCAGCTTGGCTGCATCTCTCTTAAAGTGAGGTGCCCAGAACTGAACACAGTACTCAAGGTGAGGTCTCACCAATGCAGAATAAAGAGGAACTAGAACTTCTCGTGACTTGGAAGCTACAGACCTCTTAATGCAGCCTAAAATGGCATTTGCCTTCTTTGCAGACACATCACACTGCTGACTCATGTTCAGCTTGTGATCCACGGCGACTCCAAGATCCTGCTCACATGTTGTGCTGCCAAGCCAAGTATCCCCCATTTTATACCTATGTTTTTGGTTTTTATTTCCTGAGTGCAGAACCTTGCACTTCTCCCTGCTGAAATTCATTCTGTTTGTTACAGCCCAGGATTCCAGTTTATCCAGATCCTCCTGGAGGTTTCTCCTATCTTCTGATGTGTTTGCTACTCCTCCCAGTTTGGTGTCATCTGCAAATTTGATCAGGCTCCCCCGTATCCCTTCCTCCAAGTCATTGATGAAAATGTTAAAGAGAACCGGTCCCAAGACAGAGCCTTGGGGTACCCCACTAGAAACTGACCTCCAGGTTGACACAGAACCATTTACTAAAACCCTTTGAGTGCGGCCATCAAGCCAGTTGCAGATCCACCTAATTGCCCTGTCTAGCCCATATTTTTCCAACTTCCTAATTAAAATGTCATGTGGGACTTTGTCAAATGCTTTGCTGAAGTCAAGATAAATGTCATCCACAGCATTGCCACTGTCCAGTAAGCTCGTAACCCGATCAAAAAAGATCAGATTTGTCTGGCAAGATTTATTCTTGGTAAATCCATGCTGGGTTCTTTTGGCCACCGAGTACTTGTCTAGATGTGCACAAATTGTGTGTTTTATGATTTGTTCTAATACCTTTCCCAGGATTAAAGTCAAACTGACTGGTCTATAATTTCCAAGGTCTTCTTTTTTTCCCCTTCTTAAAGATTGGGACTACATTCGCCCTCTTCCAGTCCAGTGGCACTTCTCCACTCCTCAAGGATTTCTCAAAGATGATCGACAGAGACTCTGCAAGGACATCTGCCAGTTCCTTAAGAACTCGAGGATGCAGCTCATCTGGTCCTAATGACTTGAATTCATTTAGGCCAGTTAAGTGGTTTTGAACCAGTTCTCTATCAGTCTTAATCTGCTGTGCTGCACCATCCATGTTTTCATTATCTCTTTGGGGATGCAAGCACATCCCTGCATCAGCCAATGATCCCACACCCTCATTTGCACAGCCCTTCTTCCGAGAATAGAAGGAGTTGAACAGGTCCCCAAATTTCCCTCCCCAAATTTCATGCTTCTAGGTGCAGAGATTGGGGCTGGGTGTTGATCAGTCAGCGATTCTTCAGTGTAAAGTAGAGGGATGAAAATGCACTGCGCTTCTTTCACCCCTTCTGTTTTGAATTTCCTAAAATAAGTTCTACCTCCATCACAGAAGGAACACCCTCCCCAAATGTCATGCTTTTAGTTCTGGCGGTTTTGGCTGGGCATTGATAAGTGAGTGAGTGAGTGTGTGTGTCAGTCAGTCTGTCAGAGTCAGTGGTACATCCAAAGTGAGTGTGATTACCCCAAAAGACTGGGAATTTCTAATGCAACTCTAGCTGCAATCCTAAAGACACTTTCCTGGGATTAACCACTGAAAACAATAGAGCTTACTTTTGAGTAGAGTAAGAACTGTGCTCTAAATTGGATTCCAGGCCACTGTCTGACGACACCCTATATAGACTCCTGACTAAGAAGCCAAGATCTAAATCAGGGGTGTCCACAAACATTTTGGACTGAGGGCCACATCACCAATCTGATATGGTGTCAGGGCCTGAAAAATGAATTAAATTGTATGTACATACATTTACATGTAAGAATGTATTAGAGACAGATCTGAAAGACTGTAAGGCTTGCCTGTGGGCCAGATGGAGGGATCTTGCTGAGGGCAGCATTGAGGCTCACTGTGGGTTACATCTGGCCCCCAGACTGGGGTTTGGACACCCCTAGTCTAAATCAAGACAGTTTCTGATAGTGCAAGCAGTGCCTTGAGTTCCATAAGGGGAAATAATTGTGTGATAAATATAAAAAATAAACACATTGGCATGCATGAGGCTCAAAATGCCACCATTTTTCCTTGCATCTGAGGAAACAAAGTTATTTCCATTTGCATCATTGTCATCATGGCTGTATGTTGGCTCCTTTCTTAGTAAGACTACTTCCTCTTGGTCCTGAAGTCACTGGAATCCTCCAGAGCATTTTGCAAGCTTCTGTATGAAAGGGGGAGGGAGAAGTCAGCCCATGTCTTGCTTTTTAAAAATCTCTGACTGCTATTAAAATTAGTGCACCTTAAGCTATTAAAAGATGATAGACTTCACCCTTTCTGAATGGTGTAATTTATGACGTAGAACATCTGTATATCATGCCATTATTATATCCCAAGCACCGTTAGCAAATTTGCCACCTCTAAACTAGCAGAATAATCACTAACAATTAACAAAATGATACATCTGAGTCGCGGTAATCTTTTTACCTATATCGAACATATATTTGCTCTTTTGATGTCTTGTATGAATAGGACTGTTTTATGTGACTGATGACAGGCTAAACAATAGTTCAGAGTTGTAATATAGAACTCAATTTGCTGGAACTATCATCTGAAAGGCTTGGACAATTTATTGAACACTGCAGATGAAAGAAAGAAGGAGAGGGAGAAAAAAAATTAAAAACTGACCACTTCTAAAAATGAAGAAAATGGGGCAGTAAAGGGTATTGTAATATACTTTAATCTTCCTTAATGCAGAAAAAATATGAAATGCCATTAAAGCAGCCTTTGAAATGAATGTGTCCGTATTGCTTGAGTACCCAAATCTAGTTAATGAATCTATTGTGAAGGCAAATAAACAGGAAAGCAGTGGAGAAGAGATCTATGTATTATACTGACTAATTCAGAAGATGAAAGAGGATAAAAATTAAAGTTAAATTCATATAAATATTAGATCCAAGGAGAATAGTTGCAGGTGTAAAAAATTGTGGATGGGAGATTGATGGTATAGTTGGATTTACATTTGATCAGCTCATCTGACCAGGGAGCTGGTTTGCATACAAGAGCAAAGTCAGAGAAGATGAAAGCTTTTGGAGGGGCCCAGTAATTAACATTTTAAAAGGTTTTTAAGCAACAAAATAACGCTTCCACAATAACATCAATTTAATCATTTTATTTGAGAAATTAAATGGGTTGCAAGTGTTCATTTGTTAGAAGTGGTGTTGACGGCTTTTGGAAGGAGTTATCAAATCCTGTTTCCGTGCTAATAGTTTTGAGATGGATTCAGTTTGTGGGAAAGATAAATGAACTCTACAGAGATTCATCTGAAATGCCTCAGGAAATAAATAAAGCGAGACCTAGTGAATATTCAAACCTGTGTCAAAGCATGTTGTTCCACAAAGCATGAACCCAGCAGCTCTGGTATCTATGGCACATGAATGACCAGAAGAATAGGGGAATAGTCCCATTTTTTCAGTATTGAGGAGAGTAATAAGAGACACTTGGGGTGCAATCCAGAGTAACTACAGGAAATCCTTGCTCCGGTGTAAGAACAATTTACTCTGGATTGCAATATGAATTTCCCCATAGGTTTTCAATAGGTGATGATGTAACTATGGGTTCATGTAATGTCTCTTATGTGCTCCTGTAGTTACTCTGGATTGTAGGGTAAGAGAGCATGAGTATGTAACTGTCCATGGTACTGGACAGAATGTGACATGCCATGCCACAGTGCATAGCCCTTTGTGAACATTGGAGATTGATAGCGCTTTGGGTCTCAATAATGGCTTGGATTGAACAGCTTTGGTGCTGTTCAATCACAAAAACTGATTGGAAAAAATCAGAGTGTTTTTTTTTAAAAAAAACACCTCATTGTATATATTAGTTTTAAATTCAATGAAACAAACACAAGGTTCTATTTCAAAGTACTTTTCCTTCAGTTAAACCAAAGAATTGATAAAGTAAACAAATCATCCATCATTTCAACCATGCTATGCATATATTTCTCTAAACATGAAAGATGTTTTATTTTTTTGGTATGTTTACGTGAAATGAATACACGCACGCACACATACACAATGCTTCCACCAATCCCGATAGCTATACCAATGAAAGCAATATGCACAATTCTGCTCTATATTCCCATCTGAAACAGAATATAAAATAATTTTTGTGTCTGTGTGTGCTTGTGCCTGTGTCTATATGTCTGAATTCACATTTATTCTCCTTGCTTTCCATTGTGCTTAGCTCAAAATTGAGCTATTTCAATTTTAAAACTATTGCTAACTCACCTCTGAGTGGAAATTGCACAAGAGGAGCTGCACACCAATGATCCTGTGTTAAAGTTACTACTTGGGTGTGGACAGTAATAGGATTTTCAGAAATGAGCAGCTATTTGGCAAGGTACTAACACAAAAATGTACAGTGGGAAATAGGAGTTTAAACTCTGGTTCTCCCATGGAATTGCTCTCTACTTTGGGAAATGTTAAATTTGAAAACAAGCAATTTTCCCTGGTATTGTTTTGTTTTCATATGGAGGTTTCATGGGAAGAATCTATCCACTTTCTACATCACAACTATTTCTGTCATCATATTAGGGCTAGATTAACTTCTATGCTTAGCATAGAATAGGGTTCTTTCTAAAGCCTTTGATTTAATGTTAATAACAGCGTTTTGGGTAGAAGTTGGACCTGTCCTTTTATCTCTGTTAGTCTCCTTTATAGAGTTTGTGAACATGACTTTTGTGAACATGACTACTGCTTGGTCACTGCATAGCTCTTCACTGCTGGTATAGAAATGCAATGGCACAATCCTAATAGGGCCTTATGTTGCCAAAACTAGGAAATATGCATTCTATTGCAATGTGTGACACACCATTCAGACAAGTGATTGGTCCACATGGTAGCAGGCTATGTCCCTTGGTTCTGGTAAGTCAGTGGGAAAAAGCAATGATGGGGAAGAAAAATGATGGGGGAGGAATGGGGCAGAGATCAGGGTGCAGAAGAACATAGATTGAGACCTGGGAGTGGGTGGTAATAGCGGCAGCAGTGCTACCAACATCCCATCCCCTTCTCAGCCTCAATCCACTTTCCTGGGTCCACTCAGACTTCCACCAGGCTTGGAGTCTTGAAGTTTCAGGCTTACTATCAGTCAATGGAACAAGTATTCCTTAACCAGAGAACTCCTCATGGGCTTGAAACTCCACTGCAGCATACAGCTTGGGCTCCACAGGGTGACCATATGATTGGATTTTTCTGGATTTGTCCTCTTTTTTAGCCTTCTGTCTGGATATCCTCCACAAGGGCTTCATTGTTTCATTTTGGAACTTTGCAATGGTGTGCAGTTCCCCATCATGTCATATGTCATTGGATTCGTACTGAAGAGCAGACTCCAATGCCAGTTTGAAATATCTCCTTCCTATCAAAAATTATGGCCAAAAAACTAACCATCAAAAATATGCATTGAGCTCTATAAAAAGGTGATTGTGCCCAATATCATGGTTTTACTCATGAACAGGCAAACGTGCCACTGTCTGCCGGAAAGGCCAGGCTGAGAGGAATCCAAGACCTTGTCCTCCTTTTTAGGTCCAGGCATCTGGTCACCCTGCATTGGTGCAGCTAGTCACTGGACATTACTGCCACCAAATCTGTCCCATTCCTGTTTGTGATCTGCTCTTCTAGCTTTCTCAAAATCTAGATCAAAACACATGACAACACTGCAAAACAATCCGAAAACAGCATAAAAGACAGTATCCATAAAATCTCTACCCACACCTATAGCCCCTCAAACTACCACCCCAAGCATCAACCACTAAAGACCATCCCTTGAAAGACATATATACTCAGAGTGAAGCCTCAGGGAAAGACTGGACTATTTGGTCATGCTCTGATATGTATATGAATGAAGATGGTCCTTCAGAGATGGAATGTGAGAACTGGTGGACGGTTTGGATATGATTACAGTAAAGAAGAACATAACAATACAAGAGTCCTTACTTGACAAAAATCTAAGCATGAGTTTAATCCTAGTCTCCTTTGCCCTGTAGCCTGTTTTGCCAGACACAAACATTTGAAAATACATTTTTTGGATCACAAATGAACAGTGATATACCTGCATCAGTACCTAATGAGAAATGCCTCAAGGCCCTGTGATGTCTTCTCCAACTTCCTCCTTTCTATTTTCAAGCCTTAACACTTTAATCTGTGATATTTTAGACAGCAGGCTTGCTATTGAATGGTTAGCATTTTTTCCCTTTGACTGCTAAACGTGTCTCTCATTTTTTTTATGTTAATTCTGCTCTTCACCCCATTTTCCAATTGCAAAATTCAATTACCTCTAGTTTAAAAACTGTGAGAGCAACACGCCTGCCTGACATAAATGGAGGCTGTAAACCATCTGCCAGCACAAATTGGAAACCTGAGGGAAATTCAAATATGCCGGATTGTTTTGCTGGCTCTTGTTTATTTGTTTGCTTTATTTTTGCAGGTACATTAACCTTTCAATCATGCCCCCCACATCTCTACAGTGCCAACACACTTAAGTCTATGTCAATCACAATCTCTCTCAGTGTTTTTAATCATTAGTTTTTCTTGTTGGCATTTGGCAATATAGGTTCAGATCCTGATTTTTCCAGACAGAACTTCATGCAAATAGAACTTCATGCATGACACATCCATGCTGAACAACATATCCCTTTGCAAAACTTTAAAATGAACCGCAGGGCTATTTTTGGAGAAAAAGCTGGATAGCACTGAAATCACCCAGTGCTTTTAGGAGTACTATCTTTTAAATAAAATTGCAAGGCAGTGTATATAGCCCAGATGGGAAACAAAAGCCTTAGCTGGTCTTGCACATTTCTTTGCAAGGAAAAAGCATGTGCCATTTCAGAAAATCAAAGCGAAGGAAAACATTGACGACAATCTCACTGCCTAATGTATTATTATGGCTTTTTAGGGATTTTATATATAATTTCCTGTAAAGTTAAGAGGTTGAAGTGATCTCTTCTATTCAGGTGTGTCATCGGAATAGCCACAAAAAAATTTCCTTCATCTTAGTACGTTCACAGTTGACATACTATGGGAGGCGTGTGCAGCTGTCTCGCTCTGCTATTCATTTCCTCATTACTATTTTATAAATATATGATTAACAGTTATTGCAGCTGCCTAATTCACATTTACTGCAAATGCAACCCCACAAATGAATGCTCAAAGCAAAGAGATGTGGTTTTAGTGTAATTTAAATTTTACAGTTCCATTTACCCTGTTTTTTAATTTACTGTATAATGACCCTATTAGAATAAAACACATCTGGAAGTTCTTTGGGGAACATTTAATTTTCTGTGGCTTCAGTACTAACAGAATTTGTACCATAAAGGCCACAGATGCTTTGAACACTGTACAAATTTTCACATTTTATGCCAAGAAGATGGTTAATTGTACAGATGAGACACTTACAGCCAGGAGGGCTTCTAGTTGCAAAAAGAGATGAAAAGGACTTGGACCAGAGATGGGCTGGCCCCATCCCAAGATCCGGTACGCCGGAAGTGGGAGGGGCCAGCCGGGGTCAGGGGTGTGTGGGCGGGGTGAGGGGCGGGACTGAGGAGGGGCGAGGGGCGGGGCGACGTTGGCGCCTGCACAGTGCCTGCTTAGAAGCCGGCCTGCCAGCTTCTAAGCGACGTCGGCGCTCGCACAGAGCCTGCCTAGAAGTGGGCAGGCCGCCTCTAGGAAGGCTCTGCGCGAGCGCCGATGTCGGCGCTTGTGCAGAGCCTGCCTAGAAGCGGCCTGCCCGCTTCTAGGCAGGCGCGGTGGGCACAAAACATGGCGGACCGTACCGGTCCGCTATGTTTTGCGTTTCCCTGTCGCTGGCGGTACACTAGCGGCAGGGAAACTGGAAGAAGCGGTACGGGCGCGTAGGCCCGTACCGGTAAGTGCCCACCACTGACTTGGACCTTAGAGCAGCCTAATATAGACCACTTGTACACAATTCCTTGCTATGGCAGCTGGCTTTATCGGGGAAAAGTAGTAACCATACCCCACCATTGCCAATTACAGCAGTCATTCATTGCTTACACATCTACTTCTCATATTGATCAGTGTCACGGCTTTATATCATATGCTTTTTAATGCTAGAATTTCTTCAGTTGAGAGACTCACATGTGCAGGAGGAAGATAGGAAGTCTCCATGTGTGTAGAGATCCATGGAATCTTTGATCATAGTCACTGGATAAATTATACCAAAATACAAAAAGTCACTCTCATAAACCATGTATATATAGCTGCCAGCAGTCTGTGCAGATCAACAAAGAAAACAAAAGCTTAATTCAAATTTTTATACCCCATGACTTTTTTTATACATACGACTTTTTTATACCTAAGCAATGACTGTTGCTTGCCACATGTCCTTGGATATAAGAAGACAAAAACTAAATATACTATTTTCAGAATTAAACTCCATCATGTCAAAACAGAGGAAATGTATTTACTCTATTTATATAAAAGGAACATTACAATCTTGATTCCATGTGCCTTTCACATTTACCATCAGCACCCAGGTTACGGATGCTGTGAAACATGCTTTATTATCAGAATCATCCTTAGAATCTGAGATTGATTTGAATATTAAATACAGATCACTGCAGCAGAGAAAGCTCCTTTACAAGAAATAATGGGAATCCATTCTCATTGATTAGTTAATTTATGTTCTACAACTAATCGAAACGCAAATCTCATTAGCCACAGGTCAGTAGACGTGGGGAGAGAAAAGAAAATCATTTGGCCAGCCCAAAGTGCTGTACAGATTTCACTAGATGCCAGAAACATTTCTAAAAGCTACTGGCTTGATCGGCACACACTGTCCTTCAGTCATACAATGTCAAAAAGCTATTGCTGTGTTTCTGTCAATGCTCTCCTTAAATATCTTCAATAACAGAATGCTCAGTCTTTCTACAGCGCTTGAGTGATATCACTGTTAAACATAAATAACACTATCTGTGCTGCTCATTTTCCAATGAGCTGAATATTCAAAGTTAGAGTCACCTTTGAGTTGATTGAAACTGTCCATATCCTAGAACAAAATCTATCTAATATATGGAATTTGAAAACAACCCTTTATACTATCAATAAGAGGTTAGCAATTTATGTTGATTGGTTTAGATAACATCAATCAGACGAGATGTAAGAATAAACCAAATGAAATGGCCAACTTCTATAACTAGGGCCATTTTAAAGGACAAGGCAAACAATCATATCTTGATTCTCTGATCTCATATATAAATTATTTCGAAAGAATTTGAAGGCGACTGCACTATTGGTCACTCCCTTTTCATTCATTGAAATTAGCTGTATTGCCTCTTTTTCTTAACGAGGCTCCAAATTTTCCTACAGCTAATAAGATATCTAGTTCTTGTTCTTCTTTAGCAGCTGTTGGGGTAGCAGATCCCAGCCAAGCAATATTCCCCATATAGGAAATCATCCAGACACTTGCACTAGGGATAGTCCAACTTTTACTGAAGATAAAGCTGTAGTTTAATTAGCATAGAGGTTCACTTTTAGGCCAATTATTTTTCTTTACCTTAATCCACCTTTCTCTTTACCCTGGTTCAACTGTTTGGAGGCTAAAAAGGAGTTCAGAATTGAAAGAAGACTTAAGGAGGAACAGTGAGTTAATAAACCGTATGAACATAAGAAGAGCATCTGCTGAATCAGGCCAAAGGCCCATCTAGTTCAGTTTCCTGTATCTCACAGCAGCCCACCACATGCCTCAGGGAGCACATAAGACACCCGCATCCAGGTGCCCTCCTCTGCATCTATCTACAGTATTTATATACCACTTTTCAACTGAAAAATTCACAAAGCAGTTTACAAGAAAATGAAAAAATTAACAGCTAATTAATAGCTAATTTGGGTCCCTGTCCCAAAAGGGCTCACAATCTAAAATGCAAGAGAACACCAGCAGAAGCCACTTGAACAGACATTGCTGGGGTGTATAGGGCCAGTTACTCTCTCCCTGCTAAATAAAAGAGGAGCACTCACTTGAGTGTCTCTTGCCCAGTTAGCATATGGCATCCCCATATGTCCCCTCCCCTGCATCAGGACTGCAATCCTAATATACTGTCATACTCTCTAAGGGCACAATCCAGAGCAAGTTCAGCCTGCTCTGCCCTAACTGCTCTCTCCTAACTATTCTGTATCCAGAGCAGAAAGTTATGCTTCATCCAGAGAGTCAGGAAGCCTGGGCTGCCCTAACTGCTCCAGAGCATGCTAAGTCTGTGACAGCTGGGGAGGGCTTGCTCCTGAGTAGACCCCCCTCAGATCACACTGAAGAAGGAACAGCTGTGGTGCCTACATTATAAGGAAGCCCAGCAGTTCCTGACAACCAGTTACAGCTGCAGTTCTTCTAGTGCAAGATGGATGCTTGGAGTGGCCTGCTGTATCCTGAGGTTTGTGGGCAGCCGTAGTTTGTTCCATATCCTGAGGTTGAGAGGCAGGGATTGCAGCTAGGCTGGCCAAGAACTCAGATTTTTGGTCAGCACTGCCATTCTTACTCAGGCCTTATCATGGACCCCTATGGGTCTACTCATTACTATACCTGCTCCTGAGGTGGTATAACTCTGAGGGCTGGAAGAGGGCATTTCTGCCTTGAAAACAGGCTCTGGATACAGATTAACTGCTCTGCCCTAGGCAATGCTAAACATGCCCTCAACATGCCTCTCCTGAACTGCTTAGGGCAGAGCAGTTAGGGCAGAGCAGGTCCACCCCTCTTAGGGCACCCTATGTTGCCTTGCTCTGCCCTAAGCCTCTTCCAGAGTAACTGGGATGGAGCATCTTGCAGTTGCTCCACCCTAGTGATAGATAGGGCAACCCAAGGGCTCTTATGTGCAAGGAATAGTTGCTCTGGATTGGGCTGTAAGCTGGTGGTTCCAAAGGTCCTCTGTGGGAGGAGGGAAACACATTATTTTTTGTTTCTGCTATTACAGAAAGGGGCTTTCCTTCACTTCCCTTAGGTAGACCAGGTCTCTGGGGAGTCTCTTCAAGGGTCCCCAAGCTTCCAATCAACAAAATATAGCAATCAGAAACCACTTTCAGGGTGCAATCCAGAGTAACTACGGGGAGTCCTTGCTCTGATGTAAGAACAATTTGCTCTGGATTGCAATATGAATTTCACATAGGTTTTCACAAGGTGGTGCAGTAACTATTGGTACACATAATGTCTCTTATGAGCTCCTGTAGTTACTCTGGATTGTAGGGCTAGTTGCACAATTGAAAACCAGAAAAAAATCTTAAAGAGGCATTGGTCAGTGCTTCCCAGGCTGATGGGGCACAATTAACTGATTGGTCCATTAACTCACATGTGTTTTTAAGCACACATTTGAATTTCTTTCCATTCTCCCAGAGATTATATCCTCGCATATAAGCCACCCGTGTATAAGCCGAGGCACCTAATTTTACCACAATTACTGGGAAAACTTATTGACCCGAGTATAAGCCGAGGGTGGGAAATGCAGCAACAGCAGGAAAGTGTGGCTGGCCTTGTAGCCTCAGGGCCCAATCCTGGGCATCTCTACTCAGAAGTAAGACCCGCAAAGAAGTACCTGAGTCTGAGGTGGGGCTTGGCTGCAGGGGGCTCCATGTCTTGCTGCTGCGCGCCTCCTCCACAGCCCAGAGAGCCAGCGCCAGCAGCTGGAGAGGCTGCAGAGCCTCTGAGGGTATGCTCTGGAGGTCACACCCACCTTAATTTTTTTTACTGACCCGCATATAAGCTGAGGTGGATTTTTGGGCTCATTTTTTGGGCCCAAAAAACTAGGCTTATACGCCAGTATATATGGTAAGTCTATAATAAATGTTATTTTTATTTGCCCCACAAATAATGTTTCAAAATCATGAGGCCCTGATACTATATTATATTTATTTTTTAACAGCCAAATCCTGAATGCCACAGCATCCAAAGCAGCAGCACCAAAATGGCAGCCCCTGCATCCTGTGCACATCAGCACTACTGTGTGCATCAACACAAATCTTGGGTAACACAGTGGCAGTGCCAGACTCCTTGGTTTTGTGCCTGCATTTGAGCAGAAACAGAGACAGAGAGACCTGTGTCAGGTTGCCTAGCTCAGAAGGGGGTTAAGATGTGGCAGGCAGCAGAGGCTGCTGTTCTCTCCACACCTTTCACATACCTGATTCACACCTCCCTCCACCCTATTCTCCCCACTCCCCTCTGGCCAAAGATGTCTTACCATTGACCGGTGCTGGAGGCAGCACTGAGGCATGGCGCTGGTCCAGCAACTGTGCTTTCTCTTCCCAAGTGTCATGGATGTACCTTACACTTGTATCAACACCAAGCAACACTTAGGCCATTTAGGATTGAGCCCTAAGCGAACACAATGGTACTTACTTTTGAGTAGACATACCTTGATATGAAATAAATATTTCTGATATGAGGAAAAAAAGGAACTTGACACTTTCCTCAAAGATGCACTAATTTATTTGCTGCTTTGTTCAGTGCATACATGGAGAGATTAAAGACAAACCAATAATGTCTCAAAAATTCTCTAATATGTTGTAAAAGCTCTGAAAGCCACAGGGTTTGGGAGAATTTATTTCTAACTCACACAATGCACTTCAGTTTGACCTTTGAAAAATCACATTATCTCTTTAGTGTCCACTAATCTGCACAAAACTGGAAGAGATTGTGGTTCTTCATTGAAAAGCCAAATACTTAACATTGTATTTTCTTGGGGAAACAAGCAGGGCAAACAAACCCACAAAGGAAGGCATTGATGAGCTCAACCCGTGACCTCATTATTCATGGATCATTTGCGTAATACACCACATGGGTTGCATAAAAAGCATTATTGCCTTTTATAGCATCAGGCATTTACAGAATGATCATCCACACATTAGTGAAACAATACACAGACTTCAGCAACTCCTTTGGACTCGTTATTTGAACACTTCCAAATAGATTTGTGTGATATAATGACATTGTAGGCACAACCAAAAAGCACATTCCTTTTGTTGCCACATTCATTTATTCGATATGTATTAAGAAATCACACTACAATATGTGCACCAGAAAAATGTTTCCGTCTTCAAACATCTTGTCAATATTATGGGAAGTAGCGCAGTATAGTTGTTTCTTAAAAAAAATAAACATTAAAAAATAAGAATCAAGGCATTAATAACACTGTTTGCAAAATTCTTAAGTGTAGGCCAAGTAGTAACTAAAAATCAGACTATACTGCAAAAGACTAGAAATAGCAAATAAAGCAAGAACTTGAAATATGAACAGTACCCGAGATCTTTTTTGAACACCCTCTCAAATGGAAATAAGCGGTTATATGTCAGTGGTAATTTCTGTATGTTCAACAATAACTTCCAAACATTGAAACAGATTTTTTTCCCCAAACAAAAATATCAATCCTTTTTGCTCATGCTGTTGAATTAATAGCTGTTGGATATCCAATTTATTCTCCTCCAGTGCTTCAAAGACCAGCGGTGCCAAAATGCCCCAGTGGGACCACAGCAGTCACCAGATCGTCTGAGAACAGAACAGAACATTTATTCCCTTATCACAAGTAGAGCTTCACTGGCATAAATGAGTTTCCTTGGTGCTGAATGAACTGAAGAGGTGTGGGTTGGACAACTCAGCTTGGGAGGGTTATTGAGTTTGGCAGTATCCTCTGCTTCCATCCCCACCCTCATCCTGGGCTCTATCAGCCCACTGGCACTAGTCTTCCTCCCACCTAGGGGTAACTAAAGTGCACCAGATATTCAGACCTAGCAGGTCCAGCTGACCTTGCATGGCATTGCATGGAACTTGTGTGGCAGCCGTAGTAACACATCCAGTTTGATAGAATGTAGTAATGTTTCTCACTGAACATACTTTACATGTTTGCTTATTCCAACCTTTTTAATTGCTGCTGAAATATAACCACAGTTGTTGCCTTGCAAAATTTTAGACTTTTTTCAGTCTTTACTTATTTTAAAATTTTAAGGTTTTTTATTGTAAAGTTTCTTGGCAATAATTATGGCTGAAAAATGAACATCAATATTGTTGATAATTAAATGCAACATTCAGAGTACAGACAGAAGGCATGAGAGATAGAAGGTCAGCTACTACCAGTATACTCATAGAGGAGGATTTGTGAATTGGATATAAATAAATTTCTTTCCCTGGATATTTTTCTCAACAACAGTAGTATATGCATACAGATTGAGACTTGAAAATCTAACAGGCAGCCCAATCCAGAGCAACTAATCTGTCCACATAAGAGCTCTTAGGTTGCCCTATCTAACACTAGGTTGGAGCAACTGCAAGATGCTCCAGCCCAGTTACTCTGAAGGAGGCTTAGGGCAGAGCAAGGCAAGATAGGGTGCCCTAAGAGAGGTGGACCTGCTCTGCCCTAACTGGGGCAGCCTAAGCAGCTCAGGAGAGGCAAGTTGAGGGCATGTTTAGCATTGCCTAGGGCAGAGCAGTTACTCTGTATCCAAAGCCTGTTTCCAAGGCAGAAATGCCCTCTTCCAGCCCTCAGAGTTATACCACCTCAGGAGCAGGTATAGTAATGAGTAGACCCATAGGGGTCCATGATAAGGCCCGAGTAAGAATGGCAGTGCTGACCAAAAATCTGAGTTCTTGGCCAGCCTAGCTGCAACCCCTTCCTCTCAACCTCAGGATATGGAACAAACTACGGCTGCCCACAAACCTCAGGATACAGCAGGCCACTCCAAGAAGCCCCTTGTATTCACTGTAGAATGTACTGGCATCTCATCAGGGACTCCTTATAAGGCAGGCACCCAGTGGCGTCACCAGACTGGTGCAGCTGGTGTGGGCTGCATTGGGTGATGCGCTCCGTATGGGGTGATGTGCCGGAGGAGTTTGACTGTCCTTTGGCAGGCCCCGGGCGTCAGCACACCCATTCAGGCCTGCTCCAAGGCGAAGCAGCAGCCAGAAGCTGCCACTTGTCTGAGGAGCTGGCCTGAACGGCCATCTGAGATGCACTGTGCAGAAACACACTGAGCATGCCAAACAGCTTCAGAGGAGACTTCCTTAGAGCAGAGAAAGTCCGCGCCTCTGCACAGCCATTCGGCCTCACTCAGGAGGCGGAGCGGCAGCCGAATGGCTTCAGAAAGAGTACTGCACAGGCACCAACTCTGACGCCTGCACAGTCTCCCCCGAAGCCAAAAGGCTTCAGAAAAGTACTGCGCAGGTGTCAGAGATGGTGCCTGTGCAGTACTCTTTCTGAAGCCAGTTGGCTTCAGAAACAACTGCACAGGCGCCAACTTTGATGACTGTGCAGTCCAGGTGGGGGGGGCGCGCATCCCAGGGATGACGCACAGACTTCCGCACCAGGTGATGTGCAGAGTCATGTCACCACTGTAGGCCCCACAGCTGTTCCTTGTTCAGTGTGATCTGAGGGGTGTCTCCTCAGGAGCAAGTCTTCCCCTTGTGTCAATTACTTAGCATGCTCTGGAGCAGTTAGGGCAGCCCAGGCTTCCTGACTCTCTGGATTCAGCATAACTTTCTGCTCTGGATACAGAATAGTTAGGAGAGTGCAGTTAGGTCAGAGCAGGCTGAATTTGCTCTGGATTGCAGCCTTAGTGATATATAAAAAGGGGACAGATTTTTCCAGGCCATTGTTGTTAACCCATTGTAAGGATCCAACTCATAAGGGTTGCCATGCAATTCAAAACACTATTATAATTACCAAGTGTGGCTGTGTATCAGGCTTGTGTATAGATAATAAATCAGTTTGAATAGATTGAGACAGCAGATTTGGTATTAACATTCCTTGATCTGGTTCTTGGTGATGGTTTCTTCTTTGTAGAAGGTGGTCACTTTCAGTTAGTTCAGTACTGACTGCACAATAACACTTAACATTGATATAGCATTATCTGTTACTGAGGTTATACCAATTTTTTGATTATGTTTCTATTGCTGAATAGGCTTCTGAAATTTTTATGTGTGTAAATGTATTTATGAAAATAGTTTTGATCTGTGGTTGTATATTAATAAAGCTTCTCATTTTTTTTCTTTTTACAGTCAGAAACTAAGGGTGCAATCCTGAGTAACTACGGGGAGTCCTTGCTCCGGTGTAAGAACAATTTGCTCTGGATTGCAATATGAATTTCCCATAGGTTTTCACTAGGTGGTGCAGTAACTACGGGTGCACGTAAAGTCTCTTACGTACTCCTGTAATTACTCTGGATTGAAGCGAATGGCCCCAATCCTATCCAAATCCCCCTTGCTGAGGCACCTGCACCAAGGAGGCAAAGCACTGCATCCTATGACATGGGGGCAATTTCAAAAAAGTTCCAAAGTTGCACATCCACTGAAGTGCAGCCTAGATAAAGCTGTACTTTCAGGGTGACCAGATTATTCCTGAACCCCAGAGCCACAATTCCTGAACCCCATGGCCAAAATTCCAAATCCTAGGCCAAAATTCCTACCCACTTTAAAAAATTGCCAAAAAGTGTATTTTTTGTTTTTGTTTTTTGGTTTTTTGGCCATAACATTTGCTAGGAAAGAGATATCTCAAAACAGATTTTTGCATTGGATTCTGCTCTTCAATATGAATCCAACGACATATGGCATGATGGGGTACAGTTCACTATCGCAAAGTTTCAAAATGAAGCCAAAATGTAGGACAATGAAGCCAAAATGTAGGACACCCAGACAGGAGGCTAAAAATCTGGACAAATCCAGGTTTTTCTGGTCATATGGTCACCTTATGTACTTTTGATTTTGATGTGATCTCAGACTGGCAAGAAGTACCAGATTTCATGGAAGGGAATGCAGTGATGCCTCACGTAACAAATTTAATTAGTTCTGGAGGCATGTTTGTTACGTGAAACATTCTTTATGTGAAGCGGATATTCCCATAGGAAATAATGGAAACTAGATGATTGGTTCCACAACCCCAAAAATATTCATATAAAAATATTAACTGGATGTAAAAATGATGACAGAACACTGGGATTGAATTCAAAACATGCATTCAATGTGCATGATCTTATGAAGTCTACTTAGGCTGTAGTCCTAAAGACACTTTCCTGGGAGTAAGACCTATTTAACACAATGGGGCTTACTTCTGGGTAGACATGGTTAGGAGGCTGCAATCCAAGACACCTTCAAAGGTGTCTTTGCTCTTCTCTTCTCTGCTCTTCTCTCCCTCTGCCCAGCAGACACCCGGCCACAGGAGGAACAGCATAAGTGCTGCTTTCACTATGGGCAGGTGTGCTAAGCAGCCTGAAGTTTTTTAAAAGGGCTGCCGGCCAGCGCATCTGCCCCAACTGCCAACGAATGTGTTATTTACGTGAAGCACAGTTTGTTACGTGAATCAGAATCCTAGAGAAATTTTTGTTTGTTATGTGAAACATACTTTACGTGAGGCGTTCTTTACGTGAGGCGCCACTGTATGGTCCTTCTTGGCATTATCCTGGAAATTGCCACATCTCCTGCCTTTCACTGTTCTTTCATCAGGATCTCTTCATTTTTCTCCTATTCCAGTCATTCTTCGCCCATTTTCCTTGAATTGGCTAAAAATTGCATATGAGCACACATCAACACATGTATGCATGTGTATGAACATATTTATTCACTAGTGGAGAATTACATCTGCTGTCTAATGGAGATATAAGTTGGGAAATTCACGCAAGCAGGTTAAATGTTAATTTCTTTTATGCTATACCCTTTTCAAACCTGCTTCCATAAATTCAAGAGAGTGAAAGGTTCTCCACCTCTGGATATAAACCAGATGGAGCAAATTCTGCTAGTTATCAGACAAGGAATTAGCCAGTACATTGGCTTCTCTTGGGCTATCAAATATCCAATAGATTTTTAAAATGAGATCCTAGTAGTTACAAGCCATAGCTATCATGATTATACATATTCTTAGGAATTGTAATTAGGGGGGAAAGTTTAGCCTACAGTCTTTGACATATTGACTGGGGGGGCAAGCTCCACAGAACTCAATGGAACTTTCTTTAGAGTAGACACACTTGATCATTTGATAGTATCAAATGATACTTATCTAACTAATGTCATTGGAAATGAAGACTGATTTCAAAGGTTCATATACTGCATGCAAGAATCCAAAATAGCACTCAACTAGGTGTTGTAAAAGGTTTCGTAAAAGATGTTGTAAATGGAAGTCAGGCATGCTTATGGCACTGGGGAACACCAGTGCACTGCAGTACTAGTAGTTGTTGTGTCTTAGTGCTGCATGAACAAATGGCAGTGTTCTTGTACCGGCTGGCAATGAGTATTTTGGAGCAGGGTGGCAGGGAGTGAATGGGTGAAAAGATGGTGGAGGGAAGGGCGGATCAGGCCTGGGAGGAGGCAGAGATGAGGGCAAGTTCTGTCACTGTATGCTATCCCTCCCAGCACAAGCAGCCTAACATGGATCTCCTCAGCTCTGTGCCTGTTCAAACACATTGTAGGCAGTGATGGGATTCAAAGAAATTAACAACCAGTTCTATGCCATCTGGCAGCCACTTTTAAATGGCTATTTTTAAACTTTATATGTCTTATCTCTCGTTAACAACCAGTACTATAGAGTAGGTGCGAATCTGCTGGTGCCCACCACTGATTGTAGACCTTTTGCTGCTGGCTGTTGTCTACCAGAATTAAGGGAGCAAATGCTCCCTTCCCCTAAGGCAGTGGTACTCAAAGTGGGTTTGGGACCCCATTGGGGGGTCACAACTTTGGGTCAAGGGGTCACAAGAGGATGGGATCCACCATCTTGGGATGTGGGCTTTCCTGGGATTAACCCCAAATTCCAGAGTAACTACGAGAGCATGTAAGAGACTTTACGTGCACCCATAGTTACTGCATCACCTAGTGAAAACCTATGTGAAATTCATATTGGAATCCAGAATAAGCTGTTCTTACACCGGAGCAAGGACTCCTTGTAGTTACTCTGGATTTTGCCCTATGTCTCATTAAATACAATGGGACTTACATGCAAATAGATGGTAATATCACATCCCAGTAAGTTTGGCAGGGGTTCCCAGAAAGACTTTTTAGCTTGAAAGGGGTCCCAGGCTGAAATACCCAAGGAAACCTCTGCCCTAAGGAAACCTCTGGTAGAAATCCAATTCCCCAGATCCAACATTTGCCATTTTAGTGCCCCTGGGCAGTGATTCTCATATCCTTTACTGTAAAATATTACAGACGAGCAATAGCAGACATGTCACATGCTGCTGGTTCTCAGCTTTCACTTTCAATGTAGAGAGTTGATTGGCACAGGCATCGGCCCGGTGATTACAGACAGGGCAGCTATCAGCATGTTTCCCTTCAACTTAAATTTTTAAAAGAAAAAAATAGGGGAGAAAGAATGAGCATGAAGCAGTTATCTAAAAGTAAGAGGTGGCAGTTTTGCTCTCAGTGCTTTTAGGTGGATCTATGTCATAAATGATCCCTGGCAGCAAGTGTCTTAAGATGACAATTTGCTGTTTAAGGAGCACCCGAAAAAAGAGAATTTCAGGACCAACCACTAAGCTGTGGCACATTCTTCATTCAATGGCAGTGCTGAATAGCATGAAAAGGAAATGTTTAATACTAATGGAGCTTTTACAGTTTTTACGTGGAGGATATTTTTGGTGTCTAAAAATGATTCAAGATTGCTTCTCCAAGAAGCCCATGTAAAATATGCCCATGTATTCACATGAGCAGGTGAAACACATGCATCAAACCACCCATGCTACCTATAAAAAGAATAATTTTCATCACATGTGATGCACATGTGATTTTCATCACATGTGAGCATCTTTCTGGCTTTAATGAATCACAAATCTTCACTTAGAAGAATCTTCCTTGCCTAGATTAACCCCAATTCCATAGGAATAGTTTCATTTCTGTATTATAGGGTGCTTTCCTTGATACACAATAAGAAATTTGAACGGTATCATCCTATCCTAGGCTGGCACAACTTTTTGGTCTTCCGGTGCTGATGTAGGAAGGTAAGTGTATGTCTGTGCACTAGCCTAACCCTCCTCGACAAGTGGTGCAATATTGTCTTATGGCACTTTTGTGACACCCTCAGGTCAGCTCAGGACTTTTAGTAGTTAGGCCAGCCTAACTGCAGGTTAGGATTTCAGCCTAGGATATGGTTTCATCTTTTCTTTTTTATATCTTACCTAAAGTCTGTTCCAAATGATGGCTTTGTTTCATATTGGGTAGCAATTTTTAATATAGATTCCCACCTGAATCAAATCATAAATGTAACAATATACAAACACACATCAATGCAATTATGTGAAACTATCATTATATTCTTAGGGGAAAAGGCCTACAAATCACATAATATTAACACTTTGATAAACATTAATTTCCATCCTCTTTTTTCCAGGAAGCAATAAAATGCTGCCTTTTTGTCTGAAATTTAGGCTGACATTGTCCACCCCTCACTCGGTCTCACTTCATTTTGTTAATGGCCACACTATGCTTATCTGTTCCTTATATGTGGATGTGATAAATGCCCTAGTTTTCCTCCTATTTTTTCCCATTCTTCTGAATTTTTGCACACTTTTAACTCCTCTAGAGCTCCTGTGCAATTTCTGCAGTAAAAAGCTGGATATCGCCCTCCAAGCTGGCTTCCATAGAGGGAAGTTTCTTACTATTGAGTAGGTAATTTCAAATAATATTATTCTAGAAGGATCATGTGCTTCTCTTCTTTATCAGGCTTTCCTGTAAGCCACTCAACTGTAACAGAAGCCGTGGGCAGCTGAAAATGATCACCATACACCATAAGAGGCCAGTGAGATGGTAAATGAGTGGGTGTGCGAGGAGCATTTTCAGTGCAATCCTAATCATGTCTACTCTGAAGTAAGTTTAATTGAATTCAATGGGGCTTGCTCCCACAAAAGTGCTCTTAGGAATGCAGCCTTTACCTGCTAAATTTTGTCTTGAGTCATCCATCCCTCCCCAGTCAATGCCAACGAAATCAGTGCCATAGCTGGTCTCAGTGAGAGTCTTCCAAAGGAGGATGAAGGGCTATTGTACCAATTCTGCCTCTTGATGTTGTGGCAGCTTCCCAACCAAGAAGACACCACAATGCCAAAGTGGCAACAACATGCAAGGAAGGAAGGTAAAAAAAAGTGAAGCTGGGCAACCATGACTTTGCCACTTCTTAGTGTTTGAGGGCTTCCAGATCAAGCCCAATTCTTATGGAGCTGATTCTTATGAATTCCCCTTGCCAATGAAGGGGCATCAAAATAGCATGCACTGTATCTTGCAAGAGCAGCATTCTGCAAAGTCCCATCTGAGTAAGATAATATTTGTTCTTTACTCAGTGGTATCTGTGATGTGGAGGGGTCTACCAGGACCTATGTTAGCAATATCACTGGTAGAGATCTGCCTGATGTGGACACTGGATTTGGTTTGAGAAGGTGGATAGGATACAATGGCTGCCTGGACACCAATCCTTCACACTTCCCACAGCCAATCTTTCCTTTCCCCACCCTATTTTGCCTGTTTCCACTCTATCTCTCTTTTCCTGCTGACCTCCTTTTATTTGTGGGTCCCAACTGAACCTACACCAGACCATATGCAGCCGCAACCTTCCTGCTGTCACCTTGGCAGTGTCTAAGTCCATGCACTGTCAGAGCACCTTTTGTCACTGCCATAAAGCAATTGCTGGAGGAATGCTAGTTCTGCTAACCGTATAGTCCAATATGGTTTCTATCTGGTGTTTGCTGCTTGGAATGATAACATATACTTTATACTTTCCCTTATTCTAATATTCATTTATTCATTCATTTCAATCAAAATATCTTTTTCCATTCATTTTTTCCTTCTGCTTGCCTCATTAGTACCTAGGCTATCTAACCTATATGCTGCAAAAGCAATAAATTAAACATTTATAAAAGGGTTGCCTGTGCATGAATTTAATTGAAAGAGACTAAGGCATGTGATAAGATTAGGCTACCTTATGTGCCTTATTAAAATGAATATCAAACTTGGGGTTGACTCATTCAATTTTTGATCCTAATTAAGTAACCGTAAGCATAAGAAAGGAAATTGAATTTTCTACTTAAGGAGCTTCCAATAAAGCCACGGATGTTACTGAGTTCAGATTCTCACAAACTAAGATAAGTGTCTATAAAATAACTTGCAAGGCTGGCGCTAGAACATGGGCTGAAATTCAATGAGATGAATGTCTCCTCAACCACTGATGTAAATATGAAGACAGAGCATTTCCTCCTTTTGTCATATGCCTCAATCCTAATCACATTGCCTTGGAAGTGTGTCCCTTTAAGTTCAATCAAACTGAATGCAAATAAGTGTTTAGAAAGTGTCAAAACAGCCTTATCTTTTGGATCTGGAATTGTAGCTGCAGAAGAAGTAATAGCATATTCAGTAGCGACCTTCGATATTTTCATATCTGAACTTAAACATCCACACATTGACTACTCTCCCTTATACACCTGGCCTGGGGATGCTGTGAAGGTTGGTGGGCCCCCAAAAGTGAAAACTGTTCCCTTTTGAATCTGATTCATCACATGCTTGTTTTACCAATGGAAAAGAGTCAGGATCAGGCAAGCCCTGCAATAAAAACAGCATTCTGTATCCAGTAAGGAAGTTTATACTGATCTTCTTAGAAATTCAAACGACACACAGACTGCTATCGAAGTAATTCTAAATATTGCCCTGGCAATACCTTAAGGCCACCAGTAGACAATCCATGGCATCAGCGAAGAGTCCAGCCCCAGCCTCCTCCTGGTACTCCACACTGGCAGGGTGCCACAGTGGGGAGGTGTTTCAGGGTTGGGGAAGATGAGGAAGGGGTAAAACTGGGCAAGGGGAGAATGTTTAGAGGGTGATTCAGGGTTAATGTTGCGATAGAGGGTGCTGTTGAATGCAATCTCCTCTTCCAAGTTGCAGACTCATCAGGGCAGCCAGAGTTCTGCACAGGTTAAGGGAACTAATGTTCCCTTACTCTAAGGAGACCTCCAACTGCTGCTCTGGCACAAAAAAATTGGGTCCCTAGTGGAGTATTTTCTAACCTGCCCAATCATGCTCCTTCAGAGGAAGACAGTCAGCAAGTTCTTGGTCACCCCAACCATGAAGCAGAGTGAAGTGGGCAGGTGGCCAGTTGTGGGCTAGTTTTCAGGAGCAACGTGATTGGCTACCTAATACCCCTAACATTTTTTGAAAGGAAGGTGAAATTGCACCATGCTGGTTTGATCATCCTCCTGAGCAAGGGTTGCCATAATCCACAAAACTGGGATAGGACCCTCTGTCCAATTTGCCAATATGTGAATGCCATCCTTGAAAACCAGGATTGTCCTGGTTTTCCAGGATATATGGCAACCCTATCCTGAGCCCCTAGTATTTGTAGTTGTGGTAGTGCCCAACATGCTATAAGAGGGTGGGAAGAGTGCCATGGGGGCGCCAATGCTGATTAAAAAAACAACCTTTTTTTAATCAGCACTGAGGAAATCAGGTCCTTCAGGTAAGCAGAACTATTTTTGGCTTTCTCTTTTACTTTCCAAACCTTTATAAAAATTGTCTCTGGTATCCACACATTTGTGGTATCCTCAAGGGGAAAGTGATCACCTGTCCCATTTTTTTCCAGGATAGGTCTTGGGTTTTAACCTGGTGTCCCTGGAATGTCCTCCTTTTCCTTGTGGGTGGGCAGTATGTAGCCTTCTTGTAATTAATAAATTATGGCTGCAATCCTATCCACAGTTTCCTGGAATTTCCTCCATTGACTCTAATGGGACTTATTTCTGAGTAGACAAGCATAGGATTGGGCTCTGGGTGTAATAATTATATGTAATAGTTTGAAATTTAATAATACAGTAATACAGTGTTTAAATTAACACATCAAACAATTATGTATGAGTGTTTTCAGCTTTTATTTAGCCATGTCCTACATTTTTCTTGGATGTCCTACATTTTTGGGGGGTACTTGTCCTCTTTTGTGATTATGACATATGGTCACCCAACTCATGAAGGGAGGCAGAATGGAATCCCTCTGAATACAGGGGTGCTTTAAATACAGTATCTGTTTTAGACATATCTGCCATGATTAGCATTATAGCTATATAGGATTGTGCAAATTTTAACAAAAAAGCAGCTTTAAGAGCTCCAAGTAGTGGCAATGAGAACACATGAGTTGGCATGAGGTTTACAGCCATCTTCTTCTGCCCGTTGGACCCAGTACATAGAAGACATGACAGCAGCTAGGGATCATTCTCACATTCCTAGCCCATGAAGGAGAGGTCCTTCCCCTTCTAATAGTCATCAGTGAGTAGATGGCCATTTTCATCTGTTCCCATTGGGCCTGTGGCACTTTTAAGAACCAACAACCGCTGCAAGAACATCTCATTATTTCCTGGTTTTAGTTCCATGTGAACTATTTTGAGATTTATGCTAAGTAGCTCATTCTATAGAATGAGATTTTGGTCTAAGGCTCCCTATTGCAAGCTGCTAATTATAGGGATTAAAAGTTCCATGTAATTATTGGTAAGGTTCAGGGGAAAAAAATTAAAAATGGTTTACTTGCTTCCAGCATTACCTTTTCTCGAACACAGCCACAGCTTTAAATTTATGGCCAAGCTGCCAGCCATTTCATCAATCTATTTTGTGACATGTTCAGAACAACCGGCTTTATTTCACAGTCTCAGTAACTGTTCCAACAGATCTATTAATGGTCTGGCACTCTCTGTTTGTAATGTTTTAATTCAGGGTAACAAGCTAAAAATCACTAATAGGTGACTTTAGCAAAGTAGTGATGCAATTATCTCATTTAACAGATAATGACTTGTATTACATTTTTCCTTCACAGCACATGGCGAAAACTAGTTCTAAATGACACTTTTCAGGCTCATTAAAATCACTAGTAAAATCTCAGTTTAGGGATTTCCACAACAGATGCCATAATAACTTCAAAGACCTAATATAAAACAACATGAGGATTTCAAAGGAGAAAGTGAATAATCTAGGACGAAAATATATTTTGCTTCTAGATGTAGAAATGTCTGTTATTTCTGTTCTTCCTAGAACACTGGATTTTTTAAAAAGAAATGAATTTGTTTTACATTATTTCCAAGGCCAAAATATCTTATTTTTTCTAAGTCTAGAGAAGCATTTTGGTAAAAAGAACTAATGTCGTGGGCTACCATTTATTTTGATTTCTCATTCCATCAACAAGTTTAGGGTAGTAGAGATGATAAGAACATTTATTAAAAATGGATGAAATCCTTTAGGAGATGTTACTGCAGTATTAGGATGGGTTGTTGCTTCAACACATCCTTTTCATCCAGAAGTATCCTGGTATTTCCAGGTTGGACAAGAAACTCTAGCTGAAATTCTGCAACCAGTAAGTGTTGACAGTGTTGATCTCTAGAGAATCAATAGTGTATTAGTCACAATATACCCATGCAATGGCTCAGAAGTTTGCAAATGTGCTGTAAAGCACATATGTAATTATTACTCATTAGAGGGCAGTGCTGGCCCAAAGACCTACACCAGCCTAACACTGCTGCATCCAGGAGTAATGCCAGCCAGAACGGGTAAGGTTGTGCTGACTGGTACAGAGACATGGGGAGGATGGTAGGGGACATTTCTGGGTAATAGAAAAGCAGAACAAGAAGCAGATTGGGTCTCAGAGGGTCTGGAATCAATGGAGTCAACAGCATCCTAACTCCATTTCAGGAAAAACAGGCAGTACTACATAGGGCTTCCCAGATTCAGGCAAGAAAAATAGTTGGCATGGGTATCTATCTATCTATCTATCTATCTACCTATCTACCTATCTACAGTATTTATATACCGCTTTTCAACTAACAAGTTCACAAAACGGTTTACAAAGAAAATGGAAAAATAATAATAGCTAATTAAAAACTAATGGGTCCCTGTCCCCAAAGGGCTCACAATCTAAAATGCAAAAAAGAACACCCGCAGAAGCCACTTGAACAGACACTGCTGGGGTGTGTAGGGCCAGTTACTCTTCCCCTGCTAAATAAAAGAGGAACACCCACTTGAAAGAGTGCCTCTTGCTCAGATAGCAGAGGTATGAGAAGCTCCATGAGGTGTCTGGGAGTAAACTGGTTTACTTGGAGTAAAGGGAAAAAATTTCCCCTCACACTGAAGACCACCAGCTACCTCCTTATCTGTGCTGAATATAGCACAAGATAGGCCTTGCAGCCTGGCTATAGCCACCCAGGTCAGGATTGGGTTGCCCATTTCGTTTCATTGTAATGCACCTGAAACAAAATACAGTCAGATCTCTTCCTTGATCAAGTACCAAGGTGGTACTTTCAGTATCTTGGGGTATTTTATTTGAATGGTGCAGCTAAATGATAAGTTGTCTCTGTACATCTAGGAAATGGCATTCCCTTTTTCCCAGTTGCAAAATGGGGATAGGTTTCCTTTAACTACAGGAAAGGTCTAGTCACTAAAAGATTTTTTATTATTGTGTGCCTCAGGTCCTGAGACATTTATCTTTGATAGGAACAGTTTCCAACAGCTGCACCCTCAGCTCTACATAATGAGTCAGAAAAAGAAGGGGGAATCATGTCCTCTTCCCTGTGTCACTTTTCACACAGATGTGGTATTTTATGGGCTTCAACTATCAAAAGTGATTGGTCTACCAACCCTAAGAACAGTGATAAATCCATCAGCCAAAGCTTGTCTCTCTTCTTTCTGAAACAAACCTATGAATTTGTTTTTTTTTAATACATAAGAAAAACATGTGCTCACACAAATACATCTTCACATGATATCCATATATTTTAATACTCCTGACAGAGCTGTAGACAGTCTTTCTTGCTTGGTGAAGTGGCCAGATTTCCAAATGGGATATCAATTACATGAATGGGCAGTCAATTATTTCCTCAGAACCAATATCCAACTGCATAAATGCCTTAACCTGTGTGTGAGGGTGTCCACATCTTCTGACTAACATTCCATGTCAATCAAGCAGGCTGAGGAGAGGGAACTGTCAACTATCAACATTTCAGCTACCACTGAAAATACTGGATTTTCAGATGATGAGATACTGGAAAAAGGGATGGTTTTTAAATGATCAATGTTATTCACTAGTTTTTATTATACCCCTACAAGTGACACCACTGGGCTGTTACTAGTAAATTATAACATAACATGGGCTAGGTTCAAGTTGATAAAGCACTACTGAAGATACGGAGCTCCCAATGGTGATCTCACACATAGGATATGGAGTTGATTTGTCTTATATTTTGAACAAATTCTTGATAACCATTATTAACTAAAATTATCACTGACTGTAAAAACATACATGTATATCCACCCTTTCTACCTATAGTTTGCAGACATAATGGTGTGACTGGCACCCCTGCTTCTTCCCAGCTGAGCCAGGTGGCACCATCTTGGATTCTGCAAAATTTCATGAGATCCAAGATGGCAATACCTGGAAGAACGCTTTGTAGGGGCCACTAGGGCCATCCTTTAATGCACCTTTTGGGAACTCCTGCTTTAGACCCTTGCGGGCCATAAGCTTCTGATACCATACACAAGGGGGAATCACCAAATGAACAGTGGTATAAATCACTGGAAGGACAAGCATTCTTCCACCATTCTCAAAACTTCCATGACTGAGACCCTAACCTCTCCATAAACTCTACAATATGGAATGGAGAACAGAGTGCCTCTACCCTTAAGCATTGCATAGAAGAGGGAACTTAGGTAAGTACTGCTTTTTAAACCCGTGATGAGCTAACCCTGCCTAAATTCCCTCATCTGTGCAGTGCTTAAAGGGAGAGGTACTCTGTCTGAGGCGGGTTGGTGGAAAGGCGGGTTGGTGGATCTAGAGCAGGATGACTATATACAATGGAGGAACTGTATATAGTCATCCTGCTCTAGATCCACCAACCCGCCTTTCCACTCATCCTTCAAACTTTCCTCAGTAGGCATTTCTGGTTCTCATGTGGGCTTTTTGCATGTCTGCTCAATCGTATAAGATACTGAATAAATCTGTGAACCTAATGGTCCAATTGCACATTGTGAGAAAGACACAATTAGTGTCTCTATACTTCTTTTTCCATGTAAAGTAGTAGCCATTGGGGAAGGTAACACAGACCCATCTGGTATAGGAGAGGAGTGCTGCATGCTTTCCTCCCTCCTAGGGGATCAATCTACATGAGTCCACACACTATCAGTTGCCATTTCCCCCACAAACAGTGCTCCCATTGATGGCAACTGGACCACAGCATAGTGGCTAAGATATCAGATACCATATAAGAACTTTCTTGCCTCTGCAGTACTACTGCTAATACTTTGGTAATCCACTGTCTTCCAGTTCCAATATAAAGATAATAATACTTCCATGAAACCAAACACTGAAGTGTTAATCACACAGTAATGGAGAGTGATCCCAAGGCTCCAATCCTATGCACAATTAGTTGGGAGTAAATCCCATTGACATCTGTGGGATGTAGGATTGTCCTGCAAATCTCCAAAAGCAATGTGTATTAGCTTGCTACACAATCTTTCCATTCTTGCCTCATCTCTGTATATGTGGCAAACCTGACTGTAAAACAGAAGTTCTGCAAGGAGGCTACAATGAAAGGTTTCCTGGTTGATGCAACTACCCTGGTAGCGAAGACGGCCACCCACTGGCTCATGATTACTGCAATGCAATGGAGCGGTAATTTTATATTTCTGCCTTTTGTGGGTTGAAGCCATATCCTTGAAGTTATTTACGCATGTGGATGGCCGTGTTGCATTTAATACAGGACAGAGTTGTATTTTTTTTAATGTTAGCTGAATATCCAGAATGTAATTGGAAAAGGGGAAAAAAGAGGGAGACAGAAAAGAAAAGAAAACGGGGCTGGTTGTTTGCTGCTTGATCCAGGAATGATTAAAGGTAGAAGTTTTTCAGATATTACGGGCAGAAAAGGGTATAGTTAAAGCTCCTTTAGAAAGAGAGGCTTCATAAAGGGCCAGTACTCAAACTACTATTAAAACCATCATGCTTGTTAAAACCTGTAAAAAGGCAGGAAATCAGTAAGTGAAGCGTAGCTTCTTCACCAATTACTGAAAGGAGTGTACACCTTAAAGCACTCTTTGAATTGTGTCATAGCAGCCTCTCTTTTCGGCTCTTTCTTCAGCCGCTGATAGTCTTCCCTTCTCTCTCTGTCTCGTTGCAGGCCATTCATTGGATACATTAGTGATGGGGGGAAAGGGAGGGCAGTTTACAATGCAACACCAAGTTCACTTCTCACTTGTTGTTAGCAACCCATTTACAGCTGAATGTCTGTGAACAGAGACAGCTCAAAATTACTTTCTCTGCCTCTTCACCAGCCACTTGTTTTTGTCATGGCTTTCTTTTTAAAATCCAAAGGAAATAATTGATCAACTGAACGCCTTCCACCTTCAAGGCAAATGCATATCATCCACCTGGTTAAAAATTCCTCCTTTTTTCTTCCTGCTTGTCGTCTTTCTATATACAGAGTTCTTGGGTGGGTTGTATATGTGCGTGCATCTGTGGGTGTGGGTGTGCATGTGTGTGTGCGTGTTGTTTTTTTCCAGAGCTGTTTAAACAATACTTCATCAAAGACAGCCTGAAGCAAATAAAAAGCACAGTAGGGTAAATAAAAAGTAAAAAAAATTGTAGGCTGGAGGGTAAGTACTTTTATTCCTGTACTTTCATCGCCTGGGGAATTATTATTCCATTGCTGGTTGCACAAAAAGGAGGAGGAGGAACAGGAAAGTTCCCAAGTTATTCACAAAATGGATTGCTCCTCTCATCGCTTTTCACTCCCACAGCTTCTCAAGAGTCCACTGATTACAACAAAGTGTGGCCATCTATTCTGTCTTATTGACAGAGGTCCTTAATTACTGCAGCAGCAGTAATACCTGCTATTAAATGCTGCTAAACAGAGGCTGCAAATTAGCCGTGGATCTCAGTAACCTTTTGTGTATAATTATAGGCGGTAGGCTTGATGTGGTGGCTGTAGGACTGACCCTCACCGTAGCAATGGGAAACCTTTGTTTATCACCTGCGGTGGAGGCCAAAATGTGAAATGAAAAGCTTTCAATCAGCCAAAGGCCTGGGAAAGCAACAGGCATTAAAAACAAATCCAGTTCTATATTTAAAACCGTCTTCCTCAACCACTGTTTAAACTCACAGCACATTAACCTAGGGCGCTGTTCAGCAGCGCAAGCCATGCGAAAGTTGAAAATGGCAAAAAAATTAGGCTGCCTTTTTGAGGCAGTCTATATTTTATGAAGGCCTTTAACCTGCATTTAAGAGCTGCTTAATGCAATTGCTGGCTACAATTCCCAGGACGTTTTTAAAAAGTGGTAGCTTTTGGCTTACTTTGTTATATGTATGGTATTCCTCTGTACGCCCAAGCTATGGGGCTGGTCCTAAATCTTGGATCCATTCTGTGCCAAAGGCTGCAACCCTATACTCACTTTTATGGGAGTAAGACCCATTGAAAATAAAGGGGCTTACTTCTGAGTAGACATGATTAGGCTTGTGATAATCATTCTGTCACCCTTGGCCCTTTGAATCTAATCACACTCTTCCGCTATGGCCTGCATATACTCTGAACCTGAAACTGGATCATCCTCATATGGAATGAATTACAAGCCATACTTTCTTTTACACACAAACATGCAAATACAAAAGTAGTAAATCAGCCAAATTGTTTGTGGAAACAAAGTGAAAGTGTTTGCCATGATCAAGCACTCTTGGTCTAAAATTGGTCCAAACTATGTTGGAAATACCTGAAAGGGAAGCTTTGCAGCCAAACTTCCCAGCATTGTTCCAAAGTTTCCCCCAAAGAGCAAATATCTGCCAATATTTTTTATTCCATTTATGGTAAATGAGGGTGAATATGACATAAACATATTCACTGGGAGCAAACCTGGTAAGTTCAATTATGAAAAGGGGTCTTATAGGACCTGGTGACAAGAAATAATAACAACCTTTGCATGGACAGGAAAAATGCCCTCAAAAGAAAATATCAGAAGGAAAAACTATTCACAGTCTGGTTCTTGGACTAACTGCACTTGGACCATGTCACCAAGTAAGGAAAATTAGTCCCTATTTTCTTATTTTTTGTTCCGGTGAGTCACCAATTTGCATTGTTGAAGCTGATGTCCCTCTTCATTCTATTGAAGACAATGTGGTTCTAGTGGCAGAAATTTTGGCTAGATTCAGGTATGACATTGAGAAAGAGTTCTCCAATACTTCCCTTTTGTTTTGAGATGTCCTGAGATGTTATTTTCAAAGATTAGAAAGGAGTGGGATGCTTAAAAGGTCAGGATATGGCAGAATTTGAATTGAGTGATTTTCAACCAGTGTGCCATGGCACACCGGTGTGCCATGTATAGTCCTCCGGTGTGCCATGGGAATTTGGAGATTGACATTTATTAATAGGAAAATTGGGGGATTTGAATAGTCTGGTGTGCCTTGTAAATGGTAAAAACAACTAATGGTGTGCCTTGACAACTTCAGTGCCTTGTTAAGTGTGCCGTTGCTGTCCTGGAGCAACCCAATATTCAAATTCTTAACTACAGTGTCTGACAGAGCAATCCTAACCCTGATTTGGCTGTCATAAGTTCAGGCATAAGTCCTGTACTGACCTGGGGGTGTCACAAAAGTGCCATAAAGGCACTTCTGCCTCCACTCCTGGGAATGTTAAGACAGTACAGAGACATGTGCCAGGGTCCCCATGCCGCTGCAGGAATGGGGAGATGGTAAGTTGAGCTGGCCTGGAGTTGTGCTGGGAGATGGTTTAGGATTGTGCTTGCACTATCTCAATTCTGAATTATTTGCACCAGCTTATCAGTGCAGATTCAACAATACCAGCCCAAAGGTAAAGGGGAACAAACGGGGATCCACTGTGATTGATCTCCTACTGCAGTACACATCTCATTGGTATAGTTCCATCTAAGTTGGAAAGCTGGCTTGGATTGTAAGTTGTTTAAAGATAGCTTCCTACCTAATTTCTGCATGTCACATTGCAGTTAAATGACCAGTACAATGTTGGAAATCCAAACTTGTAAATTTAAATTTACAAATTAAATTACAATGGACCTCTTCAAGCACTACTTGAACAAAATCTCATCTTTCTAATAAATCTCAAACATGGACCATTACATTTATAAATTAGATTAGATTACATTTATAAATTAGATTATGGGGAACACTTTTACCAGTAGTCAGATAACTCCCTTTCATATTGAAACTCATATCTGCTCATGTTGTTTTGAAGATGTCACAAATCCTCTGCTTGAAAAAATCCTTGGGTGACAGCAAATATATTTGAAATTTGGAGTCTTTGTCTCAAAAAGCCATTGGGTCATCTTAAAGTTTTCAATTTATTGTCCTACTTTGTAGAACTGCACGGTGTCTTTTTTGGAAACAAAATAGGATGAACTTGAACTTCTAGCAAGTGAAGGTTAATTTGACTTGATAGGAATAAGTGAAACCTGATCAAATTACTCCTATGATTGGAATGCACAAATGGAAGGCTATCAGGAAAAACATGTGAGATAGAAGGGGAGGAAGGTGGCATTTGTCAAAAATATATACCCCTGCTCAGAAATCCAACAAAATAGTCAAGATAATTCCATGGGGAGAAAGGCGGAATATTAGGGAGAAAAGTAATATTCACAATGGCCAGTGGGTGGATGTGGACAGTACTTTCTTGAAACAACCTACAGACATTATAAGGAAACATGAGGTACAGATGTCCCTTGTTATCCACTAGAGTTTCATTCTGGAACTTCCCACAGATAAAAAAAATCCATGTATAAGGAAAACACTGGAAAAATTAGGTTTAAAGACCCATTTCCAAGTTTCTTGCTCCTCTATTGCACCTAATGGAATAACGTAGTGGAACAATATGTGCAGGGGTTTGATTCTGGTACTGAAAATCGGAATGATTGCTTGCATGACTGGCTCTCTATAATAGAAATGCAGTTTTTTTAAAATGTGATTTGCAGTGGCCATTTGTGTTGAGTCGAATCCGTGTATAAAAAAATCTGTGTATAATAAGGTTTGACCTGTAGTTGTAATGGTTGACTAATGATCCTCATATATGTTTGAAGAAGTACAGCCCACTCCTATCCCCTGTGGCATTTTTTGGTACAATGGTGGCAACATAACTACATGTATATGCAGTGGTGCTTTCAGTGGTGACTTTTGTCCCCTTCACCCAAGGAATGCCACTGCTTATGACTGTTAAACCTACACCAATAGCTGTAATTTACAGATGTACCATTCAAAACTAGTCTAAAAGGCACTTATACTGTCACATACTAATACTGAAAATATTAGTGTATCTACTTGATTCTTATCTGCTTGCCTCTTTCTCCATGTTTGGACTGTTGTTTGTTGAAGGCAAGGCCAACGTATACTGGATGACATAGGCCCATATCCTAAAGTCAAATTAAGCCCTTTGCTCCAGAGCAGTTAAGGTGAATTTCCATAAGATAAAACTTGAGGGTGACATAACTGCGTTGGACCCGTAACTGCTCTGGACTTTGCAAATGGAACGATTTCCACTGTTTTCAGTAACCAAGCATCTCCTATCAATTTGCTTCTTGCTGCAATAAACTTCACAGATGGAAATTAAATGCCATGCATCCTAGAACTTACCTGCCTCATATGTCAGATATAGGGTTGCTTTAAGCCAATTGGACCATTTGATCTCATTTGGGCCCTGTGCTAGGTTATTCTACTCTTGTCTTGAATGCAATTTTATATAGCACTTCATGTCATAAGACAGACAGGGAGCACACAGAACCCTTTTTACTTATCTCCCCATAGGATGCTTTGTCCCCAATGCGTCTTCCCTGTACTTTTGCTGAGACACATATGAAGAGCCTCTGGAGCTGGGAAATAATATACATCATACATGACTACATATGGTCTACAAATGGAAGATATTGTACTAAAGCAGGGGTGTCCAAACTTTTTGGCAGGAAGGACACATCATCTCTCTGACAGTGTCAGAGACCAGAAAAATTATTTACATTTCAAATTTAAATAAATTTACATGTAAGATTGTATTAGAGGCCACAGGGGCCACACTGAGGCTTGCCAAGGGCCACATTCAGCCCCAGGGCTGGGGTTTGGACACCCCTGTATTGAAGTGTTCCCTAGGAATAAATGCTGGTAAATCTTATTTATTGAGAATTTAAAAGGACTATTTGCTTATTGATGGTCTCCGAACAGCATCATTCTCAGCTATTTTGCCACAAATCAAAGCTAACTTCAGCATTTGGAGGTGGCCACAAACTGTTTTAGCATCCTTACATGCATTCCATAGTATTTGATTCCCCCATGGAGGAAGAGACTATGCGACTGGACTGGAAAAATCACAACCTGAGGATATGTTCAACAAAATTTACAGCATACACTTTAAGAATATTCAACGTGCATTTCCAGGAATGATTCTTTTCCTTCCCCACCCCTTCTCGTTAGTTCAAAAAGTACCAAGGTCCCAACAGACCCTATAAAAATATGTGGCACTCTAAGCTCAAAGGGCAACATGAGCATTTTCTAAATTGCTTGCCTATCAAATTCATATTTAGAAGTGTGTATCCTAAGTAGATGCAGAAATTTACATTACAAAGAAAAGGCAGTGTGACATCAAGAAAGAGTTACTATAACTGTTCTATTACAGCTTAGTGTGGCAAAAAGGCCTCTAAGGATCCCTTTCAGTACCCTGAGGATTCTGTTTCTGAAATGCTGTTGGTAAGAAGGCAGAAAGCTTATAATTAAATATTTAAAGTTCAATAACCATCCCCATTTTGTGTGTGTGTTTATGTTTGTGTGTGTGTGTGGAGAGAAAAAGAAAAGAACTTCAAGACATCTTTAACAATTCCTTTCTTTTTTGCAGCATTAGGCATTGTACAAATGTTATTTATTTCCCTTTTTTAAAAGGAGAGTCCAAATTTTGTACTATCCTGAGTGCAATAAGAACTGGGCATGAATGGTGTTACTGTGCTAAAATATGAAAGTGTAGTGCATTTTCTGATTACATCAGAGTTTTCTATTTGCCAGTTTAATCCACCGGAATTCAGCAGTTGCCCATTCATCCCTTTTACATCATCTTTCACTAATCCGTCAACCATTTTTGACAGCCAAACCAATTTTCCGTTTGCTCGGGACTTCGCCACAAGCAGCTTCTGCCGCTAATAAGATTTTCATTTGGAATGATGCCATGTTGGGCCATGTTTTCTATTGTATATAAATACTGAGATTTAATGGCTTCGGGTTTTGTTTAATGTTAGCATCAACAAACTTTAAAAAAAAGAAAAAAGAAAGAAGCCCTCAGAATCCAGGCCCCACAGTGAAAGGCAATAGTGACAGCTATTTGCAAGGTTAATGTTGTGGAAAACAACATCCATCTTGGAAACAGTTTAATTAGCCCCATCTAGCTGACCTCGCCACATAATGTTGTCAAATGTGACGTGCATCAGATTATTGGGAATATGGAGATCAATAAATATGCAACACCAGCGCTTAGAATGCTCCTGGCATCATAGCCGTACAAATGCCATCAAACATTCCAAAGAGTAGCTGTCATCTGTCAAATGTACTAGCAAATAGACAGGCTTAAGGGGGAACCTATCAGTAAAAATAAAATATATGGGTAAGAATGAATTAGATGTGGAGTGCAAAGTAAAGGTCCTGATGCATTAAGGTTACAGAGTGAGGAAGGGGGGAAATCTCTCAGACAAATACTGCAAAAATAATGACAGGTTTGCCATTATTTTGCAGAATTAAAATATAAATCTCAATCAAGGACAACTTCCAGTAAATCTGTCTTACTTAGACCCATTCTCTTTTATATCTGTTACTTTTTAAAACACCCTGAGAGCGCTTGATCTTATGGAATCCCATTTAAATATTACTATATCTACCCAGAGACTTGTGTATACTAATACACACTGTAGTTCTGAACACTCCACTGCGGGTCAGACTATGCAAGCACCAAATCACTGGCATCATCTTCTAAGGATAATGTCGTGAGGCTGTCCTTCAAAATGGCAGAGGTGCTTAGTCCTTTTCCATCTATTACATTTTCACTGCCCCATCCCTTGTTGTGTTAACACATGCTTGGGGTTGACTCATACCTGGAATCCTTGAGGAGGAAAGACGGTGAACGATTGGGACTTGTTGTGGAAAACACCAGGCAGGGAAAAGATGAATGGCCATATCCTACTTGCTGGCTCTGCTGGTGCAGTGGCCTCTGTGTCACAAACATGTTGTACAGGATGTTTGTGGCACCACATAAAGGAGAACTGATGGGAAAGCCTGCACTGTCACATTATTGCTGAATCCCAATAAATGTCTGCAGATACAGGTAAATTCTTTACCAAGTGGCAGAGGATGGCCAAGTGGAAGAGGATGGAAAGGGGGTTTCCAAGGCAGGAAAGGGCTGAATGGTGGATGATCAGGGCAGGGCAGAATTGGCAGATGAGACCTCTACCATATCCAGCCCCTCTTCCTGGCCTGGAAACCCTTGACTTTTCTGACTAGCACCAGTGATTTCACCTTGAGCGGGCTGACTTTGGCAAGGCATCAGTAAATGCACAAAGAATTAATCAGACCATTGTTTTAATGTAAAAAATTAATGGGTTTTAAAAATTAATCAAGAACTATAGAAATGGATCTCAAAATGAACAGGGATGCACAAAGAAAAACATTTGCGTCCCCTTCAAATTTTAAAAGAATTAAATGCATGCACCTAGTTTAAAAAGATAAGGGCTATCGATATTCCTATGTGCGTATTACGTTTAAATCCCACATACTTTTAATGGATGCTTAAATTACCAGGATTTTTTAAAAAAAAACAATTTAAAGTATGCTTCAGATAAAACTGTCAAATTTTTAATTTTAAAGAATCATTTTAAAATCTTTTTTCCTACTCAGGAGATCAGTCTTTAGTTAAAAACGAAAAAAATCAAAAACCAATCATTCTGGGACAACAGATTCAATGAATGTAAAATAATGAGAGGACATTCCAGCTGTCCTTTTCCATATCTCTTTAGATAGAAATGTATAAAGCCACCCATCAGAATACCCATTCATAGCAAGGATGAACATCAGGAAGGCAGGAAACACCACAAGAAGGAATGAGGGAAACACTGTGGACCACTGGATCATGTACTCATTATAGCAGGATCATCCTAGCAATTACTGTCAGGGTTGTAATTTGGGGTGACTACATACCCTTTAAATATATTTACCAAAGATATAGCCCCCAAAGTATTTTTCCCTCTTCTGCATATAGGTTCCCTGTAATTAACGTCTAATAAATATAGCATCAAATCTTTACAGACATTGGTCTGTTGTGGTCGAGACTTTTGTGTCAGCTACCTTGAGGCTGAAGGTAGCTTCCTATCTCAGTGGGTGATCTGCCAAATTTTTCTGAAGGTTGAAAATGTGCCTTAAATGACTGGAATTGGGCAACATTTAATGCGTCTGGAGGTATGTTTTAATATGAATATATTGATTGTGCTTCTTAACCGACGTCTGTTTTTTACCTCTTCTCCAATCTTTACTGACGGTAAATAGATCTCTTTTGTCTTTAAAAATGTCTCATTTTGCAGAGAAGAGGGACTAAGCAAGAAGCCCAGTAGTATTTTTGAAGTATACCGTTATAAGGTACTTGGCTGGTAATTTGCAACCCTAGTACACAGCATACCTTTTAGCAAGGCTATTTATTTCCCAGGGAGAATGCAACGGTACGGTGAGGTACTTACGATAAAGGCCGCTGTTGGACCTCTTCATCAATAGCAAACCTTTAAGCACAGCACATCTCATAAATAGGAGTTCCACTAACACAGACTTCAAAAGGATAGAATCTGAGAATTCAAAAATAGAGCTATATTAAGTGTTCTAACAGTCCATCCATAAAAGCAGCCTTATATTCCAAATGCTCCTGTGTGCAGCATGACAGCCTATTAGAATAATAGCAGGCAAAGCATAATTACCAGTAATCATAGTCAGGAAAAGAGCTAGTTGTTTTTGTAGAGTAAAATGCCTTCCTGAACCCAGCAGAAAATGCAATGCTGGTTCTAATAGAGAGGGCAGGTAACCATAGAAAATAATCATCGCACAAATCCTACCCTATTTCCTCCTATTTGTTCTATTTAAAATAAAATCTTTATATGTCTTAATCTACTTCCTATGAAATAATTTGTCCCTCCTCATCTGTAATCTGAATGGATGAATTCACAATCACCGTTTTATTAATAACCATCAGAATGGTAATTTATTCCCCACGAACCTCATAGCCTCAGGACAGTTTACAGTATTGGAAAATATAGGCACACAGGTAAGGAAAGACCCAGAAAGGGTCATGCAATGTAATGAGGTATGCATGCACTGAAGAATCATACTGGTGGTGCAGTGGGTGGATTTCAGGAGTGATCAGGATGCCACAAACTCACTCTTCTCTGGTTTCGCAACTTATCCATTACTATGGTTCACATGTACAAAACTCCTTTCAATGGAACTAATAACAATGTTTCCCTTCTTCTTCTCCTCCTCGTCATACAAGCTTTTTAATTAATTAAAAAACATCAGAATCTATTTATTTGTTCCCCAAATCCAGAAAGTGTATCACTTTTCCCCTTATTTCTAAATGTATTGATTTTCAAAACTGGCAAGACATAGAATATTACAGATATATATCTATATCTATAGCGATAGCGATAGCGATAGCGACAGACAGACAGACAGACAGACAGACAGACAGACAGACAGATAGATAGATAGATAGATAGATAGATAGATAGATAGATAGATAATGTAACATTTGTAGCACAATCCTAACCATGTCTACTCACATGTCTACATTGTGTTCAATTGGTCTTACTCCCAGGAAAGCGTCTTTAAAGGAAACCCCCAGTTAGGCCAGCACAAGTCCTGACACAATTCCATACATACTCTGTCTAGTGATCTATCTCTGAAACTTTTCATTGTTGTAATACTAAACAGTGATGCCTCACGTAACAAATTTAATTCATTCTGGAGGCATGTTTCTATGTGAAACATTCTTTACGTGAAGCGGATTTTCCCATAGGAAATAACGGGAACTGAATTCCCAAAATATTCATATAAAAATATTAACTGGATGTAAAATGATGACGGAACACTGGGATTGAATTCAAAACATGCATTCAATGTGCATGATCTTATGAAGTCTACTTAGGCTGCAGCCCTAAAGACACTTTCCTTGGAGTAAGACCCATTTAACACAATGGGGCTTACTTCTGGGTAGACATGGTTAGGAGGCTGCAATCCAAGACACCTTCAAAGTGTCTCCCCACTTTCTCCTTCTCTCCATCCTGAGCCTCTCTCTCCCCTGCTCCCTTCTGGCCAGCCCTGAGCTGCTTCCCTCTTCTCCACTGCTCTTCTCTCCCTCTGCCCAGCGGACACCCGGCCACAGGAGGAACAGCATGGAAGTGCTGCTTTCACTATGGGCAGATGCACTAGGCAGCCCTGATGCTTTTTAAACAGGCTGCCAGCCAGCACGTCTACCCCAACTGCCAATGAATGTGTTCTTTACGTGAAGCACTGTTTGTTACATGAAGCAGAATCCTAGAGAAAATTTTGTTTGTTACGTGAAACATACTTTACATGAGGCATTCTTTACATGAGGCTCCACTGTATGTTTAATGTCTGCAGCAGCTCTACAGATCAGTGTTTGAAAGAACCCAAACTGTAGGGAAAATCACCTAAAATGAGATGATGGGATCATATATAATTAATTTTTTTCATTGTAAAGCAGTTAAAATGCTTTACACAAACAAATTGGCTAATTAATTTCAGAACTGATTAGCCTGTGAATATGAATGCAGTACAATATATTACATAGTGACATGAAAGTTAGGGGATGTGGTGGCTCAGTGGTTAAAGTTTCTGTGTTTGTCAACCTGAAGGTGGGCAGGTTGGCAGTTAGACCTGAGCACCACAAGATGGACTGAGCTCTTTTCCTTTGCCCAGCTCCTGCCAACCTAGCAGTTCAAAAGCATGTGAATGCAAGTAGATCAATAAATACCAGTTTGGTGTGAAGGTAACAGCTTTCTGTGTTCCTCTGTCCACATGACCATGTACAGTAGGTGTCTTCGGATAACGCGGGTTCTTTAACTCTGTAATGGGAATGACCACTACTCCTTAGAGTTGGTCATGACTAGCAGGGCAACCTGCAGAGACACTTTTGGCTTTAACATGAAAGTACATGTGAGTCATTTGGTTTGTACATGGCATAGCTGAAAGAGAAAAAGAATATTCCAATATTCATGAAAATTGGTTCTTCCATGCATTTACTTGCCTCAACAACCACTTCTTCAAATATGTCTCATTTAAAAGGAAAAACTATGAAAGACTTTCAAAAAATTAAAGAAGCTGTCTCTGAATTCATAGATATCAGTCAATGTGTTTTCCTTTCCTGCAGTCCAATCCCATCCTGAGCCACTTCAGCCTAATCCTATCCTATCCTCTCCCCCCTCAGACCTCAGCCCAATCCTGTTCTTTCCTTCAGCCTTATCCTACCCTCAGGCCACCTATGGCCTATCCTCGGCCGCAATGTCTGCTGGCTGCTATGGACCAACTGGGGACCAGGCAGCCTGGGAATAGTGGGTCTCCTCACACCTACACCAGCTATTTGGCTAGTGCAAGTCTAAGGCTGCAATCCAGAGCAAATTCAGCCTGCTCTGACCTAACTGCACTCTTCTAACTATTCTGTATCCAGAGCAGAAAGTTATGCTGAATCCAGAGAGTCAGGAAGCCTGGGCTGCCCTAACTGCTCCAGAGCATGCTAAGTAATTGACACAAGGGGAAGACTTGCTCCTGAGGAGACACCCCTCAGATCACCCTGAACAAGGAACAGCTGTGGTGCCTACAGTGGTGACATGACTCTGCACATCACCTGGTGCGGAAGTCTGTGCGTCATCCCTGGGATGCGCGCCCCCCCTACCTGGACTGCGCAGTCACCAAAATTGGCGCCTGCGCAGTTGTTTCTGAAGCCAACTGGCTTCAGAAAGAGTACTGCGCAGGCACCATCTCTGACACCTGCGGAGTACTTTTCTGAAGCCTTTTGGCTTCGGGGGAGACTGTGCAGGCGTCAGAGTTGGTGCCTGTGCAGTACTCTTTCTGAAGCCATTCGGCTGCCGCTCCGCCTCCTGAGTGAGGCCGAATGGCTGTGCAGAGGCGCGGACTTTCTCTGCTCTAAAGAAGTCTCTTCTGAAGCTGTTCGGCATGCTCAGTGTGTTTCTGCGCAGTGCATCTCAGATGGCCGTTCAGGCCAGCTCCTCAGACAAGTGGCAGCTTCTGGCTGATTCTCCGCCTTGGAGCAGGCCTGAATGGGTGTGCTGACGCCCGGGGCCTGCCAAAGGACAGTCAAACTCCTCCGGCACATCACCCCATACGGAGTGCATCCCCAATGCAGCCCACACCAGCCGCACCAGTCTGATGACGCCACTGGGTGCCTGCCTTATAAGGAGTCCCTGATGAGATGCCAGTACATTCTACAGTGAATACAAGGGGCTTCTTGGAGTGGCCTGCTGTATCCTGAGGTTTGTGGGCAGCCGTAGTTTGTTCCATATCCTGAGGTTGAGAGGAAGGGGTTGCAGCTAGGCTGGCCAAGAACTCAGATTTTTGGTCAGCACTGCCATTCTTACTCAGGCCTTATCATGGACCCCTATGGGTCTACTCATTACTATACCTGCTCCTGAGGTGGTATAACTCTGAGGGCTGGAAGAGGGCATTTCTGCCTTGGAAACAGGCTTTGGATACAGAGTAACTGCTCTGCCCTAGGCAATGCTAAACATGCCCTCAACTTGCCTCTCCTGAGCTGCTTAGGCTGCCCCAGTTAGGGCAGAGCAGGTCCACCTCTCTTAGGGCACCCTATCTTGCCATGCTCTGCCCTAAGCCTCCTTCAGAGTAACTGGGCTGGAGCATCTTGCAGTTGCTCCAACCTAGTGTTAGATAGGGCAAGCTAAGGGCTCTTATGTGGACAGATTAGTTGTTCTGGATTGGGCTGTAAGTAGTCTTTAGGGGCAGGTACTGGCTAGAAAACTGGGATAAGATCTGGTGTGCACTACTGATGTTGAGACCCATAGCCTCCCCATCTTGGCCTGATACCCGAATTGCTACTTACTTACTGGCTACTGTGCCATTGGCATGAGCCACAGAATGTGCTAGAGTGGCTCCAATAATGGCAACTCCAGCATTATAGATGACAGATTTTGAAATATGTCATCATAACATGAGGATAAGATTGGGCCATTAAAATATGCGGTGGGAGCACAATCCTAACCAAATTCCCAGCACTTGGCATAGCTATGCCAGCAGGGCATGTGCAATATCCTGTCACAGAAACCTCCTCCAGGTAAGGCAATATTTGTTCCCTTATCTGCAAGTGGAATTGCCCTTCCCCTGGAGCTGGAAAATTGGTTAGAATTGCACCCTGTGTGGCACTGTGCAGACACATTCCCCAGTGGCACTGCAGCACAGCAGTGTCTCAGATGCTCAGTAATGAAGTCATACATCATTGCCAGATTTCTGACCTGTAAGCTGTGCAGAGGCTGGTTTTGAGTTACGTGCTTGCACAGCTTAGAAGGAACATTGCCTATGGGTAGAACACCTACCAATAAGCAGCTCTCGTTACCATTTTAGACCATTGCATGTCTATCTATGTTTCAGATCCTCTACATCTATCATGTCTATCTATGTTTCATGTCTATCTATGTTTCAGATCCTTTTACTTATTCTTGTCTCCTTTTAGTTCTTTGTATTCTTCCTCTGCTCTCGCTTTTCCTAGCATCTACCCATGTTTCCAGTCAATAGCATAACTACAGTGGGAGTGACATCGTAAATATTGAAGGTGCCACAATGCACCATGTAAACAGTCCCTCCAACTGATCACTGGAAATATTCTGGGCAATGATGGCAATGTGCAGAACATTGCCATCATGGCCCAGAATGGCTGTAACAACAAATGGGAAGAGATGTTTACATGGCATATTGTGGCTTCTGCAATACTGCTGCACCTGCGGTGCCTGGCATGCAAACACATACACATTTATACTAATGTTTCCAAGGTCTGCTTCACACTTTTAAAAAATGTTTCATTTTGCTCATATAAGTGGTCATTCTCCTGCACCCAAATGTGGCCCAGTCCATTCTCTTATATTGTTATGTTGCATGGCTAGATCTAAGATGCACCTCCAAGTGGCCAGGTAAGGAATACTTTTGAAAACTGCATGGTTCTTTTCTTTAAGGCTGTAAAATGTATATGTGGTCAGGTAGAATAGTGACTTTAGAGATTTATTTGTAAGACTCAATTAACTAGGCAATTCAGATAAAAAAGCACATTTGTGTTCCTTTATCTCTCTCAGTATCTTATCTCTTTTCTTCTTTGAATGAAAATTTAATCCCTCTGGATTTGGACAAAGGGCCATCTAGTTCAGCATCCTGCACTTTACCAGACGGCCCACCTGATACCTCAAGGAACACACAAGACAACAAGAGTCCTGTATCTTGGTGCTGCTCTCTTGTGCCTGGCATTCTGAGATAGCCTACTTCTAAATACCCATCAGATAGACATTTCTTCTAGAAAACTGTGCTGTCCCTTTTTAAAGGCATCTAAGGCTGCAATCCTAAAGACACTTTCCTGGGAGTAAGACCCATTGGATACAATGGGGCTTACATCTGAGTAGATATGGTTAGGATTGTGCTCTTAGTCATCAACACATCCTGTGGTAAGGAGTTTTACAGATTAATTACAAGATGGGTAAAGAAAATTTTTACTTAATACTCAGTACTATGTATATGTAACAATGATATTTAACTCCTGGTTAAGATACTCCTGTGTAAATTGGATAGAATTGCAGTGCAGCCTTTGGGATGTTTGGGGAATTTTTTTAAATAGGTCAGCAATTGTTTGGGAGGGCTAGCAAGGTTTGTCTTTAACCATTTACTTATTGTAAACTTTTAATTTACTTTTGCTTAATTTGATTTTGTCATATGGGAGAATGTTAAAATTTTCCTGCTTTATGATATATCTTCAGGCCATGACATCAATTCTGGTGATTCCTGAAAGACTGTCATTCAAAAAAGTGGGTCCTGGTACAAAATGGTTTGAGAACCACTGGTGTAGATCTATGGGAGACCAGTCAAGGTAAGTAAAAAAGATTTTTGTCTTACCTCTCCTGGGCTGTCTGATAATCCCCACTTTAGCATTTCCATGACTCTGCTTGCTATGGGCTGGTGGGGATTGGTCTGCTCAGATGTCACTAGTTTCTACATAAAGTGTGCCCGGGTTTCAATCTGGGGATTCTAGTGGCAAAATCCAGCTATCTTGCTCTAGCCAGGCACATAATTAGCTGGCAGGAGGAATTTGCTGGATCTCTCTGTTGTCCTTCAGCACCACCACTGCTCAGCAGGGATCAGTAACACAGAGGAACAAATAGGATTTTCCTTGGCCCCCTCATAGCAGGCCTCCGTCAGTCTTGAAAGACTGTGGTATTGTGCTCAGTGCTGCATACGCTGCATGCGAAGCACGAAAGCGTGGGTTAGATTGATATGGAGGTTAGGCTGTTACCCAAGCAGCAAATCCCTCCTCTCCATGCCACTGAATTAGTCCAATGGAAAGGCAGAGCCAATACGATTGGATCCAGCTGGCATCGCAGAGCTGGGCTAAGGACAGGAGCTCACTCTGTCTTGTGGGGCCGACCCAGGTCTCAAACCCTGCCCTGCTGGTTAACAGACACAGCGTCTTAACCATTTGCGCCATCCACGGCCCCCTAAAGCTTCTGAATCTGGTCTGGATTCCTAATCAATCACTTAAGTTAAACTTACCCAGCCACTTACTGGTTCAATTGCTTGCCTATTTGTCAGATTATTAGTTTGACTGCTTCCCTGGTCAGTCATCTGCTCTGTGTCCAGACCATCAACCCCCAATCTCTTTTCATGCCATAGTATTCTAAACATGCTGTTAAGGCTGACCATATAACTAAATAGCTATTAAGAGACCATAGCTCAGTAGTAGCTCACTCACTTGACATGCAGATGATTGTAGGTTTAGTCCTTGGTACCTCCAGGTAGAGGTTGAAAAAATTCCTGTGTCTTAAACCCAGCAGAGTTACTGTCAGAGTAGACAACTTTAAAGCAGTTTCATAAATTCAACAATATGTCTGTATGTCTTCAAACTATGGCTTTGAAAAGAGGCATCTTAAGCATAATCTTTACAGTTCCTCTGAAATACTGTATGTGTTCATGTATAAAATGATTCATATGCCAGGTTGTCCCTTCAACACATCCATATGGACTGATTTATTCAATGTACCTTTCTCCTTCACTTTTAAAAAGTAGGAAATGGTGCCTAATATCAATATTATTTAAGAAAGGTTAAAAACATACTGTACATAAACATATGAATAACCCAGAATCAATTATCACTGCAAATCTATTAGCATATTATTATTATATTATCAGTTTATTTTAGTAAAGAACAGTGCAAACTACTTTCAATGAACACATATAAATTACTATAATAGTCCATAATGTTTTTTGTATGATCACATCTATTTATGACAACACTCTGATTATAGAATGATAATCATTCTATCATTGCTGAGATTCACATCCCATCCCCCACACCCCCAAAAATTCTGCAAGGTTTAGTGCATTGGGTAGCCTTGAAATTGAATATAAATCAATTTTAATCAATCCATAATAATAAATATTAAACAATCATGTGACTGATGTACAGGTAGCCTAATTAAAGTGCCAACATTTGCCACACTTACATACTTTAATTTTCTCAACAAAATCCTTATTGAACGACTATTTAAAAAAATAATTGCATTTGCAATTAGAAACACTGAAGTTACATTATCGATTTTCTGCTAAAAACCCTTTTAAGTAAACAAGCACAAACTACATTCATTAAATGTAAGTGCTTGGAGCTATGGTGTGAAATTCAATTCAGCCATTATCATGAATTACACTGATTATTGCTGTAATTATTTTCTCTTGGATACAACTGCATTTCTGTTCTAAGCTAGGTCCGTTGGACATGTAACTATATGTGCATTTTATAACTAATAATACTTGACTAGTTTCAGCAATTACAATCACTTATACAAATCATTATGCTGAGATACATGGACCTAGCAAAAACATTTTAAAGGAAAACATTTCTTTTTTATCTTTGAAATGATGAATCTCAATAATGAATGGAGATGACAGAAATAAAAATGCATTAAAAGTGCTATCACTGTTCTTTATGTGTCCTGATATTTTGGACATCATAAATGGATGACTACTTAAAAAAAATAAGTAAAATGCTTTTCCCAGAATCACATAGATTGTCCTCAAGGTTCATGATAGGGTAACATAATTTTAGAAGAAATGAAAAGTAAGAGTCCCGAATTCTAAAAGTGTGCAAAATACACCAACCTCAAACAACTTTATGAGTCAAATTTACTGTCATGTCGAGGTACCTGTAAACTGGAAAACAAACTGGTATGAGCTTCAATGATACTCATTTATATTCAGTGATACTACCTGTTTTCAATGATATTCTATTTTCAATGATACTGAGTATTTTCAATGATATTCAATGATACTAACCTTTTTCCAGTTGGAAAAGATCTGTTTAATCCTAGTTATAAGCAGAGTTCTGTCTAATGGTTCTCAAACCTTTTAGCATTGGGATCCACTTTTTAGAGGTACAATCTGTCAGAAGTGACATCGTTAAGCTGGAACTTATGTCCAGGACACCATCAAGTAGGAACATTTTTTAACAAATTTTTATCAAATTAAGTAAAAAAATTTACAATAAGTTTTAAAATGTTTTCAAAAGAAAGAAGTCTCCTAAAGTCCTCTCAAACATCTGTATGCATGAGGCCTATTAATCAGAACTGACTTTCCCTACAATCCAGAGTAACTACGGGAGCATGTAAAAGATATTACATGTATCCGTAGTTACTGCACCACCTAGTGAAAACCTATGGAAAATTCATATTGCAATCCAGAGCAAATTGTTCTTACACCGGAGCAAGGACTTCCCGTAGCTACTCTGGATTGTGCCCTTTGACTCATAAGTAGGACTTCAGGAAATAGGCTGATCACCAAATTCCAACCTGTCAAAGACTGAGTGCAATCTTAAGTATGTCTAATCAGAATTACCGTAAGTCCCATTCTGCTCAATAGTACTTACTTCCAGTAAAATGTGGCTAGGATTGTAGCCTAAGCAAAGATCAGAAAGATCAAGTACAGCAAAAACAGTTTATTGAACTTCTAATCATTTCAGGGGGAAAAAACAATTGAACTAAAAAAGGCTGGCAAATGATATTATCTTACTTCTCACGTGTTCCTTAAATCTAATACAAAGATTTTTTTATTTCCTCGGTAGGTGCTACATTTAGATGAGAGAAGATCTGAATTTTTCCACTGGAAGAATTAGATGCACAATAAGGAAACTGATAGTCAAAAATTCCTTGTTCATAAGGCAAGCTTTCCTCAGGCCATGCTGAAAAACAGGTAACATAACCTTCAATGAAAAAGTAAGATTTGTTGCATTAGTTCTGCTTAGTGAACCATGAATACTAATTGCAGGAAGAATGAACTCTTCCCCCACCTTGAGGGAAGGAAGGCACAAAAGATGCATAGGGCTATGAACAATGAAGGAGGAACAACAAACAATAAAGGATGGTACTGCTAAAATGAGTGTAAAACAATCTTGCTGAAAGTTAATAGGTTAAGATTGACATCTACTTTTTTTCATTTTTAATCTATCCTTTGTAAGAATTCAGAATTAGTGTCTAGGCTATCCAGAAATCAGAAGATCAACCAAAACGATGGCTTTAATTAACCAATCGGATTTTTCCATAAGATGTTTCCTGGCTGTGCTTAAACATAAAAGGGTCAAATTACTGAATATTCTGTCTGCGATCCATTCTAACAACATTACATTAGTGGAATTTACCCATCATTGCTCGAGTAAAATTTCAAGAATAATTTTTTGGGCAATGCTGAGCACTGGCATTGGGTGGTGAGCACCAGTGGGAATTTGGCTCCACTGGGCACCGACAGGCACCAGAGGGCAGTGGAGGGTAGCAGTGGGCACCAGTAGACAGTGATCACCATTACTGGGCACAGGGCACCATCAGGCTACAGACATCATCGGGTACTGCTGTGCAGTGGGCACCAGCGGGCAGTGGGTAGTGCCAGTGGGCAGTGCCAGCACCACCAGGCAGTGTGTACCAGCAGGCATAAGCAGTAACCGGCATCCTTACTGGACACCAGGCACCATCTCGCAGCAGACACCATTAGAAACCACTGTGCTCTGGGCACCAGTTGGCAGGAGGCACCCCCAGGCAGTGGGAACCACTGGGCACCAGTGGACAGTGGGCACCTGGCACCTCTGCCATTTACCACCAGTCATCAGGCATCACTGGGCACCAGAATGCAGTGGGCACCAGCCACCACCAGGCAGTGGCACCAGGCACAAGTGGATAGCAGGCACCACTAAGCAACTCCCGGCAGCAGGCACCACCAGGTACCAGTGGGGATTGGGCATTGCTACTGAACACTGGGCGTCCCTGTTGAGCACCAGACACCAGTGGGCAACACTAGGCATCAGGCACCCCAAGAACCAAATTGGTTCTTAGTGGATTCTTACATCACAGAAAAAATATGCTCCCCAAATTTCTTGCTTCTAGGTCCAGGGCTTGGGGCTAGGTGTTCATCAGTCAGTTTTCAATGTAAAGTATAGGGATAAAAACATGTTGCACCCCTCTTCAATGGGTTAAATATCTAAAAATCAGTTCTTAGTGGGTACTTGTGTCATGGAAGGAATATGCTCCCCAAATTTCATACTTCTCAATCCATGATTTTGGGCTGAGTGTTGATGAGTCAGCTGTTCTTCAATGTTAAATACAGAGACAAAAATACATTGCACCCCTTGTCACTCATTCTGGTTTTAATTTCTTAAAAAGTGGTTCTTAGTGGGTTCCTACACCCTGAAGGAAGACCCTCCCCAAATTTCATGCTTGTAGGTCCAGCAGTTTTTGGTGGCGTGGTCAGTGAATGAGGGTGGAACTTTGACTTACGCCCAGCTAAGCTGGTCTAAGTTAGGCCATATCCTGAGTGACAGGCCAAATCCACAGGGCTAGGAGGCCTCTGGATTGGCCTACCTGCTGCTGAAAAGGCAGCAGCACAAGGGCAGCATCTCACTGGGCTGTGGGAGTTGTGCCATATCCTGAGATGAGTTGTTGTAGTTGTGCTGTATTCTGAGGTTGAGAGGCAGGAGTAGTGCTTAGGTGAGCCTAAGTCTTAGAACTTTTTCTTTTGCTTCCATTTTTACTAATTTTTATCATGGACCCTTAAGGGTTTTACCTCTCCAGATTTACACCTGCTCCTGAAGAGGCCTAAGTCAGAGGAACTGTGAGCAGTGTCTGCCCTGAAACAAGGAAACAGCCTAACTGCACTATTCTTGACCATGTTCAACATGTCCCCAACATACCCCTGCTGGGGCAACATTCCCCCATGCACCACCACCACCCACTTGCAATATTCCCCCATGCACCACCACCACCCACTTGCAACATCCCCTTGTGCAGCATTCCCCTCTGTGCACTACCCCTGTGCATCAGCACTGCCTCCATGCAACATCCTCAATCCTGCGCAGCACCACCACCCCCGTGCAATATTCCCTGTGCCACATTCCCCCATGCAATTTCCCCCGAACAACATCCCCCCTGTACACCCCCCCCCCACACACACACACACACAACTGTGCACCATTCCCCCAAAAATGTGGGCACCCTACCGGACATGTGCAGAACTTAGGGCTAGGTGTTTATCAGTCTTCAATATTAAGTATAGGCCAAAAATGTGTTGCACCACTTTTCACCCCCTTAGAGTTTAAATTTCTAGAAATTGGTTCTTTGTGGGTGTTCATGTCACAGAAGGAATACCCTCCCCAAATTTCATGCTTCTGAGTCCAAGAGTTAATGGTGGGCATTGATCGGTCAGTGATTCTTCAATATAAAGTATAGGAACAAAACATTTTGTGTCCCTTTTCACCCCCTTCTGGTTGGGATTTTGCAAAATCAGTTTTTAGTGGGTGTATGGAACTAACACATCCTGTACGGAACACACTCCCCAAGTTTCATGCTTTTAGGTCCGGTGGGCATTGATGAGTGAGTGAGTGCCTATAGAAGATGAGCCAATTGTGATCACCTGGTTTCAAATATATCCTAGTTGATAAGGAATTTTAGAAGATTCATAGAAATGTTTTATATTAGAAGAACACAGTGTCATGGCCCAAAACCCAGTGCAAATCTCAAAATGTTGTCCCAGAAGTGATGTCATAAGCAGAAGTGATATTGTGAAGGATAAAATGATCTAATTGGTGTTAATTACTTTAAATTAGGTGTGTGGTTGTTCTGGAGATATAAGAAAATTGGGAGTGGTTCCTCTCTGTTGTCCAAGAGTTTGGGTTTTCCCTTAGATGAGGATGGGAAGTTGGGGAGATTAACTTGTCTACTTTTTTGGAGTAAAGGAGAGAAAAGGAGGAGTATTCATTAATTAGTCACTATGTAGAATTATTCTGTGTAGAGCTCTGTCTTTGTTTACTATCCTGGATCTGGCTCTATGTAGTTTTTGTTACTTGCTGTTTCTATATTAACTTCAGTTGTATAGTAAACCAAATTGGAAATACTAATATTTTGGTACTGTGGTACATTCTCCCCACCCCTCACTCACAACCCCGCACACACCCCCATGAACTCCTTGAAAGTCATGTCCAGACTTTAAAAAAAATTGGGGAAAACCAACCTTCTGTCCAGCAGCTAAAAAGATTGCCTGACTGACTGACTCATGTTTTAAATTCTTTTATTTAATGCAGGTTTCGGTATCTGCAGGGAGTCCCAGAACCAAATGTCAGAGGATACTGAGATCCCACCTGTATATTGAAATAGGCAATTTTCCACCTGTAATGTGAAGGACACTGAAAGGGTAAATCCAGATGTACAACTCAGGTGGATGCAGACAGATCAGCTATTTTTCTGGCTTATTTCTAAAAAGAGACTGCATGCATACTGGCTGAGAACATAGGGATGGCATACCAACATGCACTTCTGTTGCTGGGATCCACCTGGACCCAACCCCTCCAGTTCCCTGATCTCTCCACCCTTCACCCTAGACCACCCACAGTTCACCCCATCAGCATCTTACTTGCTCCAACATGGGTTAAGGTCCATCTCTAGTAGATGAAGGGATAGTAAATGATTGCCAGCCATTTGCACTGGTGACTCCCAACATGTACGACAGCAGCATGCCACTTAAAGTGCATTTATTTTGGCAGACCATAAAAATCATAAAAAATGCCAAATAATAATTGGATCATGACACACATAGTAGGCCATTCTTTGCATATACACTGTGCCATTTTAAAGACTTTGGGGATGAAACAAGAGACTCTTTCAGTGGATTTTTTTTAATGTCAGGATATACTGTATTGTCTTTCCTGCTTCTGTTTCTCACTAAAAGGTTTCTTTATGAATTTTCCTCTTTTATAGAGGGCACCTGGAGATCTTCTCCAACTTGGTTGCCCCTCACGAAAAGATTTCCTCCACCCGTTTTAGCACTGCTGAGGGCTTTTGCATCTCTCTCCCCATTAAAGTCAATGGGAGTCACCCTGCCAAATTCTTCACAGATCTCTGAAGCCTTTGCCTGCTCCATCAAATTGGTGCTGGTTAGGTGTAAAATTATATGATAATATGGGCAGCTGTGCCTTTGCCTGATGCACAGATGGTGAACAGAATGGGAAGCTGGAAATTTTTCAAAAGACTCCTGTTTTCAGAACCAGTTCCACTGCTATCTCCTGAATTCCTCCTCATTCTAGTATTTTCAGAGTCACACACCTACCATAAAGTGCTGAAGACTGTTAATTAATACATATTTTGTAGTCTGGCCCAGGAGGAGTTTGAGGCACCCCATGGTATCTTGGCAGCTTCCAGCAGCATTAAGAAGTCTGGCTCATGATCAGGAAACAGGCATCTATACACCAAGCCTGCAGCATGTACTGTATGTGCTTTTACTTAACTTTCCTTTAGCATTTTTTGCAATGGCTGCATTAAACTATGGAAATTCACATTGTAGTACAACTGCTTGTGGGGAAAACATGCTGTTGCAGCTGCTTGGCAAAAGCAGGCTCAGTGTTAGATATATAATCTAACATAGATATATGTATGCCTATATATATGCCTCTGCATGGGTAGGGCAGATTCACCTACAGCAGGGTAAGCTAACTCAAGAGGTCTGCAGAGGTGTATTAGAAACAGAATTTTAAAAAAAATTAAAAGAACAAGAAAAAGATCTAAGTTTTCAAGCTGAGAACTGAGAAATGGAAGGCACCTGTACATAGATTACTTTCTGCAGTGGTATCACTGGGGTTGTGAGGGTTGTGAGCCTATAGGGTGGTGTGGATGCGGAGGTGACATCTCTACAAGCCAAAGTTTTTTAAAATCTTGGTATTTCCAAATAATACCATCTTGTTTTATGTCAATGTGTAATTCCATGCAGAATACAATTTTTACAATGTGTTTTAATATCTCTTTTCTATCAAAAGGTATAGCCAAAAAGCCAGAAGGTGCAGGGCAATGGTTCATCTCCATGCCCACCATCCAGGGAATTGTTTCACTCATTGCATGGGAGTCCATTGGGGGATCCATCATGGGGGTGACTTGCTGGCCTCTCGCAAGTGGCGATGCAAACCCTAGTGATGCCACTGACTTTCTGGGAATTGGTTGCAGAGCTTAGAGAATTTGTTGCATATTTTAGGATAATATTTTAGTTCCCTGGTCCTCAGCCATTTACAGTTTTCAGGATAACAACTGCACCTGGAAAGGAATCGCGGGCCAAGCAACCTTTCTCACCCTCCATGGGTGGTGTATGTATGTTATCTTCAATCTCGGGTCCTCTACCAGAGGCCTGGGAGTTTGAGGGTTCTGCGCAGTATCTTAGCTGTGTATATATATATAAGCAAAGCTTGATATTGTTAATCTATATAAATTTGCCCAACACAGGGTTGGTGCACATGAGGGGATGTTGCGCAGATGGATGGTGCCCATGGAGTGCATGGGGGTTGATGCGCATGGGGGTTGATATGCATGGGGTAAATTGCACGTGTAGGTTTATGTGCATGGGAGGGTTGATGCACATGGGGGGTTGATGCACAATGGGGGGTTGATGCACCATGGAGGGGATGGTGTACAGTGGTATTTTGCTCCTGCAACAAAGGTATATTTTGCTAGTCAATAATGGGCAAAATCCAGAGTAGCTACGGGGAGTCCTTGCTCCGGTGTAAGTACAACTTACTCTGGATTCCAATATGAATTTCCCATAGGTTTTCACTAGGTGTTGCAGTAACTATGGGTGCATGTAAAGTCTCTTACATGCTCCCATAGTTACTCTGGATTTGGGGCTGTATATCTCAGGCCTAATCATATGGCTAAAAATGCAAAGCAGCTTAATTCTGTTTCTGTCAGTAAAATGTTGTTAATGATAGACTGGACTATGTCAGTTAAAGCTAAACAGTCAGGTCTTCTTCATGGCCATGATCCAGTGCCAAACCTGATAAGTGAACAATGGCCATTCCAGTGGAATTTGCCACAAACAGTTTTGCTCCCAAGTCAAAAGGCAGCTCATTTTTATTAAGTATAATGATTATTAGTAAGATGCTATCCAAACTTGTGTGGTGTGACCTGAAGAGGTAAGATCACACAAAGGAAAGTTACAAAAGGTCATGTACGCATGTCCAACACTGTGACAACTTTTGACCAATAATACTTAATGCAGAATTTTTAGCCAATTGTGTAAAAGCTAATACAATCTGTTGTAACAATAAAAGAAGAAAGCTCAGTGTAATCTGGCTGCTTCTTGCTTTGGACACAAGTCCGGGGAGTTTGCCCAACATGCATGTTGAATAAAAGATCCTGAATCCAGTACCTCAGATGTCTGCTTGTTTGTGAGAATGTGCAACATGACAGTAGTCCAGCCCTGACACAACCAATGCATCGATAACCTCAGCCAGGTCAGTCTAAGCCAGGGCATTAAGCATCATCAAGGTCCACACTAGTATTCACTTATTTCAAAAAGACTTGGAAAAGAACCTTCATAATGCTGCCTTTTGTCACTGGCAGTACACAAACCATTTACTCCAAAAGGATTAAAATGGATTATCTTTTCAAAGGGGACATTTCTAATTAAAAGCAGCTGTTTTAAAAATCCACCCTTCAACTCTGAAATGACACCAGCAGAGCAATTGAAGCCTCCTGACAATTTTATCTGGTCAAAGGAAATGCCTGGGCTTTTTTTGTCATCCCTGATCCCAAGGTAGCATTTGGATCTGTGCAACAGCAGTACTTAAAGTGACATTTATATGACTGCTTATAATGGTTGATCACTCAGTGTGACAGGCTGGAGATAAAAGATCCAATTAGGACTTAAATGTTTGGCAAATAGGCAGATCTTGTTCTCAAAGAAAGAGAGTAAGACTGTCCAGTTAAGTAAGATAACAAAACATTTCTTCCCCCCCCCTCCACTCCTCCCCAAGGAAAGGCAGTCGGACCTTTCCACAAAACAAGTCTGAAATGCAATTACATTTTTCTAAAAGTACCTAAATGCTTTTAACCTTTTCCAGGTAAAAATAATAATACTAATAAAAATGTTAGCCTGTGGATCAAGTGGGGGCTGCTGCATTTTCCACACACCCATCTCCAGTTTAGTTTTGTTTTGTTCCACTTTAATAATGGCTTCATCTGTTTCATGGTCTGTGGCCTCTTCAGACCTTCAAGATTTTGAGACAGCAGATGCTTCTTAAATGGAAAGGAAATTGTAATTATGTAAAAAAAAAGCCTATTCATGTTCCTTTTTAATAGGTTTGAGAACTACAAATTGTATAGGGCAGGTGGGTGGCCTTGCAAAATGCAGAACAAGGTACACCTGAACAAAAATGGACAAATCAAGCATCCATCATGATGGGCAAAAATTTCATCACCAGATTTCCAGTTCAGCTTGGTTAAAAAGAAGTCTATTACCAGGTCTGAGCATCCTCCTCACCATTAGAAAGCTAGGAATTAACTTAATTGCTTCATGGGACCTTGAACAGTTGCTTTCATCATTACAGCTTGGCTTTTGGTCTCATCAAAAGTCCAAATATGCTAAAATAATAATTTGCACTATGTTTAGATGAATGTTAGGTGGTAAGTGTTTAACCTGAATATCTCAGTTGGTGTTTATGTGTGTCCACTCTGAAAATAATAGCAAGATAAGAGGTTGTAAAACAGGACAGAACCATGATGAGTGGATAGGGAGGGGGCCTTAGAACTTTGCCCCCTACATGGCTTTTATTTGGATTACACATTCTGTATGCTGTTATATGCAGAATTCAAGCTCCTATTGACTTTCACTGTACATATGTGATAAAGTGCATTGCAACCTTAAGGCCATTATTTACCAAATGCTTACATCTGAAAATATGCATACATTCTTATGAACAATCATATCAGTGGTTTAAGAAATTAGTTGCTTTCTGTGAAAAAACAAGGAAGAGGATTGATAGCCACTCCTAATGTACTGCTAAAGCTGAATTCAAACAGGACTTATGGTGCAATCCTAAGCATATCTACTCAGAAGTAAGTCCTATTGTGTTCTATAGAATTTACTCTCAAGATAGTGTGTACAGGATTGCAGCGTGTATAGAAATCCTAAGCATATCTACTCAGAAGTAAGTCCTATTGTGTTCTATAGAACTTACTCTCAAGATAGTGTGTATAGGATTGCAGTGTGTATAGAAATTTATCTTTATGGTTATTCCTCAAATGCAGACAAGCATATGGATTTGGGAATACAATACAGAGAAGCATTTGGGGAAATACAAGCTTCACACCTGATTTTAGTAGAGTACACAGCTTCTTTTCACTGGTGTGCTGTTGTGGTATGCTTTCCCAAAAAACTGGGAAAATAATGTCAGGAAACATAGAGGAAGAAGTTCAAAATGTTCACCCAAAGCTGTATTCTGAGTGCAGTATAGTTCTTTGGAAAAGATGTTTCCTCTCATTCAAAAACATTTTTAAAGCAGAGAGTGGGGCTAAGCATCCACAGGGCAGTCATCTCAGCCACCAAACGTGCAAGTGTGACGGCCTTGGATCCACTCCTATAGTTCCTCCTCTGCCTCCCTGACTTTTAAAAAGGAGTGTAGAAGAAGAGTGGAGAAGAATTATGTGCTAGAATGTCAGAGCTCCTTCCCCTATCCTATTCTTCTCCACCCTTCCTCTTCTACTTCATTCCCTATTCATGTTCACATCAGAAAGTAGGAAGCAGTATCAGTGACTATTGATCCACCACCAGGTTTGGGTGCAAATTTTGGTACAGCTTCAGATGCTAGGGGGATTAGGGCTATCTGTGGTGTGCAACAACATCAGCTTGCCTTATGATGTCATGTGATTCAGCAGGGCTCAAAAGATACTAAACGTCCACCCCAAAAATCCATGTAGATAAAGGATGTCCATACCTCAGCCCTGGGGCCAGATGCAGCATGTGAATAGCCTACATGTGCCTGGCAGTTATCCCCTCCATCTGACCCTCTGGCAAGCCCTATAATCCTCTGGATGTGGAGGCTGTACAAACCTCCCCTCTCTATGTATGAAAATGCTTATAAACTGCTTTGAAGATCATCCTCTCTTTCTATTAGAAAGTGTTTATGAACTAATATTTATTCATGTATTCATTAGTAGGTTCTGTCTCTAATATATTCTTTATGTAAATGTATTCAAATTTGAACAGTAAATCAAATCTTTTTTCTTCCAGCCCCTGACACAGTATCAGAGAGATGATGTGGTCCTTCTGCCAAAAAGTTTGGACACCCCCGATATAGATTATGTAGTACAGTATGTAGCTACTGATCCAAAAAGTAAAAAACAGCCTACATTTCAAAGCATGACACCAAACTAATAGTTACAAATGTGTTTTCAAGGACAGAAAAAAATCTTTAATAAATTCTCCATTCTACCATATGTAAGAGTCAACGAGTTGTAGACTGTTTTTTGTTTAAATTATCTATAAAGATTTTCCTGGTAATTTGATTATATTCCCATGTTCCAGTTAATAGGGCTTTTAAGTCTCTGCCAAAATAGATTGCAGTATTTTGCAAGGGGCAGCCAACTCACAAAACTCAGAAATTCATGTAAACTCAATTTAACACATAGTTGATTTTAGTATTACAGTGCTCGGGGATGCTTTTTAGTCTCTCCCTTTTGTAACTTGTTATTTGTGTGGAGGTCGGTTTTGGCTTTTCTTGGTCATGAATTTAATACTAATCTATGAAAGTACTTGAAATTTAGAATTGTCACCATCTTTCTGATGAGCAATCTCAGTCTTTCAGCAATCTGTCTTTCAGCAATCTTTCAGATCAAGCAAAAGTAAGCAACAAAAATATGTAGGAGCAAAATGATGATGAATGCGCTCACACATCTGCCAGAGAAAATTCAACAAGAATACAGGATAATAATAGAATTTCCAGAGGCTAACATTTGTGAAGTGATGAAACGTGAATTTAATTAACAAAGTGTAAGAATTACATTACAAGTAGAGCTGGCCCCATCATGTGGTGAATTGATCCAACAGCTTCAGGCTCATTTTCTCATAGGATGAGGAGCCTGGGCCCATGGCCCTCACCTGCCCCCATTGACAATGGAAACAGAAAGGAGCAGTGCTAGAAATAGAAATAGAAAGGAGCAGTGCTAGATCAGTAGTTTCCTCCCTTTTACTTACTCTTCTGCTCTCTCTTCCTTTTCAAACTCAGTGGAGATGGAGAAGGAGTTAGGTGACCATATAACCACAAGAGAGGACATATATAGGACATGACAAAAATAAAAACTAAAAACACTCATATATATTGTTTTCGTGTGGTTAGTTTGAAACCGTACTTATTATTTTTTTTAAATGATTACATATAATTTATTAAAAACAATTTATTAATTATAAGAAGGCTACATTGCAAACAATGAAAAGGATGACAATGAAGATATTTTTTTCCAGGACACAAAGCTGAAAAAGAGGGCATATGGTCACCTTAAGAAGAAGAAGCTCTCATCCACTACTAGGTGCTAGCAGGTGTATTAACACTAGACTCATCACTACCATACAATAGAGTAGGGTTGGCCAAACCCTTGCCCAAGGGCCAGATCTACAGTTCAGTCAAATTTTTCCTCCCATAACTTACAGTTCCATAGTGCCAAAGGACTTCATGCCTCCAGATCAAGATGACGTGACATTTCAGCCAGTTGCATCTTCACACAAATCCAGACACAATCATAAATACAACTGGCCTGAGTGTTGCATCATCCTGAGATGGGAACATGAAGTCCTGTAGCACTCCGAAACTGTGAGTGCCAGTCACACCAGGAAAGGAATTCCTTTTTAAAAAAACGTATTTTTATTTATTTCTAGACAAGACAAAAAAAGACATAAACACCAAACAATACACCGCTTCCTATAGACATTATGACCTGAATGGAGCATTAACACTTACTAGCAAATATTTCTACACATATGTATATTTTATATATATATATATGCGCACCTCCTCCACAACAGTCATTTCTAGATTTATAAATTCAATACCTTAAGATAGTAACAATAAGTTCCCAATAACCATAATTTGTACCAGGAAAGGAATTCCTGGTGCACCAGGGTTGCAACTTTGGTTAATGCTGCCATAGAGTAAGAGTACAGAAAAGCAGGCCTCCGTCAGTCTTGAGAGATTATGGTATCATGCTCTGCACTGCATACGCTGCATGCAAAGCACGAAAGCCTGGGTTAGATTGTTACGGAGGATATGCTGTTACCCAAGCAGCAAATCCCCCCTTTCCATGCCACTGAATTAGTCCAACGGAAAGGCAGAGCCAATACGATTAGATCCAGCTGGCGTTGCAGAGCTGGGCTAAGGACAGAAGCTCACCCTGTCTTGTGGGGCCAACTCGGGTCTCGAACCCTGGCCTGCTGGTTAACAGGCACAGTGTCTTAACCACTTCCATTCTCCTTCATGTGCCAAAAGTTCTTTGGGCCATCCTTCATAAAGGACATAAACTTGGGCTCAAAGAATTCCATTCATGGAATAGGTTTTCAGGATACCCTTCTTGTTACAGTTCTTTCCAGAGTTAATCCCAAGGGTTGGAGACGCTCAGAAATGGTCTGGTATATTATGGGGAGGGGGCTTGTGATTGGTGGGGGCAAATGGATATATCATTTCCCTTGTATAAGTAGGTGTGTCTTCCACTAATACTTGGTGTTTTTTGTATTCAACACAAAGCGTTCAGTTCAGAAATTATACCTGACTTACATATGCATATAGGTAAATCAGGGTGTACCAAGGTCATTGCTAGATTGGTGCACCAGATATTAAACTCTGAAGGTGGAGTGTATGGATCTTGCTGGAAGCAGCACACACTGGATTCCTATCCCAGTTTTCCCAATTTTCTTCTTGTCTCCCCTCAGACTTTAAACCAGCAATTTTCATCCGAAGATGTCCTCAGGTGTGGACCTGAGATTTTGGGGAAGGTTAATTAGGGTAATTAAGGGATATGAGCCTCCTACCAGCCTCATCAATGATTATAAAACTGATAGTGTGCCTTAACAATTTTAGCACCTTGTCAGTATGCCATGAGTTGAAAAAGATTGAAAATCTTTGCTTTAAACAGTAAAATACCTGGCATAAGTCCAGCAAATCCACTCACAGTGAGGCAGCCGATGGAGAGGCAGAAAAAATCCTTATGGTTTACAAAAGCAGAAAACATTTGAGGAAGGCAATAAACAAGATAGATTGAGGTTTTTTGGCTAAATTAACCATTCTGCAATTCTCACCTGAATATTATATATACGGTACTTCATATTTACAGGCGCCTGTCACAATGGATTAATTAAAACTAGGAATAATTGAGCTCCTGGGCTAGATGGCTTTATGGAGGAACATTATACATATTCTTTAAAGGGCTCATCCTTTGTTTAATTTGTTAAATGAGATTATGCAGTTGCCTATAACAGCATCTAGTTGAAATGAAACAAGAATAATTCTGATCAGCAAGCCAGATAAATGTTATTTGCTGCCTGGTTCCTATCCCGAGATACAGATGATTATAGTGGCAACTCGGGTAAGCAATGTAATTCATAAATATCAGAATATTGTATCTGAGATAACCAAACTAGATTTATTCCAAATCCATAAATATCTTTTAATATCCAAAGACTAATTAATATCATTTATATTGTTCAAGAAACTGAGTGTAGCATAGTGTTTTTAGATGCTGAAAACTCTTTCAACATCATAAAGTGGCAATATCTTTTTGGACATTGGATAGGTTTAGGTTTATTGAATGATAAAAATGAGTCACTTTTAGTTTATCATTTTTAATGTTAGGATTAGTTTAATCCTATTTAATTAAGATAGATAGTTTAAATGAAATGAAATGGCACCAAAAGCAAAGTTCTGTGAACATTGCAAAAGGGCTGGCACAAAAGCTAGAAGAGGAAAGAGTATGTGATGCAGAAAAAGTCCTGTATTTTCTCCCCTCCGTCTGTCTACATAAATGGTTTAAATTGTGTGAGGGTGTCCACATCTCTTGGCCAACATTCCCTGTCAGGAGAGGAGACTGTCAACATTCCAACTGTCAACATTCCAACTACCAATGAAAATATGAGATGATGGAAAAGGGTTTTTTACTGATGCATATTTTTATATTGTACCGCTGCAAGCAACAGCTGCAGGCTATTACTGCCCTTACAATCCAAAGCAGCGACACGAGCACATAAGAGACATTGGCTGCAATCCTAAAGACACTTTCCTGGGAGTAAGACCAATTGAACACAATGGGGCTTACTTTTGAGTAGACATGGTTAGGATTGCAGCCATTACATGCACCCATAGTTACTGCACCACCTAATGAAAACCTATGGGAAATTCATATTGCAATCCAGAGCAAATTGCTCTTACACCAGAACAAGGACACCCTGTGGTTCCTCTGGATTTACACCCTATATGTTGATCAGTGTTATGACCCATAAGGATTACTGTATAAACCAGGGGTCCTCAAACTATGGCCTGCAGGTCGAATATGGCCCGCTAGGGCCCTCAATCCGGCCCGCTGGCATTTTCAGAAACACCCCCCCCCCGCATCCCCCCGCCGGGAGTTGGGGAAAACCCCAAGGGCCTCGATGCCAGGCGTACGAGCGCACAAGCGACTGAGCGGGAAGTGCGCACGCCTGTTGCCACTTCTCCGCAGCACCTGGGGTTCCCTGGCCAGTGAGCGCACCCTTCCCACTCAGTCACTGCTTCCTGCTTCCTGGCCTGCGCACGCGCCAGCCAGAAAACCTCTGGTGCTGCAGAGAAGCGGCAGCAGGCGTGTGCACTTCCCGCTCAGTCCCTCATGCGCTCAGTCCCTCAGTCGCTTGCTTCCTGCTTCCCGCTTGCTTATTGAGTAAGCCAATTACTTCTGTGTAGGTATACTTAGGATGGGGCTCTGATCCTGCAAGCCTGCCACACTTCCCTAGGATGGATGGGGCTCTGATGCTTAGGATGGGGCTCTGATGCTGCAAGCCTGCCACACATTCCTATGAGTAAGCCCATTACTTCTGTGTAGGAATGCTGTGTAGGAATGCTTAGGATGGGGCTCTGAGGCTGCAATCCTAGCCACACTTTCCTGGGAGTAAGCCCATTGACTATCATGGGACTTCTGTGTAGGAATGCTTAGGATGGGGCTCTGAGGCTGCAAACCTAGCCTCACTTTTGGGGGGTTTTGTGGCATAATTCATAAAATGTTTTCATCTTTCCATCCACTTCAGTATATGTTATGTTGAGTAGCATTTTTACATGAAAGTAACACACTATTTGCAAAATAATTTGTTCCTTATTACTTAATTTAATTAATTAAATAATTAACTATAGTCCGGCCCCCGACAGTGTCTGAGGGACAGTGAACCGGCCCCCTGCTTAAAAAGTCTGAGGACCCCTGGTATAAACTGTTTTCATTAAAAAACATATCCAGTCATATAAGCTTTACTATTTCTACTACTGTATTTCCAAGTATTTCTTGAGCTAATGAGAGGGATCTGGATCACTTTTTTCCTTACGGAAGCATCTTGCATTAGCTCTAAATGGCCCTTCCATGAAAATGAGAGCCTTTCCATAAATGAAGAGTATCTTTGGGATATAACCCATTATGTCTGATGCTCTCAATAGAAAAGCATCCCATTTACTTTCTAACGTTTTTTTTTACTGTGATTTCAGTGTCATTGTCATGACTAGAAAGGAATCAAGCTGTAATTGTTGGATACATTGCCTTTATTCGAAATCTTACACACACTTACTAGAAAATAAAAATCACTGAACTGAGATGGATTTGCTTTTGAATAAATATACTTAGGAATCAATGGCATATTCTTCCTCAATTAAAAAATACTAATCATGAATTTCAGCTACATTTTTTTCCTTGTTTTCAATCCCTTAGCGTTATTCCTTAGCAATTATCTCCTGAATTGTTAAAGATGGAAATACTGAACATTCATTTCATTTCATTACCTTTATTGGCATACAATACAAAAAGAAAATAATACATTACATAATACATACACAAGATTTAGGAGAAGAGTAATAAAAGACTAGACTAAACTAAACATGGCAATAGAATGGAGAACAGTCAGGGAACAAGGAGTGCCGAAAAGGGGACGACACCTCGGTGATCAGATGCGGATGATTCTCTCTTCAAATTTGCTGCCACAATTTGAGCGATGAAGGTGGCAGTTTGAAGGACTATGGAGGAGTCAGTGGTGGATAGAAGAAATTGTATTCTGGAATTGTCACCAGGAAAAAGCTTCAGACAAAATGAAAGGGCCAGACATTTACTCCTCGCTTCGCTGTGGAGAGGACAGTGGAACAAGAGATGAGCTAGGGATTCGACGACTCGCTGAGGGCAAAGACAGAGGCGGTTCGCAAGAGGAACACTGTTGAATCTGCCCCAGAGGACTGCTGAAGGGATGGAATTACAGCGAGCCAGGGAAAAAGAGCGTCTGAGACTAGGGCTTGTCAAAATGTGCAGGTAGGCAGGGGTAAAGCCAATTTTAAATGGGAGATTGAAGTATACTGGGGAGCATGTGGTGTTGATCGCAGCAGAGATCTTGTCAGCATGGAGGTCCAGAATTCTCCGTTTGATGAGGCGAAATGCCTCAACAAGTGAGAGGTGCCCTAGTAAGTCAGGCTCAAAGCCCAGTTGGATGATTTTTAGCATCCATGGGTAGTCTTTGAGATTGGAGTCTTCTAGGAAATGGTATACAAGAGAGTTGGGGTCGGTGTCATAAAAAATTTTTAACCAGAACTTTGTGGCTCTGAGCCATGCAATGGTTTCCAATTGAATTTGACCAGTCTTGATGCAAAGGACCTCGCAGGGTACACACCGAGGTAGACCTAAAATGCTCCTAAGGAAAACAGAATGTATCTGTTCAAGTGATTTGTTAAAGGACTGTATCCAGATTGGTACCCCATAAAGAATTTGGGGAGGGCATTTGGCGTTAAAGGCCTTGAGGGCTGCTGGAACAAACGACCCACTCTTGTTGTAGAAGAAACCAATTAGAGCTTGCGAGGAAGCTTTAGCCAAGGTGCTGGTCATTGAGCGGTGGGGAATCCAGGATAAGTTGTACAAAAAGAGCAGCCCCAGGTATTTAAAGGTTGTAACCTGTTCCAGTAAGTGTCCATTGAATCGCCACACTCTGGGTTTCCAGAATCTTTCAAAGATGACAATTTTAGATTTTGAAAAATTGAGTTGCAGCATGTTGGAGGTGAAGTACTCAATGCACTTGTTGATAAGGCGTTTTAGCCCCACCCTAGATCGAGATAGGATGACTGCGTTGTCCGCATACAGAAGGATTGGGACTGGCAGGTCCTTCAGCTTAGGAGGGTGGCCGTTGACAGCAGCGAGAAGAGGAGCCAGATCATTTAGGAAGAGGTTGAATAGGGTGGGCGCCAGGACGCAGCCTTGTTTAACACCTTTGTTGGTGGTGAATTCTTCAGTTAGATATCCTTCTGGGGAACATCTAACTTGCGCGGAGGTGTTGGAATAGAGACCGCGGATGAGGGCAAGCAACTTGGGGTCAAGACCCATGCTAGCGAGTTTGGACCAGAGGAGATTCCTAGAAACGTTGTCAAGTGCCCCCTTGAGATCAAGAAAAGTGACAAAGAGTTTGGACTTCTGATGAATAGAGTATTTCTGGGCTAGGTGGTGGAGAACAAGAACATGGTCAAGAGTGGACTTCCCTTGCCTATAGCCAATCTGTTCCCAGCCCAGGATACTGAAATGTGAGGTCCATTGGGTAAGTCGATGAAGCAATGTTTTGGCGTACAGCTTGCCAATTATGGATATCAAGCTTATGGGTCTGTAATTGGCTGGGATGTTCGCATCGCCCTTCTTAAAGATGGGAATCACTAAGGCCTTGAGCCAGTCTTTGGGAAAAACTCTGGTTGCATTTATGGCAGAGAATAAGGGTGCCAAGATGGAGGACCAGAAAGCAGGGTCATCCTTGAGCAAGCTGGGAGGGATGGCGTCTGGCCCTGGAGCTTTTCCAGTTTTGAGAGTTGAGATTAGATCGAGGATTTCGTCTTTGGTCACATCTGGCCAAGGCTCGTAACTGGAGAAAGGAATCTCAGGGGATCTTTGGCTGGTGATAGTTGGATCAAAAAACTGGTCTAAAAAATGCTGGCGCCAAGAACAGATGGAGATGAGATTTGGCTTGCTCAAGCTCGTGCAAGAAGCTTCTGAAACAATGCTCCAGAAGAGTTTGTTGTTGTTATTAACTGTGGCTTGGATCAGAATATCCCAGGACTTTTTGATGAACTCAAGGCGTTTGGCCTATAGAAGGTCCTTCAGGGCAGATAAGGCTGCAAAATAGGTTTTTAGGTCAGCCCTCCGATTGCTGGCTCTGAAGATCCCAAAACAGGACCTAGTTAGGGCCTTGGCACGTAGGCAGTCCTGGTCAAACCTGCCAGGGCTTTTGGGGTTAGGCCTACGAGCTGGAACGCCTGCTGAGGATGCGAGGTTTGCAAAAATGTACTGTAGTAAGGAAGCATAGGCAGCCGGGATGGAGTCTAGTGCTGGGCTTGATGTGACTTGTACCCTAAGGGACCTCCCAGTCGGAGAGTCCAAAAGTGAATGGACTTTGGAAAAGGTGGTGGCATTCCATCTAATTTTGACCAGGCTGGAGGAACAGGGCTGAGGGCAGGGAGCTGCATCAGGGCAAAGCGCCCCAATGTTGAAGGAGGCACAGAGGGGGAGGTGGTCGCTGAGTTTAAGGTGGTCGATTTTGAAGCTGGAAACTACCGGCAGAAGTGAGGCTGAAATCAGAACATAATCGATGATGCTAGTGCCTACTGGAGAGACAAAGGTGAATTCCGAGGTTCCAGGAAAAACTCGTAGGCCATTGAGCCAAATCAGGTTGAAATGGAGGCTGAAATTGGCCAAGGAGAGTCTGGCATCATTGTAGAATTTGTCTTTGGAGGTTCTCTGGAGAATGCCGTGAGTGGAGATGTACAGCTCACAGTCGTCAGCAGCTAGCTTGGAGAAAATCTCAACCCCATCCCCAACTCTGGCATTGAGATCAGCGCCCAGAATTAATGAGGCATTAGGAAAAATGCTGCGTGCCGCGTTGCATTGGTCCGAAAGAAAGCACCAGGCTAGTTCCCTTTGTGGCTTTTTTTGACAAGGGGGTAGATAGGTGTTGATAATAAGATACGACTGCTGATGGATGGCTAGATGGACAATTAGTAGGTTGCAGGAGTTGTAAGACGCCTCCACTAGGGTTGCTGGAAAACACTGGTTAATAAGGATTGCCAAACCTGCTTGTGCACGGCCGGTCTTGTTTAGTCTGCGGGCAGGAAGATGGAAGGTTTGGAAATTGGCAAGGTGGATTGGAGCCGTAGACCAGGTTTCTTGGAGAAGTATGATGTCAAAGGAGGATATAAAGGCAAGGAACTCCTTGTCGTACCTCTTATTATTCCAGCCCGCGATATTCCAAGAGACCAGCCTGAGGTGATTATGAGGATGCAGTGTTGGTAACAGGGCACTCTGCGGAACAGAAGAGAGGGCAGTTGGAGTGGCTAGTCAAGTAGGGTGGTCCAGACTCACGGTATTTAGACTGTTGTCTGTGAGTATGCAGCCGTTGAAAGATGCACTGGGAGTTTGGGCTTTGAGCGATTCACAGGAAGGTTCAGGCAGAGGGACCACGTTCTGGAGATTAATGACTTGCATAGGCGTAGAGACAGCCCTGGAATGGTCCAGAAGGGCGTCATGGTGTGGTTTCTTGTTGAAAGGCTGAACAAAATCAGGAGCTGAAGTTACTTGGGCTTGTGTGACTATAATGTTGTTAGGACCAGATGGAAGAGTCACTAAAGGCTGTCGTGAAGGGGGGGAAACAGAGTAATTGACTGGCTGAAGCTCCCTAAACTCATTGGAGAGTGGGGCCTGGGCAATATGAGATCGGCACTTAGTGGTTGTACATGGGAAAACGTCCCTTGTTAGGATAGAAGGTGGAACTAGGGAATCCTTTGGAGCTGAATGGCAGTCAGCTTTAGACCTCAACAGATGGGATATGACAGGGTTTTTAAAGAGTCTCTGAGGGAAGATACCAAAATCTCTGAAGGTAGAAATGTGGGAAAATATCAGACCAGGGACAAAGCTTGAATTGAAATGCAAGATGACGCGAGACTGTGATAGGGGAGAAGGCAATATGTCCACTTTGCGTAGGTCAATCCTGGATGAATCAATTTTCAATATGTTAGACAGGTGTTTTTTTGCTTGCCAAGTAGAAGCCCATCTAGGTGCATGTCGTTGATGGCGGGTAATGGAAAGAACGGCACTGTTGGGATCGAGGGACAGCATGGGGAAAAGCCCCAACCGGGGAGAGGTGGAGGTTTCCATCGGGGAGGAAAGGGCTTGGAACTTTCGGGGCTTAGAAGGAACAGGTTGGTGGTTCAAAGAAGCTTGCTGGTGGAGATGGGCCAAGCAGTTGGTCGAGATCTCTTTAAGTTGCAATTTGATGGATTCTGAATGCTGGGAAATTAGTTTCAGGGCTCCTGCAACAAGACTGAATTGCTGAGAGGAGAGAGCTGCAGAAACTGCAGCTAGCCCAGATGCTGTGGGAGTAGGAGAATCTTGAACTTGGTCTTGGTCATCAATCAAGGCCCTGATTAAGGACCTAGTGGATGGTGAAAGTCGAGAGAGATCAATGGACAAATGTTGTTGGGCAGCATCTTCAATGGGCAGCTGCTGATGGATAGCATCCTCGGCAGGGGTGGAGGGTGAAGCTAAGGGCTGGCTGATTCCTGGAGGATCGTTTCTCTTGCAATTGCGAATAAATTGTCTAATTTGCTTTGTTTACTCTGTTTACTTAATTTGGGTGATCCAGAGTCAGAATTGTCTGAGGAAAGCTGGCGTTTGCGGTTCATTAGGTGTGGGGAGGGAAACAAACTTACTTCGAGATCAAACGGCTCTTGGAGAGGAGACTTGGCAACAATAAATCTTGCTAGCAGCAGTAGTCAGCCACCGAGGCACGATAGGGGCCAATTATAAAGAAAGAAGATTAAAAATTGAGGAAAGTAATTATAAAAAGTTAAAATTGAACGCGGAGCTCTGACTACAGCAGCTGGGCTGGGCTCCTCCTCCACCAATACTGAACATAATCAAGCCAAGTTAAGCACATTTGAGTACTTACAATTTCTTATGAGCTTATGAACTGATCTTGAGGGTGTGCTATGCTGCTGGAAAACTCATTCTGTCAGCGTAGTATGCTTTGTGGCTGTCACAAGTGCGACTCATCCAGAAAGCATGGGCTGATCTCCAGCAGAAGAAGCAATGACCATGTCCACACAGCAACTGATGGCAGCTGCCTGCTGCCCCCACTGAGACCATGTACGGGGTCGAAGGAATGCAAAGATGCAACAGGGTACAGAAAGGGCAGAATAGGTTGGTGATGAGATGGAGATGAAGGCACATCAGGCCTTGGAAGAGGGCTGGTTTGGCAGCAGAAGCAGCTCTGAACTGTGGTTCTTTTCCTGCACCTGATACACTTTCATAGGATAACATGGACTTGTACCTGATATACCACTGGTGCAGGTCAAAGTTGACATATGAGCCCTCAGGGGCTTATCCTGGGACAAGGGAACAAATGTATGAATGCAAAAACTTTGCTGCAGGATTCAGCTGGTGCTACTTTGGCACCACTGCATTGCCACACAGGGCACAGTAAATCTGCTACCTGGCTCCATTTAGGCCAGCCTAAGCTCTGGCATACATCCTGTGCTGGCCTGGCGGTGTCACAAAAGTGTCATAAGGAGGAGGGAGGTTAGGCCAGTGTACATGCAACCTCCCCATACCACCCCAGGAAGACATGCCAGGTGAGTTATGCTGGCCTAAATTGGTTAGGATTGCACTGTGGGACTTCTAAGTATTCAATTGTGCTTAATTTGGCTTGATGTTTGTCTCAGATTTTTAAAAAAAATTAAACTGAGAATCTTATGATTCTAGCAAAAGTATATAAGTCATAAAATTATATTGTTAATTTCGGATCTGAACTTCAATCTACAGTACAGCCTCTGGCTGCATATATATATGAATCAAACCAAATTGTATAGTCATGTTTACATGTTTCTATAGAAACATTAGTCCAGTTTATAAATGCCATGCTGAAGAAATATAGGATTGTTCTAGAAACAGTTGCTCCAGACCTATTTTATACATAGAAGGAAGATAAGCCTCTGCTTATTTTTAAGTGCATCCTCATTATATTCCTCCTGGTTTCTGCTGAACTTCTCATTCATCTCCATTTTGAAGTTCAATTTTTCAAACTGAGCCACATTCTTGGCCTGATAAGACAGACAGACTGTCTGCACTGAAACTATTTAATTTGAGCTGGTTGCCCCTTTTGAAAAATGATGTCGACCGAAGATAAGGAGACAGACACTTTAAATTTGTTCCATCAGAACCAGTTGCTTGTTATGAAGCTTATTTGAGGCAATTGAAACTGTTCACTTTTAAAAGCCAATTGTCGATCTTAAAGACTGCTTGTAACTAAAGTACAGACCAAAATGGTTTATAGCTGTTGAAGCAGCCACTGCAAATGGCGTTCATATGCACTATGTGCAGGTCATTGCTTTCCATTTTTATTATCGGTTGCCTGTAGGTTTTGCCAATAATATTGGAAACAATCCACCAAATATATAGTGCTTTTGCACAGCTTCCATTTATTTCTATAAGCACAATATCTGAATGTAGTTGTTGCTATTTTTCGATACTTTTATTAAAATTCTATAACATTATTTTGAGTTAAGTGGATTGTATGATAACAAGTGTGGTCCAGTATTATCCTTGGCAAGGCCACTTGGAGCCAGGGACGTCACTTGGAGCCAGGGACGTACACATCACCCAGGCAAGGAGGTCCCCATGGAGTGGGCAGACCAACAACCTGGATAAGGGTGTGGTTATGTCACGTGCCATCACCCCACCTCCACTGGTTTTTTTGGCCATCCATTTTGATAGAATAAGGATATTTCAAAATAGTTTTTTCATTGCATTTTGCTGTAAATTACCCATCCAGCAGCATAAACATGATTATTTTTATATACATGATTATTTTTGGATTAATCCTAAAAACTATGATTTTAGCCATTTTGGTCATTAGTGGTATAACCCCTTTCACACAGTGGTTCTCAAACTTTGTAGCTTGGAACCCGCTTTTTAGTGACAATCTTTCCAGGACCCTCCAAAAATAATGTCATGGCTGGAAGTCATATCAAATTTTTTTTAAAAAAAATTTTTAAATATATGAAAGTAAACCAAGTGAATAACTTCAAACACTCCTCCCCCCCAAAAAAATCAGTAAGGTTTTTACCCCTACCCAATGCCCAGTTCAATTTATGATCTCACATTTAAACCAGTTCAGTTGATTGATCAGTGTTATTTGGGATTAAATCAGTTTTTAAATCCTGCATGTTTTTATCTGTGCTGGACTGATATTTTTTAAAAAGTCAAAACAGCCTTAAACCCACCCACCCCCCTGAAATTAAGCTGGTGGGGAAAAGAAGTTTAGACTATCATATGAATTTATAAGTTTAAAAAAATTTAAAAATTCACTTTACTCCTGCTGAACAGGCTGCCTTGTGGAGCATTTGCTGAGCTCCAGGTGCACAGGATGAGGACCATTGTGGAAGCCTTGCACTCCCCTCACTGATCTTCCACCCTAGCCAAAAGCATGCTTGCTTACTCACAAGTAAACACAGCCGTGCAATTCACTTTCATTTTCAATGCATTTTAATGCAATCATCAGGGGCTTCATTCTGGGCTGATTTGTGGTTGCTGCATTCATTGGATCAGGACGATTCTGGTGTCCTTGGATTCCTCTAAGACTGGCCTTTCAAGTGGATTATGGTATGTTCACCTACTCTTGAGGAAAGCTGCAATACGGATCACTTTCACTTTCCATACAGTTTGATACATACTTTTGTTTTTTGGCCATAACCTTTCATAGGAAGGAGCTATTTTCCAGATTTACAGATTTTTGCATTGGATTCTGCTCTTAAATACACATCAACAATAAATGATATGATGGGGTTTTCTGCACGACTGTGAAGAAATGCATTGCACTATTGCATTTTTGGGGTGTCACAGGGTTCCAGTGCACATCATTCCCCTAGATGCGTCACTTGGTGCAGGCCGCATGCCCCAAACTTCCTGGTGATACCCCTGCTAGGTGCAGTGGGATCAAAATGGTTACCACTGTATTCAGCTGCCCCGCCAAAGTCTCTTCGGAAGTCTCTTTGGAAGACTTAGGGTGCAATCCAGAGTAACTACAGAAAGTCCTTGCTCCAATGTAAGAACAATTTGCTCTTGATTGCAATATGAATTTCCCATAGGTTTTCACTAGGTGGTGCCTTAACTACGTCAACGTAAATGTCTCTTACATGCTCCCGTAGTTACTCTGGATTATAGGTAAGGCTGTTTGTGCAATCCTGTTAGATAAATTTGCAGATGGTACCCACTGGATGATAAAAAATAACATTCACAAGTAGTTCTATAACATTGCAGTTTTAACTAGCTCTTTATTAGGTCAACCCTGAACATTCAGTTTGGTAGGTATGATTTAACCCTTTCACCGCAGCCTGTCTTTCTTTTTCAACTCAGCTTCTCCCCTCCCTTGTCAGTAACTACGGGTATACATAAAGAGCACGATCCTAACCGTGTCTACTCAAAAGTAAGCCCAATTTTGTTCAGTGGGTTTTACTCCCAGGAAAGTGTCTTTAGGATTGTAGCCAATGTCTCTTACATGCTCCTATAGTTACTCTGGACTGTAGTGCAAGGCTGCAATCTTAAGCACACTTTCCTGGGAGTAAGCTCCACTGAATTTACTTCAGAGTAGACATGCATAAGATTGCAGTATTTGTGTCCTCCTCTTGAGGAAAGTTCCAAGCCCTGCAATAGGGCTTCTCAAGTCTGGCTTCTCCAGCTTTTCAACCTGACATAGAGGATAGGATCAGGCACAGCAGTGTCACACCAGTCCCACCTCGTTCCTGGCCAGTTTCTGGATCTCAATGAATGCCAGTCTCTGAATTGACTTGGTAATATGTGTTCCAGTTCTTAAACATTGTGAGAAGCATAATATCGGATATTTTCCTCCTGTCTATCCACTATCTGTGGTTTATTAAGTTCTACTTAATCAGAACTAGCAGTGTAGCCAGGAATACGGAAATGCAATGACACTCGCCCCATCTCATTGCATCACCCCTCTACCCATGATGCATCACCATGATGCATCACCCCTCTACCCATCCCATGATTTCAAGTGGACCCCTAGCCCCAGAAACAGCTTCACTTCAAGCCATAAGACAGCAGGCATAGGTGGGATGACCCATATCATGGTGCTTCAAAGGACCGGAAGGTAAGCATTGCTTTCAAACTGCTAGGTTGGCAGAGAGCATCTAAGAAAACCTGTAGCAAGTTTAGGCCAGCTCACAACCTATTGCAACTTCCAGAAATTCAGCCAGGTAGACCTCAGCTAAGCTAATTCAGCTGGTTCTTGTTTCATCATTTACCCTTGGCCTTTTTCACAACAAAGCCTGCTTTTCAAAATACAATATAATTAAGTCGCTGGATAAAAGCCAAATGCAAGACATGAAAGTCCAACTTGCTGATATATATGCTGATGTCTATAAGAATTTTTGATACAGAAATAGAATAGGACAAATTTGGTCCATGGTCTTTCCGGTTCAGATGCATGCTATTAATTTGGATGTTTCTTATTGGATTCAAAAGTAAAGCAGCAGAAGCAAGTTAAACAAAGATATATTAACTTATCCTTAAAGTGGGAGACATACTCGGAACTGATAACCTAAATTTGATTGAGGTGGCTCTATCTCTGTCTCTAAATAGAATATTTCACTCAAAGCAAGGAAGTATATTTATGAAAATGAAATTAATCAAGAAGGGAAACAGCCCAAGTATTTATTCAAACAAATAATCAGAATTTTATTCAATGTGATGATTCTGTCTGGAGAGCCCTCCCTCATCATATTATTCAAAAAAACTAAAAACAATCAAAAGGTAAAGCATTTCTTTGAAAGTACTGCACATACAGTATTAACTAATTAGCTAAATGACCTTTGTATAATTTTCATCCACCATCTTCTTTCATAAATATTTCATGAATTACAGGTAATCATTGGTAACAACAATTTGAGCAAATTAATTACCACTAATTCCTATTAATAAAATGCCTCTTATAATAAATAAAGTTGGTTTATTATGGAGCATTAGTCTCAGGGGCATTCACATATGTCAGTTGCTTCCTACTCGAGGCTTAGAGAAAAGTAATCAAATAACTGTAATTATTGTACTAAATGCATCACCGTTTGTTTAAAATGTCAATGAGATGGAAGAAAGGCATTTATAACACTCCAGATTGAATATTCTGATTTACAGAAATATACAGGGTGAACCAAAAGTAGGTGGACCATAGGTGGAATAGGCAGGGGGTTCACTATCCTGCATCACTCAGTGTGGGAGGCCAGTAAGTCAACCCCATATATTGGGGAGGGCAACAATATGAATGGTGGGCATGGTTATGTGCCATTGCCCCACCTCCACTGGTATTTTTAGTCATATATTTTAATAGAATAAAGATATTTCAAAGTGGTTTGTTTCACTGCATTCTGCTGTAAATTATACATTCAAAGGTGTATAACGTGATGGGATTATTTCTACAAACCATGACTAAACCATTTAGTTCATGTGCTGCCACCACCTTCAAGGGTGCCCCCTTTCTAATGCCCCAGTAACATCCCTGATCAGGACCATTTTGGAAGTCTTGTACTCTCCTGGACTGACCTTCCACTCCAGCAAAAGAATGCCTGCTTACTTACCAGTAAACACAGCTGTGCAGTTCACATTCATTTTCAATGAATTTCAATGCAATCATCAGGGACCTCCTTCTGGAGTAATTTGTGGGGGCTGCATTCATTGGATCAGGACAATTCTGGTGTCCATAGATTCTTCTCAGCCTGCCCTTTCCAAGGAATTATGGCACCTAAATTACCTAAAGTAAAGCTGTGATATAGGTCACTTTCAATTTCCATAGAGTTCAATTCATATTTTAGTATTTTAGTTTTTGGCCATAACTTTTGATATGAAGGTGCTATTTCAAAACGGACTTTTGCATTGGATTCTGCTCTTCAATACAAATCTAAAAGTATAAGACACGACGGGGTTTGATACACCATCACGAAATCAGAGGTTTTTAATGCCTTATAAGACATCAGGAAGCCTGGGGAGGTGTCCTGAGGAGCAATGGAGATGCTGCTTCTGTGGGCTGACCTGTGAATCCATCCATGACTCAAACCATAAGGCCTGTAATGGTCCCTCTCTTTTTTGGTCCTGAAATTGCAAGCCACTTTGAGAATTTGTTCTGTCTGAAAAGAAGATTTTAAGCATAATAAAAAAAAATACTAAACAAAACATCCTTTTTATTTCTTGCATTGGAAAGGTGACATTTCAGTCAGCCTCCAAAAGTATCTTCTTCTTGCAATTCCACCAAGCAGCCATCTTGTGAAGGGAACACTTCCACACAGCAGGTGATCCCCTGGCCTTTTTGCCAATCTCTGCTGCTTGTTGTGTGTGGCTTGTTCTGCTGTGCAGGTGGTACGAAGCCTCTTTTTGTGCCTCAGGACACATTTTGCTGGCGGTTGTTGTACTGTCTGGTTGGCTGCTTTGTCATCACCAGCAGGTCAACGTAATCATGCACTGGCAGCTCTCTGTTTCTAACAGCAGGCAATTTGTTCTTCCAAAGGCCTGAATTTGTCTGCTTTAATGTTGTGTGGCAACATGTTCCAAGCCATGGCTCAGGCCAGTGGCTGTAGCAGTCTGAGCTGGTAAACTGAGGTCCAGATGGCATGTTCAGACTGCAGTTCTCTACACATTTACTGGAGAGTAAGTTTCACTGACATAAATGGAATTTATTTCTGAGGAGTTGTACAGAGGATTGTGTTGTCAGTCAGGAAGTACTGTGAGAGGATGGAAGGTGAGGCAGAATCATTCCATAGTAGCCTGTGGAAAAAGCATTGCAGCTGCCTCCGTGCTTCCATGAAGAAGGCTCTCAGCTTTCTCAGGTGTACGAAGAGCCTCCTGAGGTATAAGCAGGCAAGTCCATGCTTTCCCATGGACTACAATGGGGTGATTCTGTCTCACGTCCTGCACTATGCCATCCGGATAGTATATCTATCTGTATGCACAGCACAAGTGTGCACACAAATCATTCCACCATTGTTCATACAGGATTACTCCATCCTTACAAAAATTGATTTCAGCAGCAGCCCTCTCTAGGATATTATGCACCACTTTATAAATATTTCCTTCATTGTTTCTATAAACCAGCATTTCTTTATGAGCCCATCAGTATTAGTGAGCTTCTGGTGTCCTAACATTCACCAGAAGAGGGATAGTTCTAAGATGGATGTTAGAAGGAACAGAGCAGACTAGCAGTGCAACAGATAGTACCTTATTGAATAAAATATTAAAATAGATAATGTGTTCCATCAGTTCTTATTTCCAGGCTTTGCCAAGCCCTGCATGTGTGTGTCATGAGATTTTCTGTCATAGTCTCAGGAGAGAACAATTAGAAATAAAGGCTAAACATTCGTGGAAAGGTTTATTTCAGGGATATCAAACTCTTTTCATACAGCGGACCAAAGTTAACATTCATAGTGATGGTGAAATCATATCACTATGATGAATCATAGTGAAATCATTAAGCAGAAAGTAAAATCATTTCAAATAAACTGACATCAGTACATAGATGATGGCCAGAAGTAAGCACTTTGTTCTCATATAGAAATTCACTAGCTATAAATGACAAAAGAGAAAATGTGCAAATCTTGTTCATATTTTTAAGATATGATGAAGCCCAATTATCAAGCTGTGAGAACCCAAATATTAAGCTCGATAAATTGCTTCCAGGGGCCGCAGCCTTATATTTGCCAAATCTGAGCTCTCTGATGAGAAAAATGTGGCAGATAGGGTTTTTTCTCTATAAGAAGAAGTTGTGTTCCTGACTGCCAAGGTTTGACAAACAGTTCAGTGCTGAGCTAAGGCATGTATGGCTATTTCTAAAAAGATAGGCAATGCAAAACAAAGCCATTCATGCACTCAGTGGACATCCCAATTGCCTGACTCTGTGATGCAACAAAGAGGCCATAAAGAGGACAAAGTCCTGGATGTTCAATTCACTAACTAAATCCTTGCATACGTATGTGGAAATCTTGGGGACTGCAGTCCTATGTACATTGCCCTGAGAGGAAGCCCCATCTGAATTGGCCTGCATAGGATTGTGCTAACAGATAATTAAATGGTGATTTTAAAGAATTGAGTCACCTTTCTATGTGCTGAAGGGTGTACCTGGCTACCTTGTGTCCTATTCATCTATGTGGCATGATCCAGAAGGCCAGTTGCGCTGTTTGAATTCTCTTGTGTGGTAGGAGGAAACCGTTTCAGGAGCAAACCGCCTCTAGAGGAGAATGACTACTGAAGGAAACTTAGGGTGCAATCCAGAATAACTACGGGGAGTCCTTGCTCCGGTGTAAGAACAATTTGCTCTGGATTGCAATATGAATTTCCCATAGGTTTTCATTAGGTGGTGCAGTAACTACGGGTACACATAATGTCTCTTACATGCTCCCGTAGTTACTCTGGATTGTAGGGCAACTTGAGTAGAAAGAGCAAGTATATATCCTTCCCACTTCCCCTATGTATGCAGGACATTTTCAATGCAGTATCAGGAACTGGGCTCACAATGGAAGGCATTGAAACCATTTGTGATGGAAACCATTGAGTCGGAAACCATTTTGTGTTTCCTATGCGCTTATACATAAAAGGGGTACTTCTGATTTGAAACGTTCCTCTACCCTGCATCCTATTGACCCTAAGTCTACCAAAGAAGGAAGGCAGAATGGCTTGATGTGGCCAATGGCCAATGCCATAACAAAAAAAACACAAGGACCCCCAAAATGTAGGACATGACAAAAGCTAAAAACACTGATATATTTTGCTTTCATGTGCTTAATTAAACACCATATTAATTGATATTAAATTTAAAACTATTATACATAATGTATTGTATATAATTATAATTATTTTAATTAATTATATTATTTTTAATAATTATTAATTATATATTATCTAATTAATTATATATTATCTAATTAATTAATTAATTGCAGGAAGGCTACATGCTGCAAACGAACAAAAAAGGAGGACACTGAAGTTTTTCCCAGGACACAGCTAAATCCAGGACAAGTCCTGGGAAAAGTGAACATATGGTCACCCTGAACGTGAAGGATAGTCAGTAACTTAGCTTTCCAAGTAAACACAGCTCCTTATTTGTTTGAGTTAATATTATATCTAAGGCTGCAATCCTAAAGACACTTTGCTGGGAGAAAGACCCATTTAACACAATGGGACTTACTTCTGAGTAGACATGATTAGAATTGTGCTCTAAGTTGCTATTTCATGTTAAACCTCAAAGGTGGTGCATAACAGTCCCTAGATGAGGCAGTTGAACTCTGATTTTTCCTAGTTAAAATTCATTTCATTGTGTTTCCACAGGTTAAGCAACCCCCTTCAGGATTCCCCTCCTGTTTACCCATGGTCTTTTTATGCTTGATTTATTCATTGCTGTTGATTGTAATTGAATTTTTATGGGGGGGGGGGGGGTGAAGGAAGGGAAGGGTAGTATGGTATGAATAAGCAAATAAAAGTAAATAAATCTTGGTGTGTTCAGACAATAATTTGAAAATGAAGCTTGTGGAATACTTCAGACTTTAGGCCTGTGATCATTTCTCCAGATGTTTGGAGCAACTCTGTCAAAAAAGAAGATTTCATATTTAATTATCATGTTGTGTTTTCAGACAATTATTAAACTAACTGAATTAATTAAAAGTATTATCATGAATATTTCACTGCTCTGGGCCAGGTGCTATTTTAAAATATTTAATTTGCATTTCAGTGACATAAAATGACTTGACATAGATCAGCTATTTTCAATCTTTTTCATCTCGTGACACACTGACAAGGTGCTAAAATTGTCAAGGCACACCATCAGTTGTTTGACCATTAACAAGGTACACCATACTCATGATAGATGCTCAAATCCTTGTCGGAAAGAGTAAGATCAGAGTGATAGTTTTTGCTGCCCCCACCCAAGTGATGGAAGCCCAGGCAGAAACTGCCCTCAAAAGTCCTCTCTTTCTGTTTATAAAGAGCCTCTAAGCACCCTTGAAACTAAACTACAGCAGACACTCATTACGGATACTTTTAAAAACTGATAAACAAACAATAGATGAAAAAGTCAAGTGGTAAAAAATAGGGCACAGATCCAAAAACAAGCAAGAAACCAAAAGGGAGGGTATTAGCAAAGGTTGGCACTGAGGTTAAAGGGGAAGTTGAAAACAAGCATAAACACTAGTACTAATAACTAGTACTTTTTCCTATACTAAATTACTCATGTTGCTCCAGATGTTTGTCCTCTTACATGTATCTTACAGCCAAATCCAGAGTAACTACATGAGCATGTAAGAGACATTACGTGCACCTGTAGTTACTGCAATACCTAGTGAAAACCTATGGGAAATTCATATTGCAATCTAGAATACAGTTCTTACACCAGAGCAAGGATGCCCGTAGTTACTCTGGATTTCACCCTTAGTATGCTAAAGTAATACCACAATCACCTGTGAAGGAGTTTGATTAGATGATTAGAACAATGATTAGAACAAATGGCAAGGTGCACCAGGAGAAGGTGAGGAATGTGCACACACTTAATCATGTGTGGATATACTAACTTGACACTATTGTCCAAACCAACCTAGTTTTCTGTGCTTTCTGGTTTTATTTTTAACAAAATTCAGCTGCAAAGGCTGCGATCTAAAGTTTAATACACAAGGGGAAAGATTCCCCACGTGCCTGTACATCAATGTTGCTTTTTCCCCTGTGGGGGCCGATTTATTTTCCCCTTCAGAGAGGCTAAGGGGAATGCAATTTTTAATGGAAGGACTGTTGAAGGGAAAAAAGATTTAAAATCCCCTCTTGCCACATGTACATGCAGGTTGTCCACTTGAGAACTGAACCCTTGTGGCCGCCTTCGCTAAAAATAAAAATGTCAGGGACAAACAGGATGCAGCTGAACATTCTGTGTCAGTTTTAGCAGCTTATGATGGAAATAGATGTATGTTTTTGCTGCATAATGGTGAAGCACTGGCGATCAGTTCTTGCAGAACCCTTCCTGAGACCGCTGCAATGATTGGGGCCATATATGGAAATTGAAATCCAAATCTAAATTGTTGCCTCTACCTTCCCTTTTGCTAACAATGCCTTTTATAAAAACAATGATCAATTTACACAAAAAAATATTTTTCAGAGGTTTGATCATTTCATAGTGCACAGATGATAGATCTGAGAGACAGAGAAAGAGAGATTTGAAAGTTTATGGAGAAGAAGGGGAAAATGTAGTTCTGCAGTTCTCTTACAATTTTGGAAATTGCAGTTTGACATCAATCAGGTGTTTGGTGTATAAACTTATTCTTCACCCCAAAGCTGCCTTTGGGGTTGTCTGTAAGATGGCAGGTTACTTGGGTCAAAAATTTGTTGGGATGGGATATGTTTCCAGCTTCATACTACAGCAAGACCAAAATATTTGGATCTCAAAAGTAATTTACAATGTTCTAGTTTCACTGTTAATAATAGAGTATACCTCCACTAAATATATCTACCAAGGGACTAAGCAGTGATTCAGTGGGTCAACTTGGGTAGAATTATTGCTTTGGGAAAGAGTGAGAATTCTGGTGCTTTGAGGAGACATGGTTCTGGTGGGAGGTATAGAGTATCAGAGAACAACTCACATGGCAAGAAGAGATGGGTAACTAGGACACCAAAGTTGGGGCCAGGCAAAAAAGTGAGAGTGCAGTCTCAGTTTTGTGCTCGATGCACTTGGCTAACACATTTTCCTTATGCTGACCCAGAAGGGTTGTAAATGTGCCATATATCATGTTTGTACCTCCTCTGGAGCAACCAGGGTTGGTGTACAGAAGTGCATTAATCTGTGGAGACTGAATCCAGCCTCTGTGGCAGCTTGTGAAGAGAATGGGAATAGGAAGCAGGGCTCAGATCCGGCAGTTATGCCAGCCCCAATCCTTGGTTTCTGGGCAGCTAGGAGCAGGCTGTTCCTATCTGCTTGGATCTAAGCCACCTCTGTAGGTGACTTGGATCCAGACACATAAAGGCCACGGTTGACATGCCCAGGGGAAGGGGAGAAGCTTCCCATTTCCCACATTAGTGCAGCAACAGCCCTGATCCTTGTGCTGGATACAACACAGGCAAGACAGCTTGTCTATTCCCACTCAAATGAGCTGCCCATGTCATTGCAACTGCCTATATCATTAACTCACTAGAATAGCAATTTTCAACGAGTGTGCCATGGCACACTGATGTGCTACAAATGATTCACATTTGTGTGCCGTGAGTGGTGGGCAAATGTAATTATTCATTAAATAAATATCATTTATTATTAGAGCCATTAAGGGGTGTTAACCCCATGGTGTGCCTTCTCAGTTGTTAAAAAAAACTGATGTTGTGCTTGACAATTTTAAGCCTTGTCAATGTGCCATGAGATGAAAAAAAGTTGAAAATCACTGCACTAGAGGAAGAAAAGGAACCGGTGCCATTCCTATAACTGGCCAAAAATGCAAATTATGCAGTTTTCTCCAGAATACATGTCATTTCCAAAATATTACATGGAAATCCCATGCCATCAAGAACTTTCCTGTAAACATTGTGGTGGCTCTGTGTGTACATAACCCCTTGCATAGGCAGAGCAATCCTCAACAGAGAAGCCCACTTATATTGCAGACTCTAATCAAACTCAACCCTTCTTCAGTATTTTACATTGTCATCCCATCAATTTCATCTAATGTTTGTATAAAATGGTTAAAGTAAAGGTGCCCCTAGCAGGTTGCCCTGCTAGTCACAACTGACTCTAAGGGTGGAGGCTCAACTCTGTTACAAAGCCAAAGAGTCAGCATTGTGCTAAGATGTATCCATGGGTCATGTGGTCAGAGTGACTAAACTTGAAAGATGCATGAAACACTGTTACCTTCCCCCAAGGGGTACCTGTTTATCTACTTGCGTTTATATGCTAGTGTGGCAGGTTGGCAAGTAATGGAAGCTTACTCCATTGTCATGTGGATCTTGGATCCCAACTGCTGACCCAAGTTATTGGGTTGACAAGCATCTTTAATCACTGAATCACTGTAGCCAGTGACGGGATTCAAATCAATTAAAAACAGGTTCTATGTCCTAATAACCTAAATTAACAACAGGTTCTATGTCCCATTAGTAACTGGTTCTCAGAACCATGCACTCATTAGAAAAGGGTTCTATAGAACCTGTGAGAACCCCTTGAAGCCCACCACTGACTGTAGCCCTCCTGTAACATATACAAATACATAAATGTGAACGTGGTGGAGCTTCATAAGGATATTTTCCTTAAGGTTTTACAGACTGGAACAAAATAAATGGGTCTGCACAACTTTCAATGGTGGGAGGAAGTGACATTGGGGAGAAAGTGACGTTTGCTGAAATTCAGAATGAAAGCAACAATACATTTTTATTTATGGTTGTTCAGCTGCAGAGTGCATTACATTACACAGCAGAAATATTAACATGAGACATGTAGAATTTAACATATTTCTAACATTTGAACATGATGGTAGATTCTTTACTTTAAAAATATTATCTTATATTAAAAATATTACAGTGTAATAAAATTAAGCTAGGCAGCTACACGGAGGGTTAAAGGAAAGTGCTGCTTAACTTTATAAAGATAATTATCTGACACACAAAACACACAAAGCAGCTAACAAGAAAATTCAGCTTTGGACATAATCCAAGGAAATTAAACCCATGTTCCTATCACACGGCCACCAAGTCCTGGAGATTGGCAGAAAAACATCTATTTTATAAATAATAGGCCAACGGCTCCAGCGGACATCAGTAGATGAATAAAGGGAAAAGGGGGCATATAGAATCTCAAACCTTTTTCCAAAATGGTGCTAATGCTTCTCTGAAACTTAATTTTATAATTTACTGGCAGTCAAGATGGCAGGAAATAAAATAATTTGCTATATTCTACACAACAAACCCCCACTTTTCCTGGGAAGAGTAATTATCCTTTAAAAAAAAACAAATGACATCTCATATTAAGCTAAAGTCTCATCAAGAAGAGAAAGAGTGCCTCATTACATGTAATTACCAGGGAATTAGAAACATCATTTAACTAAATGAGCGAATAATGCTCAGGATATTGAAGAAACTTGCCTGCACTTCTGCAGAGCACTCTAAGTCCCATTACAAAAATTGCACCTCTTTAATGGAATAATTTTAGGCCTTGTCTGTCTTGCTTTAAAAATAAAGAGCCTCCGAGAGGCAGAAAGAGGCTGAAACTACCATAAACAACTGTTGAAAAGAGCTGCTGAGTAGGAGCAGTCTCTACTGGATACCATGATTTAAAATTACTCATAATCTAACATAATCAGGAAAATTAAACCTTAGGACTTGGGAGGGGGAAAAAGTATTACCATGGATTCTTTTTATTTTTTCCCCTTTTTTGTACATAGTTAGTCAAAGCTACAGTGTGTTTGTGGTTTTCTATTGCAGATCACAAGAAAAAGATTTTGAGGTTAAAAGTAAGCTTTGAGATTCTCTTGAAACAGAGGAGGGTATGAGAAGCAAATGGAAAAGCAAAATGGGTGCCCCGCATGGGAACTTGTTGCAGACATCTTGCTGGCCATATTTTTCAATATATTTAAGTTCTACTGTTGCCTTTATGGCATAACTTGGGGGTTCTTGAGCATTTCAGTCCAGGACCCCCTTCAGAGAATGATAATCTGTCCAGAACCCCCTTCTCGAAAGTGATGTAATTAACCTGAAAGAGATGTCATTGCCAGAAGTGACATGAATATTGGGATTACAATGCTTCTCCATGTCTACTCAGAAGTAAGTCCGATTGTGTTCTATATGACTTACTCCCTGGAAAGTATTGATCACAACCGGCGTGAACTACCGCCAGATTCCAAGATGGCAGCACCCAGCTTTCTGCAACCCCCTGAAATGAAGTTGTGATACCCCAAGGGGATCCTGACCTCCACTTTGAGAACCATTGGCATTGCTAATTGGACCCATCAACTTCTGAATATCCCAAAGGAGATTTGGGGGTGGGGTGGCGGCTGAGCTATGGCTAAAAGGGAGAGCAATGAAACTAGAGTTGCTATTTAAATTATTTTTAATTGAATCTTCGACTTCAGGTGAAATGAAATCTTGAGCCAGTTGCCAGGGTGGGGAGGAAATTATTGAACTAAACTGAACTAAAAAAATTGAACTAAATTATTTTATTTAGCCCCTATAGTACACCTACTTGCTCCCTGATGGTACGGTGGTTCCTCCTTGTGCAACTAGTAATGATGTTTAATAGAACTTCCAAGCCAGGTAGGTCCTCATATGGCCTTGATCCAGTGCCCAACCTGGCCAGCATCTGATGCCACCCCTGCATCCAATGCTTTTCAAGTATGTTCCATTCTTCATCAAGCACTTCTAAATTATGCTAATAGAAGATAGGAAAGCATAATCATAGCTGGTATCATAGAGGCAAACTAGGTAGCAAACAACAGGCATTTTCTGGCTCAGATCTCACAGAAGCACTGAAAGAGTAAACACTGAAAACTTTAAAAAAAAACACTGGTTCACATTCAGACATTCCAAACCTTTTGAACAAGCTCCTGGCTTCTTGTAAGGATCATTACCTACTGGCCACCCAAACTGGTGACATCCTCACTCTCTTGTTATCCAAGGAACTTTTCCACCCTCACTGACTCTTTTTCCAGTATATTCCCCTTCCTTCCTTCCTCCCTCCTTCCCTCTGAGAGGCACATTATGTACATATGCAGGCTACATATGTTCCTTCCTTTAAAGTTCTCCAAGCGGGAAAATGCATGCTTGGAATGACAAGGGAGGGGAGAAGCTGATTTGAAAAAGAAAAACAGCCTATGGTGAAAAGGTTAAATCATACCTACCAAACTGAATGTTCAGGGTTGACCTAGTAAAGAGCTAGTTAAAATTGCAATGTTATAGAACTACTTGTGAATGTTATTCTTATCACCCAGTGGGTACCATCTGCAAATTTATCTAACCGTATTGCACAAATAGCCTTAGGCTGCAATCCCAGAACAGTTACTTCTAAGCAAATTCCTTTCTGAACTTTCTGAACTCTTTCTGAATACAGTAGACACAGGTGGCTTGATGTAGGTTATGTCAATTCCCCATTTTTCCTAAGCCCCCACCCCAAGTTTCATCCCACCTTTTTCAGAGGATGCCCAGACCTTCTGGGAATCAGAATCAGGAATGACTTGCTGGGACATGGGGGTGGGACAATGCATATTCCATGCCCAAGTTTTCTTTTGCTTGTACAATTCTGGATACGATCCATAAGCTTCTAGCTGGATTGCTACATTAAAAAGCTTTATTGTGTTTGTATATTTCAATGTAGCTAGTAGCAAATGTATGAAAATGTGCATTGAACAGATGAAGAAAATGAGATGCAGAAAACATTATGTGCAACAAAGGGACCCTGAATGATGAGGCTGAATTAAATGTATCAATGGTAAAATATTTTAGCACAATAGCTTCTCAAGATTACAAAAGAAGTGGATGACACCTTCACTTTTATTGTATTCTTTAACAGAGGCAGCTGCCAAATCACAAGCAAAAATCATGTGTCTTTTTTATTGTATTCCTTACAAGTTATTCTCTTAACTTCTTAGACCAGTGGTAAAAAGCTTTTACAAAAGATAATTTTATTTCTTTCTTTTAAAAGTCTCACTTAGTTCTAACCCCATTACCTGGTTAATTAAGTTTTGGGTATTTAAAATTGCTAATCACATCTTTGGGGAGATTGTACATTTTAATCACAATTATATGATGAATATTTTATGATATATATCTTTTGCGTATAATTAGGAATAAAAATTTAATCCCAAAAAGATGTTTAATTTATACTTCTTTGGGGTTGATTAAGGACATAGGGGGCTAAGGGAAAATGATTTAACTGTAGCCAACTCAAAAAATGTGAAGCACACTCTTGTTTCTTAAACTAAGAACTCAAGTTTAAAACAAATTAAGATTTTGACTTGCATGCTAATTCTCTTCTATTAAAGGCACGAGTACATGATTCATACACAATGGTTTATTTTTGTCAAACGCCCCTTAGTTCCACAGTCGTCTGTATCCTACGCAGTCACATGGAGGAGAGTAATCCTCAGAGCACTTTCAGTATGAGCTTCCTTCCATACACAGGATGCAAGCCATTTAATGAGTAGAATACTGTTTTTGATCTAATAAATGCTTCAGTTTTCAAAAACACATTTTGAAAGGACAGTTCATGCATACTTATAACACTAGTCTTGTACAGTGCTGACTGAAGCTGGTTCATTTATTGAAACACACAGGATTTCTCAAGGAGAGAGAGTGTGGTGTCAGTGGTCCTTTCCACATGCAGGTCTAGGAAGCAGGGGTTAAAACCCAGGCTTATAGCAATGGCTCTTTAGCTTTATTTATTTGTTTGTTTGTTTGTTTCCCACCTTTCTTCTTAACAAAAGGGAGCTCTAGGCGGCTAAGAGCAATTTAAAAGAACAATAAAACACCACTAAAATTAGATAATAAATACAATTAATCCACTAGGCAATAAGGTCAACAAGGCAACAAGGTCAAGGATAAAAGCAGCACCTGGTGCTGTGGATCTAGGAGGAAGAAGCTTGGAGACTGACCGAACTGAATTATAATATCACCAAAGAGTTTTAGTCCAACTCCCGAATATTCTCTTATTAGATTTAGATTATTTGTTTAAACATATTATCCTTCCTTCCCCAAAGCCTTGATGGGCACCACAGATATAAAGGACAACCAATAATTACCTATCTCAAACCATTAAAGATTTAAGGTAAAACATGTGAATATAAAACTCAAGCACTGGTATAATCATTCTGCAACAGCAATGGTTATCTGAATTTCAGTAAGATGTCTGCATGGCAGAAAACGCAAATTTTCAAAAGCAAGGAATACCTAAGAACAGCAATTTTCATTACAATTTTCATGACTATATGCATGATAAATACTGCATTGCAGTGGTTATCAAAGGTGCTGTGCTCACAACACCTTCTTTTCATGGCAGCCTCTTCTTCCAGGCTCTCTTGGACTCTCCCTTGTGGGATCAAGTGATTCTCATGTCCACTTGAGAAATGGGCAAGGGGCCACCATGGACATTCAGGGGTGCCCATGTGAAATTACTAAGGCAGCACAAAAATCTCAGTTTTGAATGTTTGAAAGAGGCAATGTAGGAAAAGGAGAGGAGGACTGCATAGGTAATGAAAGTTTGAAGGAAGGTTACCAGGCAGTGTGATGCTACATTTACCCATGTGATGTCATGTTTACCTGCTTGTAAGCATTCAAGACTTTACAGGACTGCCTAAGAGCACAATCCTAACCATGTCTACTCAAAAGTAAGCCCTAATGTGTTCAGTTAGTCTTACTTCCATGAAAGTGTCTTTCGGATTGCAGCCTTTAAGCGTTTTTAAAAATATCTCTATAACAAGCAAGTTACAAATAAACTTGTCCAGAGATCTCCAAGAATCTGAGACATTTATAGTCCTAGTCAAAGGATGGCACAAACCCTGAAAACTACCATGATATATCACTTGTTTTGCAACCTATGATAATACACATGCATTGACCGAGTCATTTACATGGTAAAGTGCCGGAGCTCACATTTGGGGGCACAGATGCCACTTGGCTTCTAATACCATCATATCATAATCCTTTTTTGAGAGGCATCATATGACATTTACCCCTACACAAGCAAGGATGATGGATGAGTCTATTAGGATGATGGCTGTGACTCCATGTTTCTGTGGAAGGCCTTCAACCATTCAGCAAGAGGCAATGACTTAAAGAGCTTTTTAGAACTCAATTACACTGATCAGGAGTCTGTATATCCTCTCTATTCAGCCATTCCTCATGCGGGAGAAAGAAAGCTCACAGCGTATGATTTCTTCTGGCTCCCAAACCTTTGCCTTTATCTATATTTCTAGAGGAGAGCTAATAAAAGGAAGATTAATTGCCTCTATAAGAAGAAATGCCTATATCTTTACTGCAAATATTCCTGTCTCAGTCACTGACACAGCTGTTGCCCTGTCCCCCTCTCCATCATTCTGCATCATGACTTGCTGGATTGCCCAGCCACATACCCATTTGCTTATCGCCATCACCACCATTCTCCCCGCCATAGTCTGTAAATAGTGGACTTTATTTTGGAAGCCAGCTAAGAAAAAAACCTAGATGCTGAAATCTCACTCAGTTGCTCTGGAAACCGAGTCGTTCCGAGTCTTGGGATTTGATATATAGATACAAGATCAATGCCAACTCCACATTTTGCTATAATTTGTAGTACTGTTTGCAAGGTCCCTGCAATTTGGGTTGTAGAGAGGTCTGCTTTGTTATCTAAGCGCCTTTAAATTCTTCTCATATATCCTGCTTCACCTCCTTTCTTTCCCAGTTTATATTTCATTCCCCTCTCCTTATTCACTCCTTTTTCGCCACCTTTTTATGCTGCTAGTGTTTCAAGGTATAAATGATCCTAGAAAGCCATTTATATCAGTAATACCAAAATTCTAACAGTGCTGGTGCGGTCGTATGTTCAGAGACTGTAACTTTGCTAAACATTTTCTAATGCTGTGAATTATAGCAAGAGTGAATGGCTAGAGAAATAAGATGCATTACTTTTCATATTAATCAGAGAATCAAATGGAAACGTATTCTTAATGCTATGATTTTAAAAAATTATAGGAGCACAATAGTAGCACAATTTCTATTCATGAAACTAGAGAGTGCCGAACATATGTTGGCGGAGAAGCAAAGCTAAACAAGAGAAAATGACAGAATCTTTGGGCTGTTCATATGACTTGAGTAGGAAGCCTGAAAATGCAATTACTTTCTTTTAAAGACAGTTCCAGTATAACCAAAAATCCCATACCACTTATGCTACCGTCACAAATAGTACACTGTACTAATGGTACTAATGTACTAATGGTAATGCCAACGTTGGCAACTGGTACCATCAGGAACAGGGTATGTAAGAAGCTGGCAGAGGCTTAATACTCCTCCTAAAAAGCAATGAGCAATTAATTTCTAGCAGATAATCGAACTATTCCTCTAAGTGAACTTACCCCTACCTTGCTAATACAAAAACAGCAGCATACAGGAACTACATGGGACACTGGAGACAACTGTTGCTTATACTGTACCTGATACCTAGTTTGCACAAAAGAATCTCAAACGATTTCTAGAAATGTGGTTAATGATTCACTTGCACAGAAAGGATGGGCAGCAAGGGAGAAACTATGGCTACAATCCTAACCACACTTTCCTGGGAGTAAGGCAGTGGTGGGCAGCAGCAGGTTCGCACCTACACTATAGAACCGGTTCTTAACAAGAGATAGTACATATAAAGTTTAAAAATAGCCATTTAAAAGTGGCTGCCAGATGGACAGAGAACCGGTTCTTAATTTCTTTGAAGCCCATCACTGGAGTAAGGACTATTGAATACAATGAGACTTACTTCTGAGTAGACCTTGTTAGGATTGCATTGTAATACTGGTATTCATTGGAGAGCACTGATCCTAAGAGTCCAAATCTAAGCAAAAAAAAACTGATAGGTGCTTCCCAATCACTGGGAATGCAACAGTAAAACAAATGACAGCAGCCTTATTTGTAGAAAAGTCAAAAATAAGGGTTAACTCCATATGCCCTCATGCATATTAATCTAGGCCAGGGTGGGCAAACCCCACATGGCCCCCCAGTTTGGTTCTTAGGGGGAGACAATTGAAGCCGTTGCTGACCTGTATCTGCTATTCTCAACATCCGTAATTGTTGCACATTCAATTGTTCCACATCCAGGAATATATGTTTCTCCATATATTTTCATTGGGCATCATTTTAACTCCCATCCCATCAACTCTGAACTAATGTTTCCATGTGTTTCTGGCTTGGTCTGTATGTTTTCTGGCTTGGTCTGTGCAAGAGGCATATAGCAAACAGTTAAAATTCTCCTTGCATTTAATATATATAAAACTGAAAAGTCACTGACTGATCAGCACCCAGCCAAAACCACCAGACCTAGAAGCATGAAATTTGGGGTGTTCCTTCCATGATGTAGGCACCCACTAAGAACTAGTTTTTGGAAATTCCAACCAGAGGTGGGTGAAAGGGGGCACATGTTTTCCCCCTTTACACTGAAGAATCACTGACTGATGGAGACTCTGCCTCAGCCCCTGGATCTAGAAGCCTGAAATTCAGGGAGCGTATCCCTTCTGTGATAGGAGCACCTACCAAGAATCAATTCTAGAAATTTACCCCCTAAGAGGCTGAAAAGGGATGCAACACATTTTTGGCCTGTACTTAACATTGAAGACTGATCAACACCCAGCCCCAAATTCTGCACCTTTCCTGCAGAGATGCCCATTGTTCTGGGGAGGATGTTGCATGGTGGGATGGAGGGGGTGTTGTTGCACATGGGGAGTAAGGCACACAGGATGGATGGCGCATGGGGGAGGTATTTTACTCCCACATGGGTACATTTCACTAGTTATGAACTAGTAAAATTCATTAATATAAGTTCCATCTAATATATTCATCTATGTAAATTTAGTCAAATTTGAAATGCAAATTATTTATTTATAGTGTCAAATGATTTAGCCTCTCCTGCCAAAATGCTAGCCTAGCCGTGAACTATGTACACAATATTGTACCATTGCAACATAGAAGCATGGACTCTGGAGTAAAGACACTTGACAACGCAATCCTATTTAAAATCCTAGCGCCAATGCAACCATGCTAAGGGGGCATACCCTGCATCCTGTGGTGGTGGTGGGGGATTCATGGAGGTCTATTCAAAGTAAAGGAATGGTTTTTGCCTTACCTTAGGGCTGCATGGAAAGTTGGATAGGATTGGGCCCTGAATTAAGGATCTGGAGACTGACCAATTTCAAGCATGTTTCTGCAATGTGTAAACATTAGCTAGTGAGCTTTTAAAGCTCAAGGAAACTGAGTAAGAAATTCAGTTGGCAATAAGTAACAAGACCTACATAGTTCCTTGTTTCATCCTCCAGTTGAAAAAGCGATATACCAGCATACATGCTGCAAAATTTGAATCTGGATGATGCAGACTTGTGTGAAAGAAAGGGGTTATGTACCTTATTCACAGGCCTTGACAATGTCAACCTCCCCCTCAAAAGGCTCATACGATTTCCAGTAGGTAAGCTCTCAATGCGCTGGCAGTACTGTCACTTGCATAGAAAAAGCTGAATTAAGATGGCAGCATGACTAACACCACAATCCAAACTTATTGTATTATGCACAGCTTAATTTTTTGCACCCGGTTTTTCCAGTATCAAGGAAAAAGATCAAAGCAACTGCAATCTCCCTGAATTTAACTATCTGGTAGACAAAAACCCAAAATGACAACTCTTCTTCTAACCTCCAGGCAGCTCATACAGGTTTATTGGTGTTCACGACCTAAGGAAGTGCTGTGTCCTCCACCTTCTGAGGGACCATATACAGTAAAACCTTGGATTAAGAGCAAATAGCTATACCGTATATATAAAACTGAAAAGTCACTGACTCCCCCTGTCTGACTCATGAATGCCCAGTCAAAACCACTGGAAACATGAAATTAGGGGAGGATGTTCCTTCCGTAATGGAGGCACCTACCAAGAATTGGTTTTGGGAAATTTCAATCAAAAGGTGATGAAAAGGAACGCAACGCATTTTCCTCCCTGTATTTTGCATTGAAGAATTCCTGATTGATGGATGCTCTGCCCGAACCCCCATATCTGGAAGCATGAAATTCAGAGGGCGTATTCCTTCCATGTTGGGAGCACCCACCAAGAACCAGTTTCTAGAAATTTAACTCCCAAGGGACTGAAAAGGAGTGCAATGCATTTTTGGCCTAAACATTTAAGACTCAGTGACCCACACAAAGGTCTGGTTTTTCATGCACTCTTTCTTGCAACCAGAAACAAACTCATGTTCCAAAGCAAACTCACGCCCACCCTCTCAGCCTCCAACCCACTGCCCCCCATACATTGGCAAAGGCCTGCTTCCTCAGGCCCCCTTTCTGGCAAGCTGCAACACTCCCTGGCCCCAAATCCTGCCTGCACCTGCCTGGTAGGGGTGCCCATGGATGTGGGGGATGTGCTCGGGAAGGGGGTATGTTGCACAGGGGGAGACAATTTGCATGAGGGGTGTGGGGTGTTGCACAATGGAGGGTGTTGTGCAATGGGGGAATGACACACGGGGGGGGGGGGTATTTTACACCCACAATTTGGGTACATTTCACTAGTTTCTAATAAAATTTTGTCTGACAATGCAAAAAAAATAGTCCTGGCTGGTTTCAGCTCTCCGCCAGCACCTCAACCTCTCCTGAAAGACCAGCCTATATATATATGTACTCTGAAGTAACCCCTACTATAAACAGTGGGGCTTACTCCTGTGTAAGAGGGGCAGAATGCAGCCTGACAAACCCAAGTGCAGGTTAATTTTTTATATTTTATTATTTTGCATTACAGTATTGTAATAATTTTATATGAATATTTTTGGATTGTGGAATAAATTGTCTCCATTATTTGAGAGTTTATTATTTGAGAAAACTTTGATATCCAAGCGTTTGGACTACAAGCATGCTTCCAGAACAAATTATGCTCGTAAAACAAGGTGCCATTGTATCAGTTTTGCCCCTCCTCCAGAAAAATGTAGATTTTTCAAGGGCCTTAACTATTCATGGGCTGCTATTTCATAAGACAAAGGCTACTGCAATTTTTAACTTTAGTTTCTTTCAGGTTTTTTCCCCATAAAGGTCATCAATAAGGGTTCCCCCAATTGTGGATTACAAGGTTGGTCATGTGCCAGGCCAGTGAGCTCTCCACAGGCCTCAGAATGGCCTGCAGAAGCCCCAGAAAGTTACTTGCACATTTTGGAAAGCAACTTCTGATTTGGCTCCCAAAATTGGAAGTAGTTTTCAGAGGCTACTGCAGGGCATTCTGATTTTGCAGAAGGGTCGCTGAGCTGGCACAATTAGGAAAAGGCCCTGGCACCAGCAATCACCAGCCAGATGAGTCAGAAGAGTTTAAGAACTGCTGGTGGTTGTACAGATTTTCATAGCAATCAAAAACCGAGTAGCACAAAGCTAATTAGTGTGAAGTATAATTGCGAAGTTGCAGATATGCAGTGCACAGTTCAATGTTCTTAAAATCAAGTCCGTAGACAGGGACAGCTGATCTGTGAGGCTAACTGAACCAGTCACCTCAGGCAGCAGACAGGCATAGTACTGCATACCCTATTTCATCCCCACTTGCTTTCACAGAGAAATACACTTACACTGGAGAAATACACTTACACTGTTACATCACTTAGAAAGGGCAGCAGCAAAGGGCACACTGCCTCAGGTAGTCTACAGCCAGCTCATCCTTTAGACCAAACTTTAATTTGTCTGAGGATGCCAAGATCCTCATTTCTTCACAATAAAATTGAAACTGGTTCACTATAGATTTTACCCAACAATGACGTAAACGTAAAAGTACCTAAGGCTGAAAGTATCAAACACACAACTATCAAACAGAATTTTTTGGGAATTACTTTATTCAATAAACTTAAATATGTACAAAAGTTCAGCTTCAAATGTTAACATTTTAAAGCAACAAACTGGTTAACAAAGTATTCTGTCTAAAGCAATCACTGATTCACGTATATGCAAAAATTAAAGTGACAAGAGTAGACAAGAAAAAGAAAATGACAAGAGTATACAAAACATTTATGCAAACACTAGTTTCAGTAAAACATTATAGAAAACAGTTCATCTTTCAATCCGCGGATCTGTTTCTAGCTAACCTTGCCAGGCGAAGGTGGGAAGAGTCTTTGTTTTAAGTGTTGCTGAAGCATTCTTAGTGGAAGTTAAGTAGATCTGTAATAAATAGATTACGTTCATTTAAATAAATTCATCCATTTGAATTTTTATAACATTCCAAGTGATCTTTCAACCAAATGTTCAAACAGACTTTTTACTAATCAAAGAGACTAATTTCTTTGTCTTTTCAAATCATTAAACAGCATTCTTATAAAGTATACAAGTAGATGTGGAGCCCTCAAAATTCATCTAATAAAACTAATGCTACAATCTTCTATACGCTAACTTGAGAATCAATCCTGCTGAATACAATGGGCTTACTTCTCACAAAAATAGAATTGTGCTACAAATGTTAGAAAGCTCTAATTTACAGAAATACAGTCATTTGTAACTGTATATCAGTTGCAAAGTTTACCACTATAGATTATCACAAGAATTCTTTAGCATTTGTTTGAAGACTGGCATAAGCATCATGCCAGAAAAGCATCTTAATGTTTCAGAAATTCATTTAAAGGCAGAAGCAGGTCTAAATAGATGCCTGCCTAAATGCATTGCAATTACATTACAATTACTGTGCAAATACAGATCTCTCTGCCTTGTCTCAGCTCATTACTGACTCAAACAATTTGCCCTTCTGGGATCAATTGTTTGCTAATAAATAATTGTTTGACCACAAAATGATATTAAATACTATTCTTATTAGTTTTTCTTCTACATCCTGTAATAAGATTCAAAACTAACTAATTCCCAGGAGTCTAACCTTAACCTTGCTGTGTTTAACAGCCCAGGAAATGATGAACCATCTGTTTCAGAAAATAATGGACAGCCAAGAGGAAATATTGTTTAATTGTAGATTAACCTCCTGAGAAGGCAGAATGAAGTTCCCTCTAATTAGTAAACACAAGGCTAGAATCAGTTAAAGGAAAAGTCATATGGCCAGCCCTTCAATCCATTGGGGGCTGATCCCCATGTCACAATTCTCATTAAAACAAGACACTTATTAACAAACACTGTATTGTAAGAAATACATCCACATATTAAGCAAATAAAAACCAGTTTACACGACAGGTTTTTGCAACTTGCAAGACAGTGTACATAGAAACCGAGGAAAAAGCAGAGCAGGAAGCATTGTAATCATTCAAAAATGTAGTCAACCTGGTAACTACTGGCATCTAAAAATTTGACACTGACTTCTTTTTACATGGTTTCTCTGAGATTTGAAAAGAAAAACATCCTCAAAAACACAATAAATATTTACCAAATAATTGTGAACATCACCTTGTATTAATTGTAAGTAAATCCCTTTAATTCATTTTACCAGTAGTTCAAAATTTTTAGGGAGCTTTACTCCCTGAGGAAGTCTTTGTGTAGAGGGGCTAGGGCCATGATGTGATTGCGCCCCTTTGGGGAATGGGGGCTATTTTTAAGAGAATTCCTAGAGAGGCATGGGTCTAAAGGGAATGATAGGAACTCCATTAAATTCATGTAAATAATTTTTGTACAAAAACTACTGCAAGACTTCTCACGGTGCACAGCCACAAAGCATTAGAAGCTGCATTACAGGCAGCATTACAGCTGCATTACAGGTGTACAAAACCATGAGCAAGACTGCAGCATATAAAACTTTAGAGGGATATTTAAAAGGTTTTAAAAGAGTTTATTGAAAATTTTGTGCATGACATTGAGCAAACTGAGGAATTCTTCTAAAATTTATGGTCCACTTTCCTTATCACACAAATGTGTCAGGCTGGAAACTCTTCTTCAATAAAAAGGTTTTAAACTTAAAAAGGGCACCTTTGGATCAAAATCTATGTTTACATGTTTTCATCATTTGATTTCCTATACTATAACAAAATCAATCAATATGCTTCTCTACTGTATTATCTAATGAAAACAGTAACTTTCAAGTTTAAATTATAAAAAAGCATTCAGGAGCACATATCTCAACCTAGAGACTTTTAAAAGTACAATGGCAATTGGATAAGCATTGTGTGTCCCTCCATTTTGTGCCAACTGATCCTTCATTAGCTAGAAGGACTTCCACCAGGAAGGGCAGTGATAAGGTCGGGGAAATAAAAGGGTAGAAACTTGCTTATTTAATCTAAAGGGCCTGGCCTCAGATGATGAAAGCATCTTTGGAAGCATCAATGACCTATGACGCCCACTATTTACTTAGATTTTCATGAGATGCATCAGACTGTTTCCAATCAGTTTTGCAGGAACATGAATTTAGGTCCTACTGACACAGTACCTAAATTGTTGAAGTACTGAACTCCTCTATACACACTACTCTTACCTAATTTTAATACTTTGATTTTCTCTTCACTTGGCATTTTATCATAAGATGCCAAAGAGCAAAGGCTTTCTGAAAATACTCTTAAGTATAAAATAAAACTCAACAGACCTTAACGTGCTTATTTGAGTGAGGGTTATGTTGATGTAACTGTAAATCAATTCAGTTAAGGCCTTTGAAAAGCAAGACTCATCAAATCGTTGGACAAACTTGATGGAAGTCAAGAATCAGATTTAACTGTAAACAAACATGACAATCTTTAAAAGTAGGCTTGTCTATCATTGCCTTTCATCCTTATATGATAATGAATGCTGGAATGTGGACTAATACAAACAACTAGTGGACTAGAATAGTTGATACCATTAGAGCTACTAAACATTGCAGGCATAAAGGACAAAAATCACTCTGACAATAGCTTTTGGCTAGTGTAGTGTTTGTTTCCAAATGTTTCTCCTGCCATACCACTTCATATGGTCCACCTATTCAAGTTACCACCAAAAGTGATTGATGCCACTGATAATTATTTCTGGGTCAAGATAATAGTTGCAATTTGCAACATGAGGCTGAGGGTAGATGGAAGCTTTTTCAAGAGCAGAAAGACATGCTTTGGAGCTCTGCCTGCTGAGCTGAGTCTCCTACCACTGTTTAATGTATCACATTCTTGGACTCACTGCCAGCAGGCAGTCATCCAAGGGTCTTACAAGTACTACTAGATACTTCCTCTAGTATCACTGGGGGTACCATACCACTGGTTGAGAAACACTGGGCTAGTTATTAACTGTATCTGGTCAACACTAGCATTTTTTATTACCAAAGATGGAACAATTTCATTATTAAAGGGTTCACACAAAACCTCAACCTTTTTTTATACAGTGGTACCTCTCATAACAAGCACCTCACATAAAGTATGTTCCACATAGCAAGTCTAAATTTCCAAGGAATCCTGCTTCCCATAACAAACCCCTCTGGTGTCTGTCCCTAACTGGCAGCTGTCCCTAACTGCCCCCAAGTGCTCCCACTGGCCACCTTGAACTTCCAGCAGCAGCCCAGGTAAGCCTCCCAGGAAAGTGTCTTTGATTGCAGCCTCATAACCATGTCTACCCAGAAGGAAGCCCCATTGTGTTAAATGGGTCTTACTCCCAGGAAAGTGTCTTTAGGATTGCAGCCTAAGTAGACTTCAGTTACAGTGTTTTGTCATCATTTTTACATACAGTTAATATTTTTATATGAACATTTTGGGTGTTGTGGAATCATCTGAGTTTCCATTATTTCCTATGGGAAAATCCGCTTCACATAAAGAGCACTTCACATAACAAGCATGCTTCCGGAACAAATTAAACTCTTTATGTGAAGCACCATTGTAATTTACTATACCACTATAACTAGCTCAGCTTTGTTGTACCAGAGATAAGCATCTAAGGTAAGTACCTATGCAATCCTATACGCACTTACCCAGGAATAAGACCCAAGACCCATTGTCTGTATTGCAACTTCTAGGTAAATGTGTAAGGGTTAAAACTGTTAATCTGTGTACAAGAGGACTGGCAGTAGTATGAAATCTTAAAAGATCCAATATAAATATATTTGCCCATATCCTGAATTTTTCAACTTAATTTTAAAGCATCAAGCTTCATAATGCCATAACTTCATAAAATAGTGCTTATTCAAGAAAAATGAGAGTTTGACATTTTTCTCCTACAAAACAAGTAGAGCAATTTTATTCACCAGATGTCTTATCAATCTACGGATATTGAAAGCTTCGGAAGAACAAGATAAAATCAACTCCAGTCCTACTGTCAAGGTGCTCTATCCACCAGGAATCAATAAAACTATTCATGAATTTAGGAAAATTAATTCCTGGAAGAAATGCTAGAAAAGCTCAAATACAGGTGAAGCATACTCACTTGGGTTTTGTTTCGGCATCTGTCACTTGGCGAATATAGATACCATCTTCAGGATGTTCAATGTCATCCATTTCATACATATAGGATGATGCTATTGCAAGAGTTGTTCCATCATTACTGAATGCAAGTGATGCAATGCTGGTAGGATAGCGGTGGAACTGGCAGAGTCTCTTTTTATTGAATGGATCCCAAATATTGACAAAGCCATCAGAACCACCTAGGAACAGATTTGCAAATATATGCAATATTAAAAACTAAAACAGCTGACTATTTGGTAGCTTATTTCAATTAACTATGAAAACACAAGAAAACCAGTTATTTTCTCCATAAAGAGCACAAAAAGGACATAGTGCAGGACATTTTCTAACATTACATTGTGAGAAAAATGCCAAGTTCAACCTTATTGTTTAAAATATTTATTTATTTGTTTTATTTTATTTTAAAAATTTGTATCCCACCTTTCTCAGGTCACAGACCGACTCAAGGCAGCTCACATTAAAACAATTTACAATTGAAATCATGTTTAATCATTTTCCAATTACATTTTCCAAATAAAGATTTGACTCTCTTTGTCTAGACACATTTTAGTTCTTTAGTTTATAAGAAGTAAAGATCCTGGACTAAAGAACCAGAATCTTTGATCATCCAAATACCATATCAATAAGACAAGACAATTACCGGTAAGTATCAGTTACCTGTAGCAAATGTGTTGTGGACATTGTGGAAAGAGATGGCGTTGACTGGATAAATCTGTTCAATATTATTCTCTTTCAGTCTGTGACATTTGAAAGCATATTTCTTTTTTTGTACTTCCAAACTTGGATCCAAATATTCAACTGCAACTCGACCTTCTATAGAGCTTAACACATAACCCTATGGACCAAATAGAAAAAAATTTCATTTACTGCTATCAGTGGGTTTATTTTTCCTGTTACAGAATTACTTTTATATTTCCTCAATCACAAAAAGTTTAAGGTGCACCCAAAATATTGTAGCTCACTTTTAGCTATGGAAAGACATACATAAATTGAACATAACTGATTCATGAACATTAAAATGTTCACAATAAGGAATTGAATATTCCTTCCTTAACTGTCTCATGAGAAAGACAGAGATATTATATCTCACTTGTGTAAACACAACACATGCTAGTGTCTTTCAAAACGAAGAAAGAATTCCTCACTGCAGAACACTTTTGTTTATCTATGTCTGTGATTTCTTTCTTTCACTTTTAATAAGGAATCGCTTCATCTTCCAGCTTTAAAAAATAGGTCAAACTAAGTGCAACCCCTGCCTCTCAATTTAAGGATATGGCACAACTATGGCAGCCCACTAATCTGGGATACAGCAGGCCACTCCAAGAAGCCCCTTGTCACTGTAGACTGTACTAGCAGTTTCATCAGGGACTCTTCTAATGCTGGCACCAAAGCTGTTTCTTGTTCAGTGTCATCTGAGGGGGGGTCTCCTCAGGAGCAAATCCTTCCCAGGTGTCACTGACTTGGTGCCTACTTAGCACGCTCTTCAGCAGCTAGAACAGTCCAAGCGTTCTGACTCTGAATGCAACATACTGTATTTTCGCTCCATAAGACACACTTTTTTACCCCCCAGAAGGGGGTAAAAAATGTCTGTGCGTCTTGTGGAGCAAATACTGCCTTTTGCAAGTTTTTGAGGGGCCCATATGGACTCCTTCAGAGACCTCCATTCCTCAGACAGGAGGGCATTCCCTGGGGTCCCTGCAGCAGTCCCGCCAAACAGCTAATCAGTGCTTCCAAGGCATCCTTTGAAGGAGGCACCAGCCCAGGGGGCAGAGCATCCCATCTGAAGCCTAGTTGAGTGAGGAGTGGTACTTTATACTGGGTAGGCACTTTTGAAGCAGCTCAAAGGCAGAGTTAAAAGTCTCTACAGCTGCAGTTGAACAAACTCTGAACAAACAAAGTCCCACTGGATACAGTGGGGCTTGATTCTGAGTAGACACTAACTATAGGATCGTGTCCCTTTTGAAGCAGCTTGGAGGCAGAGTTAAAAATCTCTGCAGCTGCACAAACTCTTGCCTGGGAGTAAGCCCCTTTGGATATAGTGGGGCTTGATTCTGAGCAATACTTTAGAAGGAACTGAAGATGATATCCTATATGATGAGAGCAAAGAAAGTGGTGTCAATGATTGTAGCAACTGAGTTTCTTAAATTCTTGGGGTTTCCCAGAAAGCTTAAAGAGTGCTTGAACCTTAAAGTCTCTCCTCATTTGTTCACCACAGTGATGATAGTTCTTAATACCTTTGTTTACACAGTTAAATGTATTATTCTGAATCTTAAAGGTTCTTAATACTGTTGTTGACTTTATATGGTTGAAATGTTATTCTGCTATATTTTATTAAATATATTAGAACATCAATTGGTTCAGAATATTTTTTTTCTGTTTCCTCCTCTAAACCTAGGTGCGTCTTATGGTTAGATGCATCTTATGCAGCAAAAAATACAGTAACTTTCTGCTCTGGGTTCAGAATAGTTGGGGCACTCCAGCTAGGGCACTCCTCATTGCCCTGACTGTGGATTGTGTCCTCATGCTGGGACTTAGGCCAGCCTAAATGGAGCTTAGGATTGCAGGCAAAAACTTTCATGTTCTTAATTCTGATATTTAATTTTAAAAGCCTATCAAAGCTGCACACCCAGAAAGAATTCTCAAGCAGAGTTTTTATCTAAAACCTGCAACAGATTCCCCAGAATACTAATTTTTCTAAAGCTAGTGGATGCTAGTCTAATGCTCTTGCATAATTCAGATCTTTCTAACCTACTCTTTGAATAAAACACACTATTAATGTCATTGCCGTTTCCAACAACAACAGCATTTTTAAAGCCACATTTTAAGATCTTACAGAATTTGTCATTTCTTTTAGAGATTCAGACAATTAGCAAAATGAAAAACATTTATGCAAATCAAGTAAATCTGAACACCTAACAAGAGATAAACTATGTTTCCTACAGGAAGAAATCTGAAATATTACAAAACATAAATACCTGTTTGTTAGGAAATGCTCTGATGCAGCGGGTCTGATATTTAAGACTGGATTCCCTTCTCTGCTGTACATAGCCCATGTTCCGTAAGTCCCACACCAACACTCGGCGACCAGCTGTTCCCACAATCAATCTATCACCGGACACAGACAATGTATAAACCTAGAAAAAATATTAAATGGTTATTACATATTTTTGTTTCAGTACTCTATTTTGACAGAGCAACATAAGTAGTCACTGCATTAACAGATACAAGTGAAAGTTATCAGATAAACAAGAATGCAATCTGCATCCCATGGGATCCACAACCCTTTCTTTGTGCTTGAGGGTGCATTGTGCTTGAACCCTTAAGGGTTCAAGATCAAAATGCTAAAGTCCTTCATACTAAATCATGATTACGTCTAAGCATAGGGGGACCAAGTGGGAACTGAAATTGAGCCTAAAATCCTATAAGCCATTCTTGATCCCCCTAAACTTTTCCAGTTAAAACTAGAAATCAAAGCACAATAGTTTTACAAGGACTTTAATCCATACCAGGTAAGGTTTTTTAAAGTTATAATTATCTACTTTAAAATGTTAGTTCTTTCAAATCATATTAAAAACAAAGATACATTACCACTCCATATGCTGGGGGTGTAATTTAGCATTCAGAGTGCAATCCTGACTTAGGCTAGAGAGAATTGCCCAGGTAAGTTGGCCTAAGGTAGGCTACATCCTGAGCTGACACTTAGGCCAAATCCACAGAGCTAGTCTTGCCTACCTACTGCTGAAAAGACAGCAGCACAAGAGCAGCAGACTGTGGGAGTTGTGCCATATCCTGAGATGAGACGCTGTAGTTGTGCTATATCCTGAGGTTGAGAGGCAGGAGTGGTGCTTAGGTCAGCCTAAGACTTTGAACTTTTGCTTCTGCTTTTACTTTGGCTTATCATGGACCCTATGGATCTACTCAGTTTTATTCTGCTCTTGAGGTGGCTAAAGTCAGAGGAGCTATGAGGAGTGTCTGCTCTGGATACAGGCTCAGAGTCTACTGCATCTGCCTTATGGGAGCCTATGTGGACTTACATCAACCTAAGCCTTTTCTGATGCAGCTAAGCTGGCCTATCTGGCATTAGGCTGGCCCAAGTGCCAGATAGGCTAGACTAGGCATACTTCAGGATTACAGCCTTAGTTATATACCCTTAATTTCCACTAGAATCCGTGGAATTTAAAAAGACATTAAATTGTGAATTGCATTGCGTCCTTGGATAATAAGTCCATAATTCAAGTTTTATAAACAGAACAATTGCCCATGAACAAATGAAAACACATTAGTAAACAAAATACTTCATTACAATAGCAAATGTAACAAATGCTGCATTCTTAAAGTCACTTTCCTGAAAGTAAGACCCAATGAACACAATGGGGCTTACTTTTGAGTAGACATGGTTAGGATTGTGCTCAAAGAAACCTTCTTTATAGAAAAATGTATATAGGAAATAGTAAATCAGGAATTCTAACTATCTTAAATCTTTTTTACCAGCTGGTGTCGGACCTGGAAAGTATTCTTTCTACACTCCATAGCCATAAATCAAATGAAACCAATGTCATGAAATAGGCTAGGTATAAACATTTATCAGAGACAGTATTAAAAAAGTGAAATAATGAACCTTGCTGTACCAATAAGAAGCTTGATTCAGTGTGACTGTCTATTATATGGCATTCTAAGAGCAATTCATCACAGTTTTCTACATACAACTATAAATCACAAGTAAAAACAATGCAATTTTATTTTGATCAAAGCTTTTGACAATAGATTCAGGTTGTAATGGCTAAAGTACAGGGCTATTTAGATTCAACATTTTCCAGATTGGGAAATGCTTAATGATGTGCCAAAAACAGAGTGAAAGACTGCAGAAGTTGTGTACTTACCCACAAGTAATCAAAATGAAGACTAGTGAGAAAGATTAAATGTAATTCAACTAATAACGTTACTAATGGAAACACCTGGGGTGGGGAAGTTGCATTTATACAAAGGTCTCTCTATAAGCACAACTCTCCTTTGGTCCACAGGAGTGTCCATAATCATGGTTAATTTAAGAGTCAACTCTTAAATACTACTAAAACAGTCCTGTATATTGAGCAGTTACTAAAAAGCATATCATTCTTTTCTGTCAAAACATGCATCTCTGAAGATGCATGGTTGAAAAAAGTACAAATCATGGGTTGAAAAAAGTACAAATCATCCTATATACCAGAGTTTCTCAACCCCCAGGCTAGGGACCACTGGAGGTCCTTGGCAATTGCCTGACTGGTCCCCAAGAGGTCTCCTCTAACTGCATCTTCCATTACTCACAGCAGGAGTGCTCTGTCAGAATATTGAAACCTCAGAACCCAATTCTACGCCTCTCTACTTAGTAGTAAGTCCCATTGTAGTCAGTGGAGTATATGCCCAGGAAAACGTGGTTAAGATTGCAGCCTCGGAGTCCAGTCCAACGCCTGTCTACTCAGAAATAAGTGTGATTATAGTCAATGAGGCTTACTCTCCAATAAGAGTGACTAGGATGGCTTTGTGCATTTTCAATGCATCCTGCATTGGAAAAGGTTGAAAATCCCTGCTCTGAGTAGACATGCAATCTCACCTGCATTCCTATCCACAGTAACCTAGCAATAGCTCGATTTGTTAATTTGTTATAATGGGATTTACAGCTGGAGGCAGCTGTGCTGTGCTCTAGGTGGGGAAGACTTCCCTCCAGGTTGCCAGAGGCAGAACTCTCCCGCCACCCCTGGACTGGTCCCTGGAAATTTTTTCCCCCACTGAACCGGTTCTGGGGGCAAAAAGGGTGAGAACCACTGCTATGTACTAACAAAGTGATTGTGCACCTCTCTGCTTATGAATCAGAGCCATCAACAGATAAGGAAGCAGTTTGTACATACTGCAAGGGCTCAGTAGGTAACTTTAAGAATTATAGAACTAGAAAAAGGCAACGCCTTTCCAAAAAAATAAAAGCTTAATACAGACAATGCATTCTTAATAGTCCATAAGAGACATGGAATGCTTGCAGCAACTGGAGAGAAAAACATAGAACTGGCCTACATAATTGTGCTTCAAGGTTGAAGAAATGCAATATTAACGTATCAGTGGCAATCCTAACCAATTGAGGCCAGCACAACTCTCCCCGTTTCCAAATGGTGTGGGGAGGCCAATAGATGTCTGTGCTCTGGCCTAACTCAGGAGTGGTGCCGAAGGGCATTTCAGCACTTTGACAATAACCCGGAGCCAGCACAGGATTTGTGCTGGGACATGTGCCAGCAAAACTGGGGGTTAAAATTACTCAAAAGCATTCTTTAAGTCATATGAAGGAAAAAAATCATACTACTTAAATACAAACCTTTTCAGGTTGAGAAAATGTTCCTGCATTGCATGGAGTTCTGGGATCCCATAATTTGACTGTTTGATCCCAACTTCCTGTTACCATAACATTCACTTCTGGACAATATTCAACACATCTGATAGGAGCATCATGGGTACCAACAAGATTTTCTGCAGAAAATTAATACAAATCTTAGCACATAGCTATACTAGGTCTATTGATAATAAAATTCAATAAAAAGAACAAAACAATATTCACACAGTGGTAACAGTGTCGAATCTGCCATTCACTAATGTATGTGCATGCTGGGACATCTTACAAAGGACGCTTGATCCTCTAATCTTCCCAACAGAGATACGCTTCTGAAGTGTTAAATGCAGACTAATAGATATCAACTCAGTATTTCAAAGAAGCTTGGGGAGGTGGGGTTAGTAACCATGCAGAGATTTTCAAACGAACAAAAGAGATTTGTGCACCTAACTCTGTTGTGCTCCTCTGAAAATCCTAGCTATGAATAGTGGAATAGAAAGATCTAATAACTGGTGAGCATGGCATGACCACATTAGTTCATGCTTTTGCCACTTGTGAGTAATTAGATACTTCCAACAAAGCATTGTCAATAAAACCTTCACTCCGCATCATCATTCACTTTAAAGCTTCTAAAACAGTTTAATAATACAGGACTCACAGATGAAATTATGTTCAGTACTCATCCTATAATACCTTTCTTTGCTACCTGAACCATCTAACTCAGGAAATAAAATCCTAAATCCTTGGGGAATTTTTAATCCTCTATAAGTTATTTTAAATAGTTTCATCCTTTATGGCAATGGCCAGTTCTCCAATACATTTCAAGGCCTCAGGCAACCGCTGTCTGGAAACTCTTGTTCATTTACAAAGTCACAGCATCTAATTTCATTCTGAAGAGACTTCTAAACATCTTTCCTGACATTCAGCTATTCCACTTCTGAATATACAGGTAGTTGACCATATCTTCTCTTGTACCAACCACAATCAACTCCACATATTTTTATCGGTGGGGATGTCCATTTCAATGGAAAATTTATATATTCTTGTCCAAGAAATTCATTTAATATACATCCCTACCACTCAAAGGAATTCCAACTACAATTTGATAGCTTTGTAAGAGTATCAAAGAAAAAAAATATGGTGGCAAGTATACTGCATCCCCAACAACAGCTCACAAGATGCCACACAACTTTTTCAACGCAATAACATTTTAAAAATATGTTAAAAATATGCCCTCCTTATTCACTGTGGATCAATAGGGGCCAAGCTTGAAGCTGGGGGTCCTTAGAGGTTCTTCCAGACACAACTAGAAGTGCCTTTCATTAGCACCACAAACACAACTTAAAAGGCCTCCTGGACATTTCTAAAAGGAATTTCCAGTTTGCTAGTGTAGACCTCCCACAGATTTCATTATACAGAGGGGTCTGGAATGGATCCCCCAGATATCATGGGTTCACTATAAATTAAATTTGAATGCATTTAATTAGCTTCCCCCTTCCCATTTCCCCCTTGCATCTATCTAGATTGCATGCTGTTCAGGATAGGCAGGTGTCCTTTCATTGTGAATAAAGCTTCACTTGGAATAATGTCAAGAAATCATGCACTGGATAAAAGTTAAGGGCATGATAACCATTTTTAGAATCTTAGGCAAACATAATTTGGAGGAGTATGGATAGGAAACTTTCCAGAAGGTTAAAATTCCTTTTAGAAACACCTTCATAAGCCATCAAGGGTATATAAAACATTGCAAGCAACAACCTTGTCACCATTTAATACAGTAACAACAAAAAGGGAAAAATACAGTAACATTACATATGTTTGTATTGTCAAGCAATAACGGAAAATACACAATTTAGACTAACCCTCTTTTTAAGAAATCAGATTAATTAAAACTGTGTGCATGAGCTGCACAAGGTAAAAACCACAAGCAGTACTATTACGGTAAGCTATAAATGAGGCTGTATACACATAAAACTATAAGACCAAGTAAATATTTCAGCAATTATAGAAAGAAAACACTGTTTAACCTTGAGTATTACAGACTACCATCTATACAGGTACTTTAAATCCTTTCATGCAGTACTACTTATTTTCAAAGTTCTAGCATTGAAGTGGTGCATTTTTGCCACCTTCACCAGTTACTTTTCTGGATTCATTTACCTTGATCAGTGTTCAAGTCATGCATTTTTAACTGTCGATCCAGTCCTCCGCTCCAGGCATGTGTAGGGTCCTTCAAAAGAAGAAACAGTTTGCTAAGTTCCCGACTCTGTAACCTAATACACATTTTAAATGGCATACCAAAAAATACTTAATTCTGCAGTGTCATCTAGGTTCAGCGGAACAAAACTCTAGTCATGAAAAGCGAGGATCTCAAAGACTTTGCAGCAAGGCAGCTTGACTTCTACATGCAACAAAGAATATTCTTATTTCCTCTTACAATCAATAAAGGAATAATAGACATAAGAACGAATAGTTGTAGTGCTGAAATAAGACACCGTTATAACAACAGCTACCCAGAGCTGTTATAACTATCTGGGGAAGAAGACTGAAAATCCCGATTTTTCCCTACAAGTGACTGCTTCTCAGGGACAAAAGTAAAAGTAACGTTTTAATTAAACACAGCATAATTATTTTAAAAATCTTATTTTTAATAAGATCTTAATAAGGATAAAAAATCTTATACTTAGGCTGCAATCCTAACGACACTTTCCTGGGAGTAAGACCCATTGAACACGGGACTTACTTTTGAGTAGACATGGTTAGGACTGTGCTTTCATTCACTTAATTCAGACTTAATGAGAAATTTCCATTTCAACTACAACTGGGGAACACTGTGTTAACAAAAAGCTCAATATATGCATGAAGACAGCTGTTTAAATTAAGCATCTTGTCATTTGAAATAAAAATATTAAAGGCCATTTTTGTCCATTCCAATACATTAGAAACAAAGCAATAGTCACATTAGGGAGTCACATTAGGGACTAGCAAAAATGCAGAAACTGTCCACACAGATAAGCAGTGTTTCTGGTAATACACAAGTACAGCAGCCAAAGGGATACTGCTGCTCTAGAGAGCTCCCTAGTCTTCAAAGGAAGAGAAAAGTTGCTGTTAGAATGCCGGAGCTGAAAAGCATATGTTCACGTGTGGTAAATGGCATAGGGCACTTTGCATCCTGGCCTACAGCACATAGCCCTTCTTAGTAACTGCAAGACTTAAAAATCTCATACTAGTCATGATTTACCAAAAAAAAAAACTTACATAAAAAGCACAATCAAGTACAGCTCCCGTATGTTGATATTTGAGTCTCATGGTGTTAGCAGGAACATCATATAATCGAACAGAAGTGTCCCAAGAGGAAACAAGCAGAAACTGAGAAGTATTAGGACTGAATTTCACAGATGAGATTCCATCTTCGGGTGGTTGGTTCAACTTAAATTCATTTGACCCAGTCATCTGAATAAAGATTATACATAAGTTAATTTTGAAAATAGCTTCTAATATGACCTTAATTTAGAAAAGGCAGATATTACACCAAAATTTTTACGTAAATGGTTTATTAAAGACCTTTTTGTTGATAGCACCATATGTAATAGGTATGTAATATGTAATAGGTGTTGATAGCACCTTTTGCTGATAGCACCTTATGTAATAGGTAAAGGTAAAGGTGTCCCCTGCAGGTTGTACTGCCAGTCGTGTCTGACTCAGGGAATGGCGCTCATTCTCTTTCTAGGCCAAAGAGCCGGAATTGCACAGAATGCTGTTACCCTCCAACCAAAGTGGTGCCTATTTATCTACTTGCATTTCCATGCTTTCAAACTGCTAGGTTGGTAGGAGCTGGACTAAGGACAGGAGCTCTCCCTGTCTTGCAGTACTCGGGTCTTGAACTGCAATGTTCTAACCCGTGTTCTGACCACTGAGCCACTGCAGCCCCTTTATCTGATTCAAAGGACTTGATGACATAATTATTGATGACAACTACAGTTCATAAAAAATTTTCATGATTGTGATCTCTTGATAAATTGTATTGTAACCTGACAAAAATAAAGAGGGGGAAACATTAAACTTCTGAACAAAGATTTTTCAAAACATTATTGTCTTTAGCCATACTCAGTATTCAACAACTATTGCAACTATCTACTACTGTAACCACTTCCAGTAATTCTAAAGAAAAAAAAACTTACATACACCTTTGTTAAAAATAAAACTTATATATCCCTACAATGGATAAAGCTTATACTGTATACATGTATATCTCTTGCTTAAATATCCCATTTCATTCCTTACTCATCTTTTACTGTGGGGCAAAACTACACCCACATAAGAAATGCAGACTAGTAATATATGTAAATAAGTATATTACTTTACACAATTTTTTTTGAAACATAGGCCTTCACTGCCCCTTCTTAGGAGGAAAATGCTCAGGAGCCTCGAGTCCGGTGTGGCCCACGGCGAGCCTCAATACAACCTATGGCAAGACCCCTCAATTTGGCCCTCGGGCAAGTCTTATGCGTTTCTAATAAACTCATTATGTAAATTTATTCTGATTTGAAATGTAAATAATTTTTCCATGTCCCTCTCCACAGTGTCAGAGTTGATGTGGCTCTCCTGCCAAAATGTTTGGACACCTCTGTTCTAAAACTACTGATAAGACAATCTGAAAAAATAATGACTTTCTTTTGTTTAGGTTGCTATATTATTTTGGATTTTAGGATACCAGTGCAGGCTCCAGCACATGGGGAAAAGATAAACAGTCACTTCTTTATCTTTCACAAAAAGTAAAATCGTCCCATATAGATATTTTTAAAGTCATTTAATTCATTGATTCTGCATATTGCATCTTTATGTTTGGAGTAACACTAGTATATAGACCACAGCCTATCAACGGCTACCAAGCAGAATAACTATGGGCAAAATCCAGAGTTAACTATGGGAGTCCTTGCTGCAGTGTAAGAACAACTTACTCTGGATTCCAATATGAATTTCCCATAGGTTTTCACGAGGTGGTGCAGTAACTATGAGTGCATGTAAAGTCTCTTACGTGTTTCCGTAGTTACTCTGGATTTGGGGGTAAATCAAACTTTGATGCAGTATACCACTAGTTCTAGCAAGCAACTGCAGGAGAAAGCTTCCTGAAAACAGACCTCTCTGGAAAGCAGGGTGCTGGATCAGGTAGGCCCTTAATCCAGAACATCAGGCCTGCATCTACACTTAAAGTGAAAATACAAAACATTCCGTAAGAAACAAGCTTGTTGAAATTCCTCTTCCCCTGACAGCCACAACTAATTACACTCATTTTCACTTAAACATGGTATCTCCCTGTTGTGTTAACAGTAAATCGAAAATTTAACATCACTGGGTCTCTCCTTGTAGCAGAAATACACTGTAGCAGTGACCTCTCAGTCACCATGAGCACTGAGTGAGGGCAGCTGCTAAAAAGAGAGAGGAGGGGAATTGATAAGGGGAGGGGATCAAAAGGATGATTCCTTACCTCAGTGATTTTCAACCTTTTTCATCTCATGACACACTAAACAAGGCACTGACATTGTCAATGCACACCATCAATTGTTTTTACCTTTGACGAGGTACACAAGACTGTTCAAATCCCCCAATTTTCCTACTAATTAATGTCAACCCCCAAATTCCCAAGGCACATCTGAGCACTAGCCATGGCACACTGGTTGAAAATCATTGCCTTACCTGTTTATTTAAATGATTTATACCCTGCCTTTCCCAATACAAATAAACAAGGCAGCTTACACTTTTATTCTTTGTCCTCACAACAACCCTCAGGAAGACTTTTTTTAAGATCTGAGGAAAGCAATTGGAGTTTGGACCTGGCTGTTCTGTTACCTAATATTAGAACTACTCGCATGGACTCTGGTGAATGCCTGGACCACACGCTGCATCCCATAGATCACTGCTGAGACTATATAATCCTTAACAACCCAATTCTATGCATGTCCTATTCACACCTACCTGGAAATAAGCCCCAATGGCTATCACATGCACAGGACTGACCTCCCGGCCCTCGGTCCTATGTGCACTTACCTGGGAGTAAGCCTCATTGACCATTATAGGATGTACTACCAAGTAGACATGCACAGGCTGGGGCTCTGAGGCTACGACCCTATCCACACTTACCTGGGAGTAAGCCCCATTTACTATTATAGGACTTACTACCAAGTAGACATGCACAGGCTCGGGCTCTGAGGCTACGACTCTATCCACACTCACCTGGGAGTAAGCCCCATTGACTGCTATACGACTTACTACCAAGTAGACATGCACAGGCTGGGGCTCTCAGCCTATGACTATCCACACTTACCTGGGAGTAAGCCTCATTGACTATTGACTTACTTCCGAGCAGACATGCATGGGCTGGGCTGAGGCTGCCACCCTGTCCACACTTACCTGGGAGTAAGCCCCATTGACTATAACGGGACTTACTTCCGAGTAGACATGCATAGGCTGGGCTCTGAGGCTGCCACCCTGTCCACACTTACCTGGGAGTAAGCCCTATTGACTATAATGGGACTTACTTCCGAGTAGACATGCATAGGCTGGGCTCTGAGGCTGCCACCCTGTCCACACCTACCTGGGAGTAAGCCCCATTGACTATAATGGGACTTACTTCCGAGTAGACAGATGCAGAGGAGTGGGGCCTGCCTCAAAGAGGCTGCCAGGGGAGGAGGGAGAGGAGAGCAGAGGGTCTTACCGCGCCTCCCTCGGCCTCATCCCCGAGCGGGCCCGGCGTCCTCCAGGGAGACCCTCCGCCCTCCATGACGGCCCCGCCTCTCTCCCTTCCCTCCCCTCCGGAGTTAAATACAGGAGCCCCGTTACCTTCTCCTCCAGCGCTTCCGAGGCCTCCCCGCCAACCGTGCTCCGTCCCCACACACGCGCGCCGACACCGCCTCCAACCGTCCCAGCCGTGCGACCTCTGATTGGTCGGTTTGAAAGTGACTCCCTGCCTACCCACAGTGCTCCACGCGCGGACTGACCTAGACTACAACACCCAGCATGCAACGTTCTAACCGGTGTCTCCTTTTTTGGCCTACGATGCTCCCTTTGTCCTCTCGATAATGTGTCCTCCGGAAACGCTCTCTAAGAAACATACGTTCCGTGGTGATAAAAGTCCCCCTGTTTCAATGAGTCTTGCCTTGCTTGCTCCTAGCCTAGAATCCCTCAAGTCTGGGGGGGAGGAGTGGGAGCTTCTCTTTCTCATCCCCTAATGGATTAAATGCAGGGCTACTGATGAGGCTGGGAGCTTCCCATCCCTGACTCTTGAGTAGACCTATTGAAATAAGTGGGCAAAGCCCTCTAGGTTCTCCCACATCCAGCTGGAGAATCAGAAGATGCTGAACTTCATTGAATGGGCACCTATTCCAGAGACATAACCCAAAATAAAATTATAATTATATATATAATTATATATTATAAGCAAGCACACACACACACACACACACACACACACACACACACACATATATATATATATATATATATATATATATATATACATACACATATATAAGCACATTTATAAACATTATATATTTATAGTTACATATATATGTAAATTTATATATATTTATATAAGCATATATAAACAAGCATATATAAATATCTAAGCAAAGTATAAGTATATATGAACAAATATATATAAGCATAGTAAATTATATATATAAACAAATATATATGCATAGTAAATGTGTGTGTGTGTGTGTAGAGAGAGCTAATTATAAAATTTAAAACCATTACATATGATTCATGAATTACAAGCAGGCTACATGCTTCCTGCTCACAAGGAAAAGAAGAATGAAGATTTTTTCCCCAGGACACAAATAGGCATACATACATAGCCTTGGTTATCATATAGGGTAGGGGTGTGCAGTCTCACAGATGTCAGGCAGAAATTGCCTCCTCTATACAATTTTTTAAAAGATCAGGATCCCTAAAGTGGTCCAGTTTGCCACTTACTCCCAGGCAAGTGTGCTTAGGATTGCAAACCTGCAGAAATTGCCTCTTCTATACAATTTTTTAAAAGACCAGGATCCCTAAAATGGTCCAGTTTGCCACTTACTCCCAGGCAAGTGTGCTTAGGATTGCAGGCTTAGGCTGCAATCCTAAAGACACTATCCTGGGAGTAAGACCCACTGAATACAATGGGACTTGCTTATGATAAACATGATTAGGATTATGCTCTTTTCTCCCAGGAAAGTGTGCATAGGATTGCAGTCCAAGTCTCACCATATTTATCCAGTAATTTCCATTGATTTCAATAACTTCATGTCAGAATGTGGCAGCTTGTGGCAGCCTTTGTTAATACAATCCAAACAATGACATGGACAGATTCTAATCCAACACCAGTTCCTGCTGTGCCTCCTCTATCAATACTTATCAATATAGTTTTTTATCCTCTACCCTGATGCAACAGTTCCACCCATGAATACGATCCATTTGCAGGAATAGGGGGAAAAATAACAGATTGGTGCCAAATTCCTTCGCACTGAAATCGTGTTCCTACAGCTGTTGTTTTTAGTTCTCTCTAAAATTATGGCCTCCTTTTATAGCCTCGATAGCTTGGAAGAAAAGGACCTTTGGGAGGATTGGGGAGGATATGCATTCTTTATATTTTATTGATGGAATTCATATCAAAATTCCAGTTTGGTTCTTTGTGTGTATATATCGTTCTCTAGTCTATATGTAACTACCAGAGAGCTAAGAAGTATTTCTTCTGAGAGACATATGACATCTGCTAGCCCCCTTTAGTGCTGTATGTTTTCTGAGTGTATAGTAATTAATGTGTGCATGCTAATCATTGTTACAAGGATTTATATAATACCTTCTCTGTGTGTAAAGCACTTTACACTTTATCTTTTTGTTGTCCTCACAACAACCCTGTAAGGTAAGAAAATAGCACAATCCTATATATGTCTATTCACAGATAAGTTCCACTGAAAACTAGCAGGTAAATGTGTATAAATCTGCAGCCTAAGAGCCGAATCCTATGCTTGCCTACTCAGAAGTAAGTTCCATTATACATAATGAAATTTACTCCCAGAAAAGTGTGGCTAGAGTTACAATCCTAAAGACACTCTCCTGGGAGTAAGACTCATTGAATATACTGGGACTTACTTGTGAGTAGACATGATTAGGATTGTGCTGTAGGACTGCAGCCTAAGTTTCCCCATTTTGTCCCTGACCAGCTAAAAGAGCATGACTTTCCTTGGCTACAATATGGGAGTATGCCCCATTGACCATAATGGGACTTATTTTTGAGTAGACAAGTATAAACTTGGGCCTGTACTTAGTGGTTTAATGGCACAAGCAAAATGTGACATAGAGAAACCCTGAAACTCACAGTGAGATCCCCATCAGTAATATCAGTAATCAGTAATCACAGTGAGATATCATCAGTAAGGCTGAAATCCTAAGTATATTTATTCAAGTTGATATGCCTAGGATTTCAGTCCCATTTTTTTACTCCTAACTATGTCTACTCAATCCTAACTATGTCTACTCAAAAGTAAACCCCTTTGTATTCAATCGGTCCTACTCCCAGGAAAGTGTGGATAGGATTGCAGCCAAACTATAATTTTTGAAAATTCAAAGCCAAATAAGATAAATAGCATTTTTTTTAAAAAAAATACTGGTCCCTGGATTTCAATTTGTCTTATTTTGGCTTTCCTGTCAATTATCCAAAATTTATCGTTTTGAGTCAGTTTTTTTAATACTCTGCACTGCTTGTGGAGTCAGTCACATTTTCTGATGAAGGACCACCTTTGAAAGCAGAGTCAAAATGGGATTAGGAAGAAATTAATAAAATCATTGAGCTGGTCTTAGCATCGCTCTGCTACCCTTGCTTTTATTGAATCAACAAAATAACAAAATATGTTGGGGAAAGTGTGTGCTTGTTCTGCTTTTCTGTTAAAGCCGATTGATTACAAACCTGCATTCAGAAAGACATAGAGCAAAATCCTAGCCATGTCTATTCAGAAGTAAGCCCCATTGTGTTCAATTGGTCTTACTCCCAGGAAAGTGTCTTTAGGATTACAGCCATAGCAGATCAAAAAAGAGACTGAAGCAACAAGAACTAACCCTGCTGAGTTCTGCCATTAACCAATGCAGACAAGATTTTTTACGGTAACAAATACTACATCTACTTTTCTACTGGATTGATCAACAGCAAAACTTGAAATATGATGGCTGCTCAGGAATCAGTCTCTGTCCTACCCTTTACTATTTTCTTTTTACTTCGTTGCATAAGGAGATAGGCAGAGGATGTGGAGTTTTTAGTGTTGTGTTTTTTTTTTTAATTTTAAAAACTGTATAGAATTGTGCAGGTTCTGGTCTTTGTGACACTGCCTACCCTGGATGTGATAAATATTATGTAAGATGCTGGAATGGAGCACTTAAAATGCAATAAACTTATACTGAAATTCTATTTAATTGCAAGTCATCTGGTTTCCAGATGGTCTGAGGAGACTATTTTGACATTAGCAAAATGAAATCAATGTTAAAATAAAACCCAAAGATGGATGTAGACAATAGTAATAGATGAAGCCAGAAGAATAACATTTATTCAGAACTCATCAATAGAGGCGGAGGAGTGGAGATCTTCAGAACAACTAGCAATAGAATAAGAATTCTATTTTAAAATAAAGTATTTAAGATGGAATGAGATCCTTTATAACTTATACTAGGCAATGAGTGATATTCACCTGCAACCTTAAACCTTAAACCTTAAAGATCTTTGCCTTAAAGCAAACTTTGGTTTAAAGTACTTCCAAAGTAAAATCTCCAGCAAAAAAGTAGAAATGTACAGTGCAATCCTAAAAGGTCTACTCTGAAGAAAGAGCACAATTCTCACCATGTCAACTCAAAAGTAAGCCCCATTGGATTCAGAAGGTCTTACTCCCAGGAAAGTGTCTTTAGGATTGCAGCCAAGTCCCATTATGTTCAATTTCAATAGCACTTATTCCCAGATAAGTATGGTTAGGATTGCAGCCATAGTAAATTATATATTATTTGGCATCATCTAAATTTTTGCTAATGGAAATAGCTTCATCTTCATATTACTTGCCCTATTACTTGCTCTGTAATACTTGCCCTATGGCTTGGGAAATAATAAATACATGCATGGGCCTACCGTGGAGTACCTTGTTTTACTTTGGACCAAATGGTTTCAGAATCATCATTATCATCTTTAAAATATTCATTGGCACCTCAAACTTGTTCTATACAAGGGCCATATGGAGTGCAATCCCATTTCTGAGAAAACCTGGTGCAAGTAGTTTTCTCACGATTGTAGTCACCAATTGCATGTTAAACAGGCTTTTTTCTATTCAGATCTGTGGCAAATAAGGAAGATCAAGGTTGTGAACAACCCCAAAAGGCAACCCCTGCGATTTAAATAAGGATTTACATTTGGTTTCAATGCATTTTTCTTTGGGCACATCGGTGTCGATGTTTTATTCCCGTGAATTGATCTGAATGCTCAGATCAATCTTGGCCTGGTGATTATTAATTATCACATTTTTTCTATTATTAAAAGAGCTGGAGATGGCACTGTGGCATTTAGCAGAACACGCCTCCCAAGACACGTGTCAGACCTGATCACTTCAGAATAGACCTTCCCAAAGAAAGATCTAAACATTTGTTTGGAAAGAAGAACTGTACTGTATATAGTTTTTCATTCATTTTAATGAAAGGAGTGGGGAGGAACATACCCCATATGTGGTTTTATGAGGAGGGCACACAGTGGTGGTGGAGTTCCTCTGAATGAGCCAGGTGTGAATCACTTCTCATGCCTCTGAACGACTCTCGATCCAAAACCGATTTAAGTTTAAACTTGGAGAGGCGAGTCCTGTTGATTTGAAGAGGACACTTATTTTCTACTAAGCAATCCTATAAACACTTTCCTGGGTGTAAACCCCATTGACTGTAATGGATTTTATTTCTGAGTAGACCTTATAGCTATAAGACACTGGCTATAAGACAGTGAGTGAGTGTGTGAGTGAGTGAGTGCACAATCTTAAGCATGTCTACTCTAAAATTAGCTTCATTGTGTTCTTTGGATCATATTCCCTGGAAAGTATCTTTAGGATTGCAGCCTGAGTGAGTGAGTGAGTGAGTGTTCTCCATTCTCACTCAGAGAAACTGTGGCTTGGGATGTGAAAAAAAAAATCCCATTGAAATCAACAAGAGTTGCTTCCACATTAAAAGAAAAAAAAATCTGTTACACTTGACCTTGAATGCCCTTGAGATCCATAGGACCTATTAACCTCTTCAATTTCCCTGGGTAAAATCCTGCATTATGCCACAGAAAATAAATAAATAAATAAATAAATAAATAAATAAATAAATAAATAAATAAAGAAAGAAAGAAAGAAAGAAAGAAAGAAAGAAAGAAAGAAAGGTCTTATTCACTTGCACCTGACAAAAGTCACTGTTCTTGAAATAGCCATTCAAATCAAATAGCCAATCAATAGCCAATCAAACCGGGCGCAATCCTAAGCATGTCTACTCATAAAAAACTCCCATGATGTTCAGTAAGGCTTATTTCCTGGATAGGATGTGGATAGGATAGGATCGCAGCTTGCGACACTTAAGCGATCCGAAAGAGGCAGCTGTTCTCTGCTGATTGCTTCTCATCGCCGCCTATGGAAAGCTGATGTATTTCAGTTGGGCCTGAAAAGTAAAGCGAAGGTAGTAAAGCTGCAACCGCAGTACGAGTTACTCAGTGGTTCCGCTTTGTGTTGGGCGACGCTCCACCTACTCTTCGATCCGCCTGGTTGTAAGGCTGTTGTAAGGTTTTAGGGTTCACAGCTGGAGACAGCGCAGAGATCCCCCAAGAGAGGACCCCACCGTGGGGTGGCTGAACCCCTGTCCTCTCCCCTCTGGGATGTGGACAGAGCTGCGAGTGGGTTTTACTCCCCTTTTACAACCGATTTACTTCTAGTAATGAAACAGAGGCTGAGATACACAAGGATGAGCGCAGACTGAGATAGACAAGGCAGCCCATCAAAGTTAACCAAAGCTGTTTAAAAGCCTTTATTTCCTTTAAAAATATGTACAGATCTGAAATATGCTTTTATTTTAAATTTTATTTATTTCTCGCAGGTAGGATACTCAGGGACGAAAAGACTACTTGTGGTGCGATGGAGTGAGGAGGCCCTTGGAAAGGACAGGGGACTGCAAAGCCCTGAATGTTCCTACCTGGACAGGTAGCCCAAAGCCCTGGGTCTATTTCAGAGCTCAATCCTAGGCTACAACTCAGAAGTAAAACCCATCATAATCAATGGGGCTGACTCCTAGATAAGAGTGGATAGGATTGCAGCCTCAGAGCCCAATCCTGTGCAGTTCTACTCAGAAGGAAGTTCAGTTATAGACAATGGGTCTTACCCCCAGGTAAGTGTGGATAGGGTTGCAGCCAGAACCCAATTCTGTGCAGGTCTACTCAGAAGCAAGTCCCATTCTATCCATCGAGGCTTAATCCTAGGTAAGTGTGGATAGGACTGCAGCTTCAGAGCCCAATCTGATGTATGACTACAATCCTAAAGACACTTTCCTGGGAGTAAGACCTATTGAACACAATGGGGCTTACTTTTGAGTAGACATGGTGAGGATTGTGCTCTAAGTCTACTCAGAAAAAAAGTCCCATGATAAATAAATGGGGCTTATTCCCAGGTCAGTGTGGATAGGATTGCAGAGCCCAATTCTGTGCAGGTCTACGCCGAAGTAAGTCCCATTCTATCCAATGAGGTTTACTCGTAGGTGAGTGTGGAGTTTCACAGCCAATCCGATGTACTCGTATTTCTATTCAGAAAAAAAGCCCCATTATAAATCAATGGGGTTTATTCCCAGGTCAGTGTGGATAGGACTGCCACCCCTATCCATGTCTACACATCAGTCCCTTTATAGTCAATCTATACTGAGTCTATAGTGTAAAGTCTATAGTTTCGACTCCCAGGTAAGTGTGAACAGGGTTGCAGGTTCAGTCCTTAAATATCAGTGTGTAGTTTTGGATTTCTAGCCAAGTTCAGAGAGTCAGTCCTGCCTGGGAAGGATGTAGACCAAATCCAGGGGGTTGGAGTTGTGGGGAGAGAGGAAAAAAAATAATACTCTGTGTGTCCACCTAGAAAAAAGTCCCCCACCCCCACCCCTCCCCATAAATAAGAGGCATTAGAAAAGAGTAAGGAAATACACATGGTGTATCTCTGGAGGAGTCCTGGGGCTGAGCAGCAGCAGCAGCAGAGCCTAGTAGTCGAGCTTGTTGTAGAGGTTGTAGAGGGGGAGGGCGGAGACGGAGGTGGAGGCGGGGTAGTAGAGGGGGGCCGGGAAGGCGAGGGAGCGGGGCACGGGCACCCTCAGGAGGGAGCTGTCCCTGAAGGCCACCAGGGGCATCCCCACCAGAGTCTGGGCCGAGGCGTGGGCCATGTTGGCGGCCTCCAGCTCCGCGGACAGCTGCCGCTTCCACTTGTTGCGCCTGTTCTGGAACCAGGTCTTGACCTGCGTCTCGGTCAGCTGCAGGCTGGAGGCCAAGCAGGCCCGCTCGGAGCTGCTCAGGTAGCGCTTCAGGTCGAAGGTGGACTCCAGCTGGTACACCTGGCTCCGCGAGAACACCGTCCGCGTCTTCTTCTTCGCCCCGGACCCCGCGCCCGACGGCGCCGCACAGGGCGAGCACGCCTCCCCCGCCGCCTTCTCCCGCTTCTCCTCCGACGGCCGCGGAGGCTGCTGCTGCAGGAACGCCGGAGCCGCGCACGGACAGGGACCCTTCGGGGCGCCTGCGGAGGGAGAGCACAGGAGGTCACGGGAAGCAAGGAAGGCACAGCACCAGCAGCACAAGACCCGCTCCCCGACGGACAAGATACGCCAACACCAAGGAATGGATGAATGAAGGAAGGAAGGAAGGCAGGCAGGCAGGCAGGCACAGCACTAGCAGCACCAGCCCCGCTCCCCGACGGGCAAGACACGCCAACACCAAGGAATGAATGAATGAATGAATGAATGAATGAATGAATGAAAGCAGGCAGGCAGAGAGGCACAGCACTTAGTAGCACCAGCAGCACGAGCCCCGCTCCCCGACGGGCAAGACGTGCCAACACCAAGGAAGGAAGGAACAAGCGTCTCTGAAAATGTCTGCATGGATAAAAGGGGGATCGGAAGAGGGATTGGGGGACAGTGTCAAGAAAAGTGGAAATGAATAAAAGTGGAAATAAACGTGTCAATGAATAAAAAGTGGAAATAAACGTGTGAACAAAAGTGTGAAGGGACAGGAGTGTAAACAAAAAGTGGTTGGATAAGCGTGTCAAGAAACGTGGGAATGAATAAAAGTGGGAATGAATACAAGTGTACACAAAAGAGTGGTTGAATAAGAGTGTAAATAAAGGTGCGAATGAATAAAAGGTACAAATAAACGGGTGAATGGACAAGAGCACAAATGGATAACTGTGTCAAGGAACGTGGGAATGAATAAATGTGTAAATAAACGCGTACACAAAAGTGACAGAACAGGGGTGTAAACTAAAAGTGGCTGGATAACTTAGTCAAGAAATGTGTGAATGAATACAAGTGGGAATGGAAAAAGTGTAAATAAACGTGAACAAAAGTGTAAACGAAAGTGTGGTTGAATAAGAGTGTAAATAAACGAGTGAATGAATAAAAGTGTAAATAAATGGGTGAATGAACAAAGGTGTAAACAAAAGAGGGGTTGGATAAGAGTGTAAAGTAACCTGAGAATGAATTAAAAAATGTGAATAAAAGTGTGAATGAATAAAGTTGTAAACATAAGAGTGCTTGGATAAGCATGTCAAGAAATATGTGAATGAATAAACATGCAAATAAGCATGTGAATGAAGAAGACTAAAGAAAAGGATGAATAAAAGTGTAAACTGAATACACATGTCAAGAAACGTGTGAATGAATGAACAAGTGTGCAAATAAGTGTGTGAATGAATAAACATGTGAATAAAAGTGCGGATGAATAAGCGTGTAAACAAGAGTGATTAAATAAGTGTGTAAAGAAATGTGTGAATTAACAAGCATGTAAATTAGCGTGTGAATGAATAAATGTAAATACTGGTAAAAGTGTGGATGAATAAGCATGTAAACAAAAGTGTGAATAAATATACATGGAAGTGAATAAAAGTGTGAATAAACCTCAGAGTCTGAATGAATAAAAGAGTGAACAAACCTGCGCCATGAATACATGTATAAAGCAACATGTAAATGAATAAATATGGGAATGAATACATGTGTAAATGAATAACATGTAACATGTAAATGAATAAATGTGGGAATGAATACATGTGTAAATGAATAACATGTAACATGTAAATTAATAAAAGGGGAATGAATACACGTGTAAACAAACGAATGAATGAATACAAATGTAAACAAATGTGTGAATGAACAAACGTATGAATGAATGCATAAATGAAGAATAAGCATGTGAACAAAGATGTGATTAAGAAGCATGTAAATGAATAAACTTGTAAATAAATGTGTGAATGAACGTGTCAAATGCTGCTCCTCCCCTGTTGCCCCTCCTCTGTCCATAAAGCTCTGTTCTACCTTGCCTGTGCAGAATCACCTTGCTTAATAATAATAATAATAATAATAATAATAATAATAATAATAATAATAATAACAACAATAATAGGAAATCCTGTATTTGCCAGGTTTGAATATTGTAACTCTGCAGAAAACCACCCTGCTGGGAACTGCCTATATACTTCGACGATAACTCAACAGCTCTTAGGTCATTGGTTCGGATTTGAACTATTAAGTTTTTACCAGTCATTGGCTGTGCAACAAATTAAAGATTAACCAATTAATAATAATAATAATAATAATAATAATAATAATAATAATAATAATAATAATAATAATAATAATAATGGCAAATTTCATCTATCATTTCCAAGTATCTCATTGTTTGCTTTCTTCGGGGATAAGAGAATCACCTGCAGTCCTGAGTCTGCAGCGTCCAGCAAGCCCTGGAGCAGCGTCCCTTAAAAGCAATTACTCACGAGTAAATCTACTGAGAAATGAAGCCTGACCCTTCCTGCCCAGTATACTTATGACGAAGCCGCGACCCTAGGCAGGCAGTTCTTGTAAGGTTCATTGAAGACAGTGGGATTTATTTGGGGGGTCCAGACTCTCCCTAGATCTTCCTAGAGACCCGGCATTTATATCTGTGGTATGTCAGCTAATAATCTGCTTGGGGGATGGAGCAAGAAACGAATCCTCCTCGTTCTCTTCTGTGGAAAAGCACTGAAAAATTAGAGGATCCCCGTGAAAGCACCGAAACAAGAGGGTGATGGATCCGGAGTCAGGGAGGAAAAACAGAAGCCCCAAAGCGGTGGAGTGAGTAGTCCAGGCTCCCCCCTCATCCCCCCCTGCCAGGGAGCAGGACCCACAGCACAGGGGCTGCTCTTCTGCCTACTTCTGGCTCCCACCGACGTCATTTTCACCCCGGAGTAAGAACCCCGTCGGCTTTTCGGAAAACACTGCCGATTGCTGCAGCATCAGGCCCGGCTGCAATCATATTCCCCCTTTCCTGGGAGTAAGCTTCATTGACTCCAATGGGACTTACTTCCGAGTGGACAGAGATAGGATCGGGCTCTGAAGCTGCAGTCCTATCCCCCTTTCCTAGGATAAGCCCCACTGCTTCCAAAGGAACTTACTTCTGAGTTGGCTCTAAGTCTACAACCCTATCTATCCCTCCTTTCCTGGGAGTAAGCTCCATTGCCTATAATGAGTCCTACTTCTGAGTCGACATACCTATGAGCGGGCTCTAAGGCTATAGTCCTATCCACCCTTCCTGGGTGTAAGTCCCACTGACTATAACGAGATTTACTTCAGAGTAGACTGGGCTCTGAGTAAGAGTGGGCTCTAAGGATGCAGTCCTAGACTCCCTTTCCTGGGAGTAAGTTCCATTGACTCCAATGACATTTACTCCTGAGTAGACATCCCTGCGAAAGGGATGCAGTCCTACCCACCCTTTCCTGGGGGTAAAGTCCATTGACTAGGAGATTTACTTCTGAGTAGACACGGGGTCTAAGACTCCCTTTCCTGGGAGTGAGCTGCATTGATTGCAGGGAGCGAGCCTTACTGAGGGCGGCTGTGTACTCACCGAGGCAGGGGTATCCGAGGGGGTGGTGGGTGCGCTTGGGGCCGGCTTCCTTGGGGTCTGGGCAGAAGCAGGGCGCCGGGTGCTGCTTCCAGCCGCTCTCCTGGGGCTCCGGCTCTGGCTCGTCCTCCTCCGAGGAGACGGAGAGGCTCCTCTTCCTGGCGTGCCAGGCGGACGCTGCCTGCTTGGAGCCTCCTTCCGAGGAGCCGCTGCCCAGGATGGACTGGATGGTGAAGCTGGAGACGGGCGCTGCTGGTGCTGGCGGTGCCGGTGCGGAGGGTGGCGGTGCGGAGGCTGGGGGTCCACGCTTTCCGGGGTCCTCCTTGTGGCTCATCCTGGGTTCATGAGAAAGCAGAGGAGCGAGCCCTGGCTTTAGAGGGGGCAGGGTGGGGTGGGGAGGGGTGCCGGCCGGGAGGGGGCCCTTCTGGCGTGCCCGGGCCGGCCCTGCTCCCGACTGCACGCTCCTTCCCTTCCCCGCTCCTTCACACCCCTCTTCATCTCCAGGCGGCGCTTCATTTGCATGGAGGTTCCCTCCGCCTCGCCCAATCACCGCCCGCCCCAGCCCCGCAAAGTTTCAAAACTCCAGAAGTTACGCCTCCGACCCCGACACCCCAGCCCCACCCAGGGCAGCCCCACGCAGGGAATCCCCCACGCCCCACCCCACGCCTCCCCTCCCCTGCCAGTAGGACATCCTGGCCATAACAAGGTCCCAAGACCACGAGCCTAACCACTGCTACTCAGAGTAAGCCCCACTCCGCTCAATGGCTCTTCTCACTCCCAGGAAAGCCTCTTTAGGATCGCAGCCTGAACTGACCACTCGAAAGCAATAATAATAACACAGAACACAATGACAGTCTCTTTAGGACCGCAGCAATAATACTCACACACACATCTGGCTTTGAGCACAAGCCTAACCATGTCTACTCAAAAGTAAGCCCCATTCTGTTCAATGGGTCTTACTCCCAGGAAAGTGTCTTTAAGGTTGCCCTCTCTCTATATAGAGAGGGCTATATATATATATATATATATATATATATATATATATATGTGTGTGTGTGTGTGTGTGTGTGTGTGTGTGTGTGTGTGTGTGTAGAGAAGGGGGAGCAAGATATAGATATAGATATATAGATACACACACATGTACATATATGTATACACACATATATGTGAATACACACATACACATATCTATCTATCTATCGATCTATCTCTTTCTCTCTCCCTCTCTCTATATATATGGCTAGCTATCTGTATCTATATCTATCCATCTATCTATATATACACACACACTTGAATCTAACACCCACCTTTTCAGCCAAATTCAGTTTCCAAAATCAGGGTGCGCGTTAGATTCGATGATTAATTAGATTTAAATACTGTATATTGCTTATTAGTGTGTACATTAAATTCGATTGTGCATTAGATTTGAGTGAATACGTATGTGTATTATATGTTTTATTATTATATATAAGTTATTATTATTGCTTTCAGTTGCAATCCTAAAGAATCTTTCCTGGGAGTAAGAACCATTGAACAGAATGGGGCTTACTTTTGAGTAGGCATGGTTAGGATTGTGCTCTTCATGTGGTTAACTTAGAGCACAATCCTAACCATGTCTACTCAAAAGTAAGCCCCATTCTGTTCAATAGGTCTTACTCCCACGAAAGTGTTTTTAGGATGGCAGCCTTAGGCTTCCTGGGAGTAAGAACCATTGAACAGAATGGGGCTTACTTTTGAGTAGGCCTGGTTAGATTGTGCTCTTCATGTGGTTAACGTAAAGCACAATCCTAACCATGTCTACTCAAAAGTAAGCCCCATTCTGTTCAATAGGTCTTACTCCCAGGAAAGTGTCTTTAGGATGGCAGCCTTAGGCTTCCTGGGAGTATGACCTATTGAACAGAATGGGACTTACTTTTGGGTAAATATGGTTAGGATTGCACTTTTAAACACATTCTTAAACGTATCAAATACGTGAGTGGGAGTGATTTTTTCTTTTATTTTGTCATGTCCTACATTTTTGTTTGAGAGTCCTATATTTTAAGGAGGGAGGGGTTTTGTTCTTTTATGAGGTTATGACATCTGGTCACCCAGGCCATCCCACAAATGCTGTAGTGTATACGATGCTCTTTTATATGCACAGAGGAAGATCTTAAGTTGACAAGGGGAAATGCCTGGTTTGGGGCAAATGAGATTTAATTAACTTCTTTTTAATGTTCTTTGTGAAAAATTTTACCGGTGTATGTGCTTCTGACACGAGTAAAGAAAGAAATCTTGGGTCAAATCCGAGGGTCAAAATAGAAAGGCTGGACTTGGCTCAACCCTTCCCACCCATTAGGATGATCACGTTTTCCCAGGACATGTCCTCTTATTTTCTTTTTAAGTCTCACGTCCTGGGGAGTGGGTGAGTTGAGGCTGCAATCCTATTCACACTTACTGGAGAGTAACCCCATTGAGTAGACATGCATAGAACCTTCATAAATCATATATTATGTGTAATGCAATTAAACTGAAAAAGTAATCTAGCGGTTAAACTTACCCCATCAGATCAAACTAGTCTAGGTTGATTTTTGTTTTATTTCATCATGTCCTCATTTTTTCTTGGATGTCCTACATTTTTAGGGTCTTGTCCTTTTTCTGCAGTTCTGTCATCCACCCACCCACCCAATCCGGCTTTGTACCTCGAAGTGGGGGGTAGATCTGGCTGCCTGGACGTGGCCCGCATCTCTGATTTGATGCCTCTTGAAAACGATCCCATTGCTTTGCAATCAGCATTGGATTCGCTAACAAAACAGTTAGGCTCAGCTTTAGCTTCTGCAGCAGCCTAGAAATCGACTACTTTCGAGAAATCGCAGATTGCTCTCAGATCACAAACCGATGCTCTGCACAGGAGTAAACCCTGAAATCTTCAATGGAATTTAGAGCACAATCCTGACCTTGTCTACTCAAAAGTAAGCCCCATTGTGTTCAATTGTGTTACTCACATGAAAGTGTATTTAGGATTGCAGCCTTATTCTCAGGAAAGAGTGCCTTGGATTGCAGCCTTACTTCTTACTTAGATTGCAGGCTTTCTTCTTACTGAGCAGCTGCTCAGAATTCAGGAGTGTTAGCTTTCAGAGTCCAAATCCTATGCATGTTGTCTACTCTAACGTAAGTGTCCTTATAGTCAGGAGTGTGTACAGTATATGATTGCAGTCTTAGAACCTAACCCTATGGATGTGCTCAGAGGTAATTTAGAATAATCCTATGGATGTACTCAGAGGTAATGCATAGAGCCTAATCTTATGCATGTACATGTCCTATGCATGCAATCAGAAGTAAGTAGTCAATATCAAGAGTGGATAGGATTGCAGTCTTAGAACCTAAAGCTATGCATATACTCAGAAGAAAGGCTGCAATCCTAAAAACACTTTCCTGGAAGTAAGATCCATTGAACACTATGGAGCTCACTTCTGAGTAAACATGGTTAGGATTGTGCTCCTAGAGCCTAATTCTAAGCATGTGCATGTCCTATGCATGCACACAGAAGCAAGTGCCATTATAGTCAAGTATGCTTCCTCTCAAGAAAGTGTGGATTGGATTGCAGCCTTGAAGCCTAAGCCTATGCATGTCTACTCAGAAATAAGTCCCCATTATAAGCAAAAGTGTTTCTTCCCATATAAGTGTGGCGAGGATTGCAGCCTAAAAGCCTCCTCCTAAACATGTCTACTCGGACGTAATTGCACTTATAATCAAGTGTGTTCCCCCCACCCGCCCGCCCAGGGAAGTGTGGATAGGATTGCAGCCTCTGATGGGGTCTCCTACTTCTCTCCCTTTGATCTAAACCAAATAGACCAGAGTAGACCAGACTCGTCCATCACACCCGTTTTTCCACCTCCAGGACTCAGTCTCTCCTCCACAGAAGGGCCCGATCCCACACACAACCCATGTGGTGGCGCTTCGGCCTTCATTTCCAAAGAAAGCGTCCTGCTGTGCTGAGAACAGGGGGAGTGGAGGGGTTTTCCAGGCGCAGAGAAGAAGAGAGACCCACTGGAGCTCCCAGCAGCAGGGACTGAGCCTCTTGCCCAGCAGCGTCAACGAGGGAGGGAGAGATGGAAGCCCAGACGTGAATGGACGTCAGCGCTGCCATCCAGCCTCACTACCCCCTGGCCGGTCACTCATCTCATCTGCCTCTCCTGGGAGATCAGAGGGGCTGAGGTGCGGGGGGGGGGGGGCAGAGTCTCCACGGATGGGAGGCTGCGGGAGGAATGAAAGGGCGACCCCCGCCCCGTCCAAGCTGTCTGGCTGGCGCCAGGAGCTGCCAGGCTCATCAATGGGTCCCCTTTGCTTGGCAGCCCAACCTGAGAACCGCCTTGCGCTGCCCAAGATCAGGCAGGTCCAGCTCTGATCTCCGGAGTGGGGGGGGGGGGCGAGGGGAAGGGAGGGGGAGATGTCATCCAGCCCCACCGCTCAGGGAGAACGGGGGATTTGGAGGGTTGTCCTTGTGAAGGGGACAAACACACCACAAAAAATATCAGACGTATATGTGTGTATAATGTGTGTGGGACACACGTACAATCACATATAAGTGTGTTTACATACATACATACATACATACATACATACATACATACATACATACATGTTCCTCACAATCACATGTACTTGTGTATAACATATATTTTGTTTGTGCATGTGTTATGTGCTCTCTCTCTCTCTCTCTCATGCACACACAAAATCATACATATGTGTTGTAGATGCATACATATATAATCATTTATATGTGTTGTACGTAAATACATGTGTGGATATATAATGTATGTGTTACACATACAATGACATATGTGTGTGACATACATTAGAAAGCATATATAAATATATGATATACAATACTTGTATATAATATAGGGACACACGCACACACAATATGTGAATATACATATTGTGTGTGCTTATATACCTGTGTCTCTATGTATGTGTGTGTGCTTTCTGCTGGGACTGAAATGCCCCTTCCTCTCCAATGGCTGTATCTGGGTCTCCCGGCTTCAGGGGTGCGGACGGTATTAGTCCTCCAGTCCTGGGACTGGATGCTGTTGACCATCTCAGGCTGTCCACCGTCCCCTTCAGAAAGAGGTGCGAAAGAGGATCAAGAGCCCAATCTACGCATGTCTACACAGAATTAAGCCCCAGTGGAATCAGTTCAATAGGACTGTGGCCCTTAAGAAGCCCTCTAGGATGAGTTTCTTTCCCGGATCCACACCAGTCCAGATGTCTCCTGGAAGAAAAGGGTGACTCACCCTCCACCTTTTGCAGCGCCCTACAGTTTAGATCTCATGACTTGGGCCTCTTTGTCCCATTCTCCACCTGCCCAGATCTGGAAGGCTTTGGCCAAGCAAGAGGAAGCTGGCTGTTCTAATGGGAGCATTGCTTCAGACCCCACTGACCTCCTCCAGCATGCCCATCTCTTGGAGATGGAGAATTTGGGAAAAAACCAAGAAAAGCAACATCCCACTGGATCAGGCCAAAATGACCCAGATTAGCTTTTCTGATTCAGTTCAGTAGGATTTGAACTGATTAGGTTGAAAACGAAGAAGTGGACAAGCGTTGGGTCTGTTTCTGCAATAGTGCTTGACTGTGGAGGAGTAGATCTGAGTAAACAGGGAAGGGGGTAATAGGAGAAAGGAGCAGAGAACCTTTACTTACAGCATAGAACCCCTTCTGCTAAAATGACACTTGTTTCCATTGGACAGAGAACCAGATCCGAAACTGAAGGTGTATTAGAGCACAATCCTAACCATGTCTACTCTAAAGTAAACCCATTATGTTCAATGGGTCTTACTCCTGGGAAAGTGTCTTTAGGATTGCAGCCTTAGTATTAATTAGTAACAGTATTAACTAATTAATTAATACTGGATTCCAACTGGATTAATTAGCTTCCAACTAATTAACTGAAGTTAGATTACTTATTTTATATACATACGTTTCTATCACAATCTGATTCTGGGAGTAAGCCCCACTGACTATAATGGGGCTTATTTCTGAGTAGACAAGCATAAGATTGGGCTTTTAGTCGGTACACGATCTAATGGACCATTGAGGTTGAAGTTAGGTGTCATATGGTGTCTTTCAACTTCCTCCTCCTCCACCTATTTCCTCGGAGAAAGGCCCTCGATCAGGGTGACCATATGCTATAACCAAAAAAGAGGACAAGGTCTCCCAAAATGTAGGATACCCAAAATAACAGACAGACAGATAGATAGATATTTACAGTGCAATCCTATACATGTCTACTCAGAAGTAAGTTCCATTGAGTTCAGTGGGCCTTACTTCCAGGAAAGTTCTCTTAGGATTGCAGCCACTCTCTCTCTCTCTCTCTCTCTCTCTCTCTCTCTCTCTCTCTTTAATTAAGCTTTTGTGTGCTTAATTTAAACACTATATTACTCATTATTAAATTTAAAACTATTTCATATAATTTATTACAGATAATGAATTAATAACAATAGGTCTACGTGCTGCCCACTTTCAAGGAAGAGAAGGACACTAAAGACTTTTTTCCAGGACACAATGCTAAAATCCAGGACATGTCCTAGAAAAGGAGGAGAGATGACCCCCCTGCCCTCTATGGGTGAAGGCCCTGCTTCTTGCCCTCTCCGCCCTCCTGCCAGGGAGCCCAGATCTTGGGTCCTCTTAGGAAGGCGATCACCCCCCAAAATACATAATGAGAGATAAAAGCAAGATCCAGATCAATAGAGAGCAATGTTAAGACGTTTCCAAATGACATTTTCATTAACTCCCAGCCTGGGCCAGGCATATGGAATCAAGTGCTTATAAAATAATTAGGGCCGGCGCGATCATTCACTCCTTAACCAGGAGAGAGGCTCATTAAGGGACTAATTGATTAGGGAAAGTGGCCCTTCTCCTCCCTCCCTTCCTCCCCTTGCGGGGCAGGTGCGCTCCTCTTTTACCGCATTAACCTTTTCAGTGCTTTTCAACAGGCTCCAGACACATTACAAATGGTCAGCTTTAATCATGATGTCAGCTCATTAACCCGCAAAGACCCCGCACTGGAGCACAATGTAAGGGATCGTCCTTCACTCAGCTCCCTCCAGCCACCCAGGATCTCTCCCTCTCCTAAACCTGCCTGCAGAAAGAGGGAGGAGGAAGGCAAGAGAGAGAGGGAGAGAGAGCGCACAATCCTAACCATGTCTACTCAAAAGTAAGCCCCATTGTGTTCAATGGATCTTACTCCCAGGAAAGCGTCCTTAGGATTGCAGCCAAAGAGAGGCAAGCAAACTAGCAGCTCTTCTCCAAAGCTTTGTGAAAACTCCACATCATTTCCCTTATTCCAGAGTCATTAATTCTGCACGACAGTGGTGTAGCTAGAGGGGGTAAGGCTCCCCTCAAAACTGACTGCTCAGCCCCCCTCTAGCTACGCCACTAATTGGGATGCCTTTTTGGACACATGCATTTCTGGAGGAAAAATCCATCACATGTTACAAGCCATGCAACCTCCTGGCTCTTTGATCCTTAAGGCAGGGTGACCATATGCCATAACAAAAAAGGGGACAAGGCCCTCCCCAGATGAAAGACATCCAAGAAAAATGTAGGACATGACAAAATAAAAGCTCAAAACTCTCATATGTACTGCTTTCCTTAATTTAAACCCTCTATTATTATTAAACTTAAAACTACTACATGTTATTTATTACATATAGAGCACAATCCTAACCATGTCTACTCAATAGTAAACTTCATCATGTTCAATAGGTCTTACTCCCAGGGAAGTGTCTTTAGGATTGCAGCCATAATTTATTTAATTGCAGGAAGGCTACATGCCACACACTTACAAGGAAAAGGAAGACACTGAAGATTTTTTCACAGGACACAAGACTAAAATCCGGGATAAGTCCTTGAAAATCAGGGGATATGGTCACCCTGCCCTAAGGCCATATTCTATAAAATTTCACCCCAGGAACTCCTTCTGAGAATGACAATCTGTCCAGGACCTGAAAGTGATGTCATGGCCAGAAGTGACATTAAACAGGAAGTGACATCACTGTGATGGCAGAGCTCTACCATGTCAACTCCTGGGAGTAAGTCCCATTATGTTCAGTGAAACCTACTACAAGAGAGTATGGATTGCCCCTTGAGTGCCATACCAAGATGACCCAACTATTTGCAACACCACATCATGAATTGAAATCACAACCTCCTCTTTGAGAATCAATGCCCTTCGGCATCTGGTGGGCCACTGTGAGATACAGCAAGATGGATGAAATGGGCCTTTGGCCTGATCCAGCAAGGCTGTTCTTACGAACCGGCAACACTGTATCTACAGTCACTGAACTGGCTAAGAAGGACCTCCCAGTTCATTCCTTGAATGGAATAATGAACAAAAATCATTCCTTTTAAATCCACTTCCAAACTGTTCTGGATTTAAGGTGGTCACTGTTTTATCCTCCTCTTTGGCTTTCAAAAAAGCAGACATTCATTCATTCATTCATTCACCACTCTGCAAAAGTTGCATGGAGTTGGACTGAATCAACCCACTGATAGTGGTAGATCCACTGGCGGATCTACACACTGGTGTTTGTAGGATTCTGGACTATTTTTCTTCAGATGCTAAGGACGGTGTCATATTTTAGATTGCATTTTCATGCAGAAACATGCCACTCACATGTAGGAAATGAGCAAGATAGAGGAACAACATAGACCTAACGTAGACCCCTTAATTTTTTAATTTTCTAGGAAGAAAATCCAAATGCAGATTTGCCATCTGCGTTTGGATTTTCTTCCTAGTAAATTAAATTAAAATTTAATTTTAGTAAATTTTAAATTCCTAGTAAATTAAAAAATTCCTAGTAAATTAAAAAATTTTCTTCCTCCTGATACTGAAGTGGGATTGTCCAGAAAGCCATCATTTCCCCTTTAGCCTCCACCCTGGTGGTGTTTAGATTGAGTTTAAAATTTCTGTTTTACTATTCTTAAAGACATAGTACTACCAGGAACATGCTGATGGACAACCCTTTTCTGGCAATGAAACCAATTAGGTGGGTCAAAGAATCTTAGGAGCATAAGGAATACGGGTGATTGTAATTAGAGACCGCAGAATTCATTGGCAAATACATTTTCCAAAAAGAAGGGAGGACAATGTTGAAATGCACAGAGGGTATGATAGGTACTATGTTTTTATTCTGGATTTGAAAGGTAATGTAAGTTGGAGTAACTAACTATACAGTTTTCTGAGTGGAAACCCTTGTTTGGACCCCTTGTCAGATATGCCAGTATGAAACCCTAATTCTACTACATAGAGATATCAGATCTTGAGTTTTAGTTTAGGAAGTCTTACCAACACAATCGTTTTTAAGGAAAGGTTTACTTTCCATAGACTAAAGCTGACCTATGGAACCACGGAAATAGTTTAGCCAATCACAGTTCCCATCTGGAGCTAAATGACATCCTAGCAGTTTTCATAATTCTTTTATAGTGACATTCCCATCTATGTTTACTCAAAAGTAAGTAATGAGACTTTGCCATGTGCTTAAGTTATGTAGCCCATGTACGTATGTTTTCTCAGAACTGTGGTGTATCTGATGGGGTAAGAGGGACAAATGCCCCCGGCTTGGAGGGTGCTGGTGCTGTTGCACTTCCACCACTACCCCCCTGCATCCTCCCATAGCATCAATTGGCCACCAATAATATTGGCATGTCTTTTTGAAGGCCACCCACAAAGGCCTCCCACCGGAGGCATTCTGAAGGCCAAAGGCTGTCACTTCCACCCAAAAAATGGAAGTGACAAATTTCAGCTCTTAGAAGGTATTCTGAGAGCCAGGGAAGCCATGCAAAGCCTCTCTTGTCCTCAGCATGTCTCTGGAAGGAGACAGTAGGTGTCAGGAGTGGTACCTCATGTGTGGCTGTGTATTCCTGGGCACCAAAGCAGATGTGAACAACAATGCCTTGGGCGTAAGTACTACAGAAGCCTAATGGGCCTTACTCCAGACTTAGGGTCCAATCTGGAGTAACTACAGGGAGTCCTTGCTCCGATGTAAGAACAATTTACTCTGGATTGCAATATGAATTTCCCATAGAGTTTTCACTAGGTGGTGCTGTAACTATGTTGACATAAATGTCTCTTACGTGCTCCTGTAGTTACTCTGGGTTATAGGGCTAGAGGGCAAAAAACCCAGATTTCTTTCATTCGATTGGAATGATACAAATAATATTATTTGTCAGAAATTATGGAATGGGCTTTCCACCTTTCCACCCATAATGGGAAGTGAATGAGTCTTACAGCACAATCCTAACCAAGTCTACTCCAACCATGTCAACCATTATTTTCAATGGGTCTTTCTCTCAGAAATGTGTCTGCACACATACTTCAGAACAAGTTACAAAACACAATGGGACAGACAGACTTGCTTTTGCCTAGATAGGCAAAGGATTGGAGTGCAAATGTATTTGATGGACAACTAATTCTGTACTTCCAATAGGCCTTCTCCTGCTCACCCTTCCCTTATACACTTTATGATTCTTTTGTTTTGTGACACAGCTGAATGAGATGGACTAAATTATACAGAGACTTGTTAATCCGGGCAGGGTCCCATCTCTTTGTTTAGACCATTCTAATCTAATAAAGTTTCTTTGACTCCTAATCAGATGGTTTTCTGGTTGAACAGTGTTTACATCAGATTTGTCACTGATGTCATCAATCTGAAAGTGATGTCATGGCCAGAACTGACATCATACACGATGTGACATCACTGTAATGCCAGAGCTCCTCCATTTCTACTCAGAAGTAAATCCAATTGTGTTCAGTGAGATTTACTCCCAGGACAGCATGGTTTGCAGCCTAAGTGCGCTTTTATAGAAAGGGCTGCACCCAGCACCAGGTTCCAAGATAGTGACACCTAGCTTTTCAAAAACTCACTGAAATAAAGTCACAACCCCTCTAAGGGTGTCTCAACTTATACATTGAGAACCACTGCTCTATGGAAAGAGACTTGTACTGTTCTTTCTCCTGTAGGATAAACAAGATGAATTGTATGGAAAAGGGGGATGTTTTTGACCTGAGCTCAGGTTAGGCCAGAGGCGTGTTTGTGTGTGTATAAATATATTAGTGCAAAAGTCTAGTCCTTTGCAGAGATCTCTCCTGCTACAAGCAGCGGGTTGGACTAGATGACCTCTTGGTATACCTTCTAGCTGTTTTGATAGGGGCGAAATTTCAGTCCTTACCACGGGCGAAATTTTACCTATATATGCCTCTGGGTTAGGCTGAACAAAGAATAGGGTTAAGTAAGGAGGGAACTTATAGTATTTTCTTATAGTGAGGAAAGCTCCATCAAAATGTTTAGGAATAGAAAGTATGGCTGGATCAGAATCAGAGTGCATCTGATTCAACACCTAAGTTGTAACATTCCCACTCAATTCCTTGGGAATCTCAGAATCAGGGTAGAAAAGGGAAGCTTCCTCTTTGTTTACTCTGGAGAGTATCTATGGCATCCAAGGATTTTCTCCCAAGAAACTGTACATGCAACAACTTTTTTGTTGGGTCTCCTCTTGTTAATCCATTATAGTGACTGGCCATTGATAGACCTCACCTGCATTAATTTGTCTAATTCCTTTGGAAAGACAGTTCCAAGCCAGTGGCTATCCCCAGATCTGGTTGCAGTGAATCCAGCAAGTTAATTATGCAATGTGTGAAGAAGTTCTTTCTTTTGTCTCCTAATTCCACTGTTAAGGAGACCATAAAAATACCCTATCACCATTCATCATAGAGTTGGAAGGGACCATCACCATAGAGTTGGAAGTAGATCATCTGGAGCAGGGATCCTCAAACTACGGCCCGGGGGCCGGATCAGGCCCGCCAGAGGCCTCAATCCGGCCCACTGGTCTTTTGGGGGGTTTGGGAGGCGCTTTGTGGGCACTGGGGGGCAGTTCAAGGCTGCCGCGGCGAAGATCCGCCAGTCGTGGCAGCCCTGTGCAAAGGGAGAGAGCCCCTCGAGGCTCCGGAATTTGGGCAGATTCAAGCTGGCCCTTAAATTTTTTTTTAAATGTTGTGCGCGCAGCTGGAGCAGGGGCTTCAGGCTGGAGCGCGCAGCCGCCCCAGCTGCCAGGGGCCCGGGTTGAGGCTGGCGTACATGCCTCCTGCTGCTTCAGGCTGGTGCACGCATGCCTCTCACCGCCCTTGCGTGGCTGCCCCAGTTACCAGGGGCTTGAGGCTGGCATGCATGCCTCTCGCCACTCTCTCACGGCCCCCCAGCTGCCAGGGGCTTACTTCTGAGTAGACAAGCAGAGAGCTGGGCTATTAAGGCCACCTTCCCATCCACACTTTCCTGGGAGTAAGCCTCATGGACTCTAATGGGCCTTACTTCTGAGTAGACATGCAGGGGGCTGGGCTTATTTTTCTGGGAGTAAGCCCCACTGACTCTAATGGGCCTTACTCCTGAGTAGACATGCATAGGCTTGGGCAAAATTCCTGAACAGCAAGCTCAAAATTGAGGTGAGCTTGTGCTTGTGCGTGTGTGTAAGAATACATGGGGGGGTTGTGTGTGTGTGAGAGAGAGAGCATGGTGTGTGTCAGTGCATGTCACTGACATTCCTTGTGTTGCTGCAAATTTCTTTGAGGGTGTCTTACAATTATATGTCTTAAGTCTGACATGAAAAATATGTTAAGTTAAATATGTTGAAGTAACATGTTGCTGGAAACTGCTTTGAGGGCGTCTTGCATGTCTGGGTGAGAATCAGGCATGTTAAAAGTTTTTTCTATTTCAAAAGTGTTGAAATTAAGTACAGAAAAGCAATACAAGCATTTTTGCTTCATTTTAACATGTACTACATTTTTAAAATGTAGGACATCCTACATTTTGTCCTACATAAGTCCTCTCACTCTCCGGCCCCCGACAGTGTCTGAGGGACAGTGAACCGGCCCCCTGTTTAAAAAGTTTGAGGACCCCTGATCTAGAGGTATCTTTTAATCCTCTCCATCATTCCTTCATCTCATAGCCATGCCTCTTTTCTACGCTAAAATTTCTAGGTTTATAAGATAATAGTATTATATTTTTCTTATAGGACAGGTGCCTCTTCACTTTAGAATAAAGTTTTCCCTCTGGCCAAGAGTTTCCCCTCTGGCCTAGAAGCAGAAGCATTTGGGAAAGCTAACAAGCTAATTGGGGGAACTAATTTTTCTGGTTAGGACAAATTCCTAGACAAAAGGACCACCATCGGTTTCAAGCCATGAGGGTATGTGTAGATGTGACAATCCCAAAATGTCAGATGCAAAGGGGGGGACCAGGACGCAGGTGTCATATGTGCTCCCCGAAGCATCTGGTGGGCTGCTTTGTGAAACAGGAAGCTGGACTAGATGAGCCTTTGGCCTGATCCAGTGGAGGTCTTCTTATGTTCTTAACTTTTTCTACATCTTTGCAGGCCTGCACATGATCTTTAAAGTCCCTGCTTGGGTTTTCTTGATTATTCTAAACAATTTAGCATTGCAGCAAGTTTCCCTCACAGATCAATACTGAGTTCAGATTGCTTGCAAATGTTAAATACGTACTGTAGAGTCAATCCTAATATAGATTTTTGATAAACCCTACCAAAGTTTATTTCCCTTCACTGTGAAAAAGTATCTGTGTCCCTTCACTTTTTAAAATTGTTCTTTAACCAGTTACTGGTTTATTTGCTATCTTGTCCCATGTCTGTTGAGTGTATCTAGAAAATTTTAGAGAAGGAATTTGTCCAGAGCTTTTTGAAAGTCTGTTATGGAAGATCAAGATGATCAGGTAGGAGATGTGGTGCTTCCTCTGTTCTGACAGCTGTTTGACAGCTGTGGGGAGATCAGAGTTAATGGACTTTGATGCTGAGGGTGGGGTTCATACCTGAAGCTCATTGGGACTAACAAGAGTTTCAGGAATAAAAGCAGCTCCAGAAGACGCCTGAAGTGTAATGTTCGGGAGTATTGGAAGTGCATACCAGGACTCTGCCTGTGGGAGCTCTGCTGGATTAGGATTCTGCTGGACCTTGGAGCAGCTGTGGATCTTCATTGTTGGAGATAAGTAGAGTTCTTTGGAAAAGGCATTGCTCTGGAAAAGAGCTTCGGAATTATTGGGGACTTTGTTATTGTTTCTGTGTATTAATATACCATGTTAAACACTGTGGCCATCTCTGGAGTAAGGGAGGGTATTAATTTACCAAAAGTGGGCATTAAAACAGATTAAACAGGATAAATTGATACCAGAGGTAAGATTCACAAGCAGGTACCAGGGAAAGGGAAATTTGGATGGGACAAAGGTATGTCATGTGACATCTACTGGCTCTACATGTTTGCATAAAATAATTGATCAAAACATTTAGAAACAGTTGTTAGGCTGACTGACTCAATCCTACCTAAATCCCTAAATGGCAGTGCTGTGGCAAAAATCAGTTGCGTAGCTGGCTCAAGTGGCACCAACAAGGGCCCATAAAATTTTTTGACACTCTCATATGTCAAAATTATTTAATTATTCTCAGTATTAATACAATTCACTAGATATTAATGTTTTTCATATTTAAAAAGTCACCTTACCAATTAAGCCTGTTTTATTCTTTTTTGGGTGGGGTTTAGGCTGCATTCTGGAAAATTTGTTGAGCTCCACTTTCACTGAGCTGGGACCACTCTGGTGGCCTTGTATTACCCTTTGCCTGACCTGAACATGAGCAAAGGTACATGTGCTTATTCACGAGTAAATGCAGTTGTGCACAGTATAGCTCAATTCCACTTTCCATAGGGCTCGATGCAATTATCAGGGTCTTACTTCTGGGTTAATTTGTGGGGGCTACATTCTTTGGATCAGAAACATCGTGGGGGCACTGGATTCCTCACTTACAGCACAATCCAGAGCAACTAATCTGTCCACATAAGAGCCCTTGGGTTGCCCTATCTATCACTAGGGTGGAGCAACTGCAAGATGCTCCACCCCAGTTACTCTGGAAGAAGCTTAGGGCAGAGCAAGGCAACATAGGGTGCCCTAAGAGAGGTGGACCTGCTCTGCCCTAACTGGGGCAGCCTAAGCAGCTCAGGAGAGGCAAGTTGAGGGCAAGTTTAGCATTGCCTAGGGCAGAGCAGTTACTCTGTATCCAAAGCCTGTTTCAAGGCAGAAATGCCCTCTTCCAGTTCCTCAGAGATATACCATCTCAGGAGCAGGTATAGTAATGAATAGACCCATAGGGGTCCATGATAAGGCCTGAGTAAGAATGGTAGTGATGACCAAAAATCTGAGTTCTTGGCCACCCTGGCTGCAATCCCTGCCTCTCAACCTCAGGATATGGCACAACTATGGCAGCCCACTAACCTCAGGATACAGCAGGACACTCCAAGCATTCATCTTGCACTAGAAGAACTGCAGCTGTAACTGGTTGTCAGGAACTGCTAGGCTTCCTTATAATGTAGGCACCACAGCTGTTCCTTCTTCAGTGTGATCTGAGGGGGGTCTACTCAGGAGCAAGCCTTCCCCAGCTGTCACAGACTTAGCATGCTCTGGAGCAGTTAGGGCAGCCCAGGCTTCCTGACTCTCTGGATGAAGCATAACTTTCTGCTCTGGATACAGAATAGTTAGGAGAGAGCAGTTAGGGCAGAGCAGGTTGAACTTGCTCTGGACTGCGCCCTTAGGCTGCAATCCTAAAGATGCTTTCCTGGGAGTAAGACCCACGGAACACAATGGGACTTAGTTTTGAGTAGAAATTAATAATTTCTTTACAAACTCCAGGATGTATGCCATCTGGCTTTGTAAACTGTTAATCAATAGTTAATTGATCAGTAAGTCTTCAAATTCCATCTCTTGTCACTTCTGTTTGATATAGTTGTTCAAATTCCATCTCTGGGGAATAAGAATGTTCAAGTGTGGGAATGTAAGAATTCTAATTAACTTTTCTGCGATTCCCATATTTTATCCATTTTTCTACAACTTTAAAATCAAATGGGAGTTTTATAATCAAACCTAGCTAGTCTTCATTTCTTTTCAGTCTTCATTTCATTTCTGATGTCTGTAAATAAAGGAAATTGTTTGTTCTAACAATTTAAGCCATTAGTTTCTGGACTTCCTTTCTTCCTCCAATTGGCAACTTAGTTTTTTTTTATGGTTACCAGAGTATGTTGCTTTTCATTTTTCTCACTGGGACAAGGTTTCCCAATTTTAAAGGAACCCTTCTTGCCTTTATGGTTTTCCTGACTTTGCTTGTTAACCACACTGGCATCCTGTTCAACTTATTTGGACTTTTTTCTAATCTGCAGTATACATTTTATCTGAGCCTCTATTATAGTGGTTTTAAATAACCTTCAAGTTTCCTGAAGGGACTTGACCTGCCTGACCTTCCCTTTCAACTTTCTTTTAATGAATCCCCTCATTCTGGAGAAGTTTCCTCTCTTGAAATTATTATGTGACCACGTTAGGCTTGGTGGGCAACTTTCTACTGATGTATACTTTGTATTTAATAGTGCTGTGGTTGCTGTTCCCAAGTGGTTTGCCAATACTTACATCTTGCATCGAATCCTGGGAAGCACTCAGAATTACAGCCAGAATCGCCTCTCTCTTTGTCACATCCTGAATGTTCATTTACCCAGTAAGTAAGAGGCTTGTTGCACTTGTCCATTATATTTCCTTCTCTGGTTCCTTCTCTGGTCCCCTCACCAGACCCCAGCTCAAAATAACACTGAGAGTCAAGGTGGAGATAATAGTAGGTCCCTGAAAATGTTACTTTGGAGGTCTGCTATGCTATCCCTTCCTATCCAGATTCTTGAGGTTTTTTTCCCACTTAAAAGTTTCCCATTTTTTGGTCTCTGCACCCTCTGAAATATACAGCAACACCACTTTAACATCCATTTTCCAGGCTTTCCCTTAGATTCTTTTTCCAGAAATTGGTTTATCCCACCATTTTAGACATCTTTTTTATGGGACAGGGAGCCATTAGCTATTAGTTATTTTATTTTTCTCTGCAAACCACTTTGTGAACTTCTCATTGAACAGTGGTATATAAATACTATTAATAATATGTACACTGCATCTGCACTAGAAGGAATCACCATTAATAATATGTACACTGCATCTGCACTAGAAGGAATCACCATTCAGTACAATGGCAAATATTTGACAAGCAGAAAACCCTTAGTTCAGTCCCATCTTTACTTCAAAAAGATCACTTTGAGGAGGAAAAGCCACACTGGGATACTATAACATACCATATGAGAATGAATAAGATATGAAAAATCCTCTACTTACTCTTTTGTGTAGGCTTTAGCCAGGACCAGATTTAGGTTTGATGAGGCCTAAGCTATTGAAGGTAATGGGCCCTTTATATGTCCAGCTGTCCTTTGTCAACAACAAATTGTTACTGTTTTTTGTGTTGAATATATGCTATATGGTAACTTATATGGTTTATATGGTAATTTATATGAATATATGCTATATGGTTGAATATATGCTAATAGGTATCTAAAGCCATTTGCACATAATAAAATATGTACTTTTACAAAGTAATTTATATGTACATCCAGTTGTTTTTTTTTTTCCTTTTTGGGGGGGCCCCTCAAGAGAGGGGGCCTAAGCCATAGTTTGTTTAGCTTATACGTAAATCTGGCACTTGCTTTAGCAAGTTGCCATCTGTCACAATGCTTCCCAGCAGAGCCACAGCAAGCAGAGTAAATACTAGTAAAATAAAACACTAGTAAGTGAATCATTTTCCTGGTTGATCACATTGCATTCTACCTAAAATACATCTGTCTTGCTTCAGCCTACTGACTTGGGCATAAGTACAACTGGTCTCCATGAGTAAACATGCATAGGAAGGATTGGACTGTCACAGCTCACATCTCATTCTTACGTGAAAGTAAATCCAGGTGACATAAATTGGGCCTATGTACTGAATCTAGTTGACCACATGAAGTAAAAGGAGATTTCCTTGATAGGGGTGTAGGATGAAGTTTCATGGCCTTACTTATGGGAGGGAGAGATCTACAGTATCTGAGTCTTCTCTCTTAACCTCACAGTGGAAGATAGAGTGCCTCTATCTTTAATCATTGTATAAAAGAGGGCATTTTAGCAGGCGCAGCTTTTAAAAACCCTCCATATTGAGCTGAACCTGCCAAAAGTATTCCTTATAAAAGGGTCAAAGATAAGATGCACTCTGTCCTCCACTGTTTTTGGTCACCCTGACAAAATATTCCTGTACCTCATTCAAGAGTTTTTGGAGTGTATAGTCGGTATATAGAGGAATAACTAGAGCAAAGCCTGAGGGACTTGTGCTCCAGATGCTATACCAAAAATATATGCTCCTCAGGCATAACTGCCCTCATTATGGGAAGGTGCTGGTGACTTTCTGACCCCAGTTCCATCTCCTGAGGAGCACCCCCCTCTTTGAAGGAGCCTTGAAGGGGAACCTCCATAGGATAACTAATCCAAACTGTTCCTTCTCTGGGGAGAACCAGAAAGTGATGCCATATGGCACAGTCTTACGTGACATGGCCACTTCCCCAGGTGTCACTTCCCCAGGTGTCAGGGCAGGGTGTTATGCTTCTGACTGCACAACATAGGAAAATACCCAATGTGGCAGCAGTGCAAGGATAGGACTGAGCAGTGGAATAGCTAAAGGGGACAACAAGCTAAGCTTAATAGGCCAAAATTGAGAAAAATGTATGTACAAATAAAACCGTCATGTTGTATATCATCGGGAAAGTAATTTAATGCAGAATGCAGTGGAACAAACTGCTTTGGAATAGTTGTATTCTATGTAAAGTTATGGCCAATTAACAAGAAAATGAAAACATTAGTTGTCTTATGGAACAAAAAGTGGATTTGCTTAACTCAAAATTGATCTGTGAGATTGATTCATCTGAAAGCCAGAGAGATGTAATTATGATACAGCATGGAAATGTGTTACTATGAGTTGGCTCCCATTTCCATATAATAAAGAATATATAGATAAATAAGTATAGATAATAGATAAGTGATAAAATATAGATATAGATAACTGATAAAATATAGATAATCTCTGTATATTAAACTGAAAACTTACTCACACACAAAAAACACCCAGCCAAAACCGCTGGGACCTAGAAGTGTGAAATTTGGGGAGGTTGTTCCTTCTGTCATGGAGGCCTCCACTAAGAACCAGTTTTCAGAAATTCCAATGGGAGAGGGGTAAAATGGGGCACAATGTGTTTTCCTCCCTATACTTTACACTGAAGACTTCCTGACTGAGAGATACTCTCTACCCCAACCCCCGAGCTAGAAGCATGAAATTTGCTTTTATTTAGCAGGGGGAGAGTAACTAACCCTACACACCCCAGCAGCGTCTGTTCAAGTGGCTTCTGCTGGTGTTCTTTTTTGCATTTTAGATTGTGAGCCCTTTTGGGACAGGGACCCATTAGCTTTTAATTAGCTATTATTATTTTTCCATTTTCTTTGTAAACCGCTTTGTGAACTTGTTAGTTGAAAAGCGGTATATAAATACTGTAGGGAGGGAGGGAGGGAGTGTGTTCCTTCTGTGACATCAGCACCCACCAAGAACTGATGTTGAGAAATTTAACCCTTAAGGGGCTGAAAATGGGTGCAATATGTTTTTGTCCTATATTTAACATTGAAGACTGTTTAACATCCAGCTGACGCACTGGGAGGGAGGGTGCACAAGCAGTGTGTGTGGGGGGAATGGTGCGCATGGGGGAATTGTGTGCCTGGGGAGATGTTTTACAGGTGTGTTGTGCATGGGGGATGATGCACATGGGGGTGTTGCATGGGCAGATGGTGCGCATGGGGGGATGTTGTACATGGGCGGATGATGAGCAGTGAGGGGTTGATGCACAGTGGGGGGTTGGTGTATGGGGGGGATTTACTACCGCAACACGGATATGTTTTCAGTAGTGAAGAATGAATATAGTAAATAATCCCATAGGTAAAGAGGCACTTTTTCAATGGGTATTTCTCTTATATTTAGCAGGGAGATAATAACTGTCCCTGTTAATCTCAGCACAGTGTCTCTAATAAGAGACACACTTTTAATTTACTAACCCTACAATCCAGAGTAACTATGGGAACACATAGCAGACATTATGTGTACCCATAGTTACTGCACCACCTAGTGAAAACCTATGGGAAATTCATATTGTAATCCAGAGCAAATTGTTCTTACACCGGAGCAAGGACTCCCTGTAGTTACTCTGGATTGCGCCCTAAGGCTGCAATCCAAAGCTCCACTTAGGCCAGCCTAAAACCCCAGCATATAAGACCTGGGGATGTCACAAAAGTGCCATAAGACATTTACGTCCCACTCCTCAGTGGGTTGGGGGGGTGAGGTTAGGCCAATGAACAGGCATATGCTGACCTCCCCACATTATCATGGAAAGATAGGCTAGGTGAGTTATGCCAGCCCAAATTTCTTAGGATTGTGCCCTAAATTAAATTTTGGATTTATTAATAAATTGTGCCCTAAATTAAATTTTGGAGCAGGAGGCCTACAAAATCATCTTTGACCCCAGGTAACAGATAGATGCCTCTGCTGTACCACAAGCTGGGGGGGGGGGGAGGGAGGCAGGAGAACAAGTGGGTGTTGCACTGCGGGATTGAGGAAGCAGGTTTTTTCCCCAATTCTTTTTTTTATGCCCAGGCATGATGTCACAACCAGTTGTGACATCACTTCTGGGGCAACATTTTGAGCTTTTTACCAGGCTACATAATTATTAGTGATGCCGCTAGCTGATAACAATATGAACCCTGTAGGCTTAGCTCTATACATACTGGGCTCTATCAGAGGGTCCACAAGCCCCTTCTGAACTCAGCAGGCCTTTCCAGCCATTATTTGCCTCTTTTCAACTGGAAGGCAGAATCCCCTTGTCTGTGAATTAGCTGGTGGATGTCCCCCCTCACCACCTCCAAAAAAGATGACAGGAATAGTATGGCTTCAAAAGTGAGAGCCAGGATGGTGTAGTGGTTAGGGAGTTGGACAGAGACTTTCAAGATCCAGGTTCAAATCCTTAGCCATGAAGTTCCTGGCTGACCTTGGGAAAGTCACTGACTTTGTTGTGAGGAGAGCAGGTAGGGAACAACAAAAAGTATGGTAAGCCATCTTGGATTTAATGTTAGCATGTTGAAAGTGAGGTATAAATCCTGAGTTTCTGGTATGGAGAGAGATCTACTCAGAAGTAAAAGCCTCTTCAAAGTCAAGCTGTGGTGCTGTGCTTTGGCCCAGACTGCAATCCTATATGTACACTTTTCCAGGAGTAAGACCTATTGGACACAGTGGGACTTACTTCTGAGTAGACATGCATAGGATCATGCCACCCAGTCCGGCTGAGCATGGAAGATAAGCCATGATGATCAGATAACATAACTGCAAAAGAGGACAAGGCACCTCAAAATGTAGGACATCCAAGAAAAATGTAGTTAATGACAAAATAAAAGATAGCCACATCCTAGCCACACTTTCCTGGGAGTACACCCCATTGATAATCTTGGGACTTACCCCATTGATCATCTTGGGAAATCATCATAGGCTTGAACTCAAAAACACACATGTATATTGCTTTTATGTGGTTAATTTAAACACTACAAGACAAAGAACAATCCTTACCATGTCTACTCAAAAGTAAGCCCCACTGAGTTCAGTGGGTCATACTCATAGGAAAGTGTCTTTAGGATTGCAGCCATAGAGCACAATCCTACGCTTGTCTACTCAGAAGTAAATCCAATTGTGTTCTAATAGGGTCTACTCTCAAGAAAGTGTGGTTAGGAATGCAGACTTATTTTTAAATTTAAAACGATTATATGTAATAGTTGCATATGTATACATATTACATATAAATATACATTATGTATATTACATATTACACATGTAGTATATGTATTACATATACTTTGCATGTATATATGTAATAGTAAGTAATACTGTATATGTAATGAATTACAGGCAGGCTACATGGAGATTTTTTTCCAGGACACAAGGCTAAAAAGAGGACATCTCCTGGAAAAAAGAGGACATCTGGTCACCCTGGGCTAAACGAAGCATCTGCTCCTCTGGGGGCTCAGGAGGAGCGCTGGCTGGCTGATCTATGGGTCTGGCGCGGAGCTGGAGGAGGATTTACTGCTGGGGCAGGCAGGGCGTGAAATCTGCTCTGTTGGAGCAATGGATGCACCCTCTGCGGCTGAATCTTGTTAAATGGCCACATCTGTCAGGGGGAAGAAGCCAGAGGACCCTCTGGACACCTGGAAATCATCATTATCATCAGCATCAGCATCATCATCCCTAGATCCAGACGTTCTAGAATTTAGATTACCAGAAGTTCTAAATCTCAACATTCTAAATTTAGACTCCTAGACGTTCTAAAGCTCGACGTTCTAGAATTTAGAATCCTAGAAGTTCCTAATCTGGACGTTCTAAAATGTTAAACCCTAGAAGTTTTAAAACTCAACGTTCTAGACCAGGGGTCTTCAAACCCGGGCCCAGGGACCAGATGTGGCCCTTCGGGGGGCCTCAATATGGCCCCAGCTAGATCCCTCTATCCTGTCCTTGGGCAAGCCTTGTATTCCACTTCAATACATTCTTATATGTAAATTTATGTAAATTAGGCTGGAATCCTAAAGACACTTTCCTGAGAGTAAGACCCATTAAACATAATGGGGCTTACGTTTGAGTAGACATGGTTAGGATTGTGCTCTTAATTCAAATTTGAAATGTAAATTAGTTTTCTGGCCCCCAACACAGTGTCAGAGAGATGATGTGGCCCTCCTGCCAAAAACTTTGGAGATCCCTGGTTTAGACTAGAGTTCTAGAAGTTCTAGATGTCAACGTTTTAGAATTCAGTCCTGCGGGTTCCAGCTGTCTTAATATTAGAATTTTATGAGATGATGGCTGAAATTCTTCAGCTGGAATTAAAATCTGGAGGTGGCAGAGCAGCCCCTTTGCTATCCACCCCCCCCCCCAATAATGGCTTGGTAAAGGTTCTCCCCCTCCCAGCCCGGATCTGGGGATTAGGAGCCGGTTCGGTCCTTCAAGTGGCCCTGAGCAAGCTTTCAAAGGTCCCTAATAAAAATTGATCTGGGCTGCTTCTGCGGTGTGGGGAAAATAGGCTGGAGAGCCTGTAATATCAGGCACAGGTTCTTTTTTCCCCCCTGAAATGACAGATGAAGCCATAAACAAGTTTGATCTCCGAATCAAGCTTCGATAAATATTAAACACAGTCTCCCCCTCCCCTCCCTGCGCTCCCCCCTTTTTTTGGGCCACGTGTGGATTATGATATATGGAGCGTCCAAACTTTAAAATAAGGAAATACCCCAGAAAATGATCTCAATAAATTTTCTAAGTATAAACGTTGATTATGTTTCGATTTTCATTCAAGAGGCGATGCTGCCCGTTTCTTGGTGCAAATGACATCTGGCAAGACTAGGCTTTGGGAGGGGAAGGTGGGGGTGGGTTGGGGGGGGGGCAGAGATGGGCCCACAGAAGAAGGCTCCCTACCCTGAGAAAGAGAACCCTGGCAATTTATGGGATCTGTGGCTGGAAAATGAAGGGGCTAATTTATTGGCAAACAGAAAGTCAGGCAGATTGGATCAGCATAGCCTATCCCTGGCCCCCCCATCCATCAAGTTCCAATTAACAACCTCACCAAGAGAGCTTTAATGTGTTTCCAATCTAGTGGCCTGATAGACTCATCAATTCCTCGGGGAGAAATTAAGAAAATCGACCGCCCCTTGGCGTTGTAGTGTCATTCCTTTCTGCAACTATATGTCAAATTAAAAACACAATTAAAATTTAAACTGTTTCAATCAGAGGGTGCCCCGCAACCTATGTTTCACTTAATAGAACTTTGATGAAAATCTGATGCTTCCACTCCATCATGGGAGCCTTGCAGAGACTTGGGGAGATCCTGCCAGTGCATTTCAAGTGCAAGAGTTGAGCAGAGACCAGCTGGCCAAACACAAGCAGGCCTGCAATAACCAGGTGCCCCCCTTCATGGGCAGGCAGAAGATCAGCACACCCTTCTTCTTCTTACACCAGAATAACTGCACTCTTGTACTTGGTGCAATTGGATCCTAAACAGGTTTATTCAGGAGTAGGCCTACTGAAATTACAGTCGAGGCAGGCTCACTGATCAATGCATTACAGTGGCATAGCCAAGGAACCGACCATCTGGGTTCAAAAAAGGATTTTGTAGCCAAAATAAAATTTAATTAACTAAATAAAGTGTGTTCTGTTTAATTGCCTATAACGTTTTTAAGGATACAGATGTCAATCCCATGTATTTTGATTGTATTCTGCATCAAATTACATTTCTGATTATACTGTATATAACAGAAGTGGGCAAACAGGGCCACTTGAAGGAGTCTGGACCTGTAGGAGAGAGAATTTCAGCCACACAACTTGAGATGTGAATTTCAATTGTTAAAGGTCCTGGATCCATAAAGTGGCCCACCCCTGATATATAACATGATGGTATTATTAGTATTTACCAAATTAAATATGGTAAATACAAGCTTGAGACATCAATTTCAATTGTTAAATTCTTAAAGGTCCTGGATCTCTAAAGTGGTCCATCCCTTATACATAACATTATGGTGTTGTTCATATTTACCAAGGTTATCACAATTTTGGACATTAGTGTCACTCTCAGCTTGTTGTCCCCTAAAGCTTGCTACCTAGTTTAGTTTCCATCACTGCATAGCCTTTGCTATGCCACTGGAACTTTCTCACTTTCTCTTAAACAATCCTAAATACATATTCAAAGGTTTGTCCCACTATATGTCCTATTTTTAGGACTTGTTCTCTCTGGTAAATTTCCTTAGGCTCACATCATTGGTCAGTCTTATTGGGCTCTCCATCCAGAAGACCCTGCTCAGTGATGATGCTCATTGAATAACCATGGCCCAATTGTATTCTCTCAATCTTCTATACTTCATGGAACTGTTGTGAGAATAAAAGAGGGGATGTTATTTGAAACCTTTTGAAGGAAGTTTGAGTGTATCCAGAGGCAAGAGTTAGTTAAGACCTACTGCAGTGTTTATTCAGAGCTAAGACCCATTAAGTTCAATGGTATTAAATTAATTCCAGGTAGGATTGAAGCCTTTAAAATTAATGTCCCCCAAAATGTGCTGAGGATTGTGCCACAGTGCCAATTTTGGCCAAACTGAGACTGGACATTCTACATAATCAGGAGGGAGTCAACCCTATAGAACTAAGTTAGGCTTTACAGGTCAACAGGGACAAAATTGGGGTTTAACAAGGCAATCTCTCTACTTCTGTCCTTAGAAGTAAGGCCCACTGCATCCCAGTGTGGGGATAACTCTTCTGAATTTTGAATGGCAACCCTCAAATCTGATCAAAGAAGTACAGTACTTTAATCTCAGGAGCATCTGAGTGGCCCTATGCACTTTTCTGTGCACCCTTTCCTCTACGCAGTTTTTTTTAGAAGGAGGTGGTGGTGATCAAATGTACAGTTCTACAGATATCAATCAGACAGTCAAGGTCATCAACTTGTGGTGCTTCTGGTGGGACATATAGGGCTGCAGTGGCTCAGTGGTTAAAGGCTCTGTGTCTGTCAACCACAATTAGCAGGGAAACCTGTGGGAAAGACACAGACCAAATGGGTTTGACACATGGTGCATCCCCAGAAGTTGCAGCACTGTTTTTGAGAACAAAGAGCAGACCACCTGGATGGCTGGAGGTGTTTCCTGGCAAAATCAGTGGAGTGATCTCTCTGGATAATATTGTAGCAGAGACCTGACAGCAGAAGTACACAAAGTGTACTTTGTGTTGCAAAGCCCCTTGTGGGGTTGCGACCTCACATCATGGGAATCGCAAGGGGGTGGGATCTGCAATCTTGGAATCTGGCACTAGGCTTTCCTGGGAGTAAATGACATTGAACACACTGGGACTTACTTGCTTCCAAGTAGATATGGAGGAGCTCTGGCATCACAGTGATGCCACATCTCGGTAACTTTGACAGAGGGTCCCCAGACAGATTTTTAAGTTGTTTAAGGAGGTCCTAGGTTGAAATGCCCAAATACCACAGCTTTTCTGAAAAGAGGATAGTGGATCATCTTCCCCACACACCAGATTTTGGGAACAAAGAACACAAATAAATAAAAATTCATCAGAAATACCAAGGCACCATTATTCTAAAACATACAAATAGGTTCTCCTGATTGATGCTTTGGGGCAGATTTTTTCACTTTTCTCTTTTGGTTGACTTTCCATATTCCTAGGTTAGTCTATGATTCAGAACACATGTACCAATAGGATTCATTTCCAAATGTTGGAAGACTACATGATGTGGTGGAAAGTGTGGAAGTAGTGGCTGAGAAGGTAGAAACCTGGGCTGCACCACCTCAGTCTGTAGGGAAAAGTATGGAAGCACAATCCTAACATTTCTGTGCACTCCTGGAGGATGGGGGGTTCAGGCCAGTGCACAGACATGCTCAGGCCTTTCCATTCCACCAAGGGAACAAGAAGATGGGTGAGTTGTGCTGGCCTAAATTGGTTAGGGTAGAAAGGAATATATATGAGTGTTTTTAGTTTGGTCATGTCCTACTTTGGGGGGGGGGTTGCCTTGTCCTCTTTTGCAGTTACTAAATGGTCACCCTGCCTAAAGCAGATTAATGCAGTGATTTTCAACCAGTGTGCCATGGCACACTGGTGTGCCATGGGGACAGACCTCAAGTGTGCTGCAGAAATTTGGGGAGGGACATTTCTTAATAGGAAAATTTGGGGATTAGAAGAGCATGGTGTGCCTTGTCAATGGTAAAAACAACTGATGGGGTGCCATGAGATGAAAAGGTTGAAAATCACTGGGTTAATGCATCCACTAACTTGGGCTCTCCCTGAGTATGTGGGATCCAACCACTCACTGGGAATCCAGCTTTTGTTATGTTTAAATACTTGGATTCCAACCTGTGTCTGGAATCCATCAAAATGCCAGGAAGTGGCTCACAATCTGTGTAGGGGGATCAAGGGTCTTCAGCATTTTTACAAATCGCCCTTCAGATTTCTTCACAGCAGTAATTTCTGCAGTACTTTCTGGGTGGAAAATTATTTTCTGTGTGTCTCAACCTCCCACCCCATTTTATGTACATGATGAAAAACACTGAGGGCAACAGAAACGTTCCTAAGTAATGCTGCAATCCTAAAGACTTTTTCCTGGGACACTTTGCTGCAATCCTAAAGACACAATGGAGCTTACTTTTGAGTAGATATGGTTAAGATTGTGTTCTAGGTCTGCAATCCTGTGCACGCTTTCCGTGGGGCTTCCTTCTTAGCTGATATGCATAAGATTGTGCTGTAAGTCTTGAAATACTTAAATAAGTATTTCAATGGAAGTTTAACCTGGATCTCCCAAGGTCCCCAAACCAAACTCTAACCACTATCCCACACCACCTCTATGGCAGGGTGACCACATGTTAAAACCTGACAAGAGAACAAGGCCTCCCAAAATGTGGACACCAAGACATGATAAAATAAAAGCTAAAAATACTCATATATGTATATGAGTATTTTCAACACTTATATAACTTTCTAAATTTAAAACTACTACATATTTATTAATTACAAGAAGGCTACACATGCTGACTGCTCACTAGGAAAAGGAGGACAATGAAGATTTTTTTAGGACACTAAGCTAAAAAAGAGGGCATGTCCTAGAAAAGGAGGGCATAGTCACCCTGCTCTATAGGAGCAGGCTTGGATGTGCCAAAAGTATGCTACATGGAAGGGGATTCCATAGGTGGTCACCCTGATTAAAGTCTGTTGTCTTGGTTTGCTCCCATAGAGGTTGCAATCCTACACCTTTAGCCCTTCTGAACACAGGGGGACTTAGATGCAATCCTAACCACACTTACTGTACCTGGGAGTAAGACCCATGGACAATAATGGGACTTACTTCTGAGGAGACATGCTTAGGCTTGCTCTGAATGATGCCTTGCACTTTCAGTGCACCAGATCAAATCCTAGGGGGAATATTACAGGATAGGGTCTGTTCCCTTCTGGCTTCCCAGTCCAACCCCCACTGCTTTACTGGAGCTCCTGCTCCTGGCCAAACTGGGAGGGAGGAGGATGCTGGGGTGGGGAGAGAGAGAGAGTTGCTTAATCAGATCGGAGCCCTGGAAGGATAATTTGCCTGTTTGCCAGCAGCATCCCAAGGTCATCAGCAGTGACGAAAAGAGCAGAGAGGAACAATAGATTCATTTGCAACAATATTTTACAGACGTTGGGCGATCAATATGAGCTGCTGTATTATGCGGGGCCAATCTGTTAATGCTCTTAATGGGCTTCTCATTCCGTGCCAAGTCGATCGAGAGAGAGCAGAGTGATAGTTACAGAGACACTTGCAACCAATTTTTTTTTTTGGGGGGGGGGGGGAGAAGAAAAAATCTTCCATTTCTGCTGACCTCCTCCATCAGGACTCATTTACCTGATTTTCCTTTCCCCCTTCAGTCTACCACATCCTTCTCCTGGCATTCCAGGACTAGGTTAAGGAAGGGGGGATCTAACCAATACCACCCCCCAAAAATAAGATGCTTCAAAGGCCACCAACCTGACTTGCTGCAGATCCGGAGTGTGCTGCTCTGTGTTCTAATCTCCCCTCTTTCTCCCTCTCCAGGGTTGCTGAATTCTCCCCCCATCAAATCAGGTGGCTGGGGAAGTTTTATATCTTGGTGCCTGGTGTTTTCTATACACAGCCACCCTCTATTTACTCCCAAATAAAAGAAATACATGCTTGTTGAAAATACAAACAGCCCCTACAGAGATCTGTTCACTGGAAGTTGAGAGAGAGAGAGAGAGAGAGAGAGAGAGAGAGAGAGAGAGATGGGTGCCTCTTCTCTTGCATGGCAAACAAAGGCAGAGATTTGTCCAAGCTCAATTTCAGCAATAAATAGAAGTGGCAGCAGAGTGGCTGCAGATTAAGAAATGGGAGCAACTGCCTTTCAATTGAGACCAAACAGCCTGGCCTTGGTGCTGGCTCTTCCTAGAGGTTATTTTTAACCTTTGTGGGTTGGATTTTTTTTAAGCTACCACAATCCAATGGAGAAAAAGAAGGAAGGAGACTTTTCTCCAAACATGACTCTGTTTCTTGGTGCGCAATCCTAATCATGTCTACTCAAAACAGGCTGACCATATAGAATGGAGGACAGAGTGTCTATTCCTTTAACCATTGCATAGAAGAGGGAATTTAGGCAGGTGATGCTTTTTAAATCCTTGTATGTTGAGAAAAACCCACCTAAATCCCCTCTTTTATGCAATGGTTAAGGGTGATGCTTTTAAAATCCTTGTATGTTGAGAAAAACCCACCTAAATCCCCTCTTTTATGCAATGGTTAAAGGTACAGCCACTTTGTCCTCCATTCTATATGGTCATCCTGACTCAAAAGTAAGCTCCATTGTGTTCAGTGGGTCTTATTCCAAGAAAAGTGTGTTTAAGATTGCAACCTTATACATTTTACTGAAGCCAGGCCTTAGTGTACTGTAAATGCTTTGGATGCCCAGAAGTGCCACTTCAAGCACTCTCAGGATTCCAGGTGGAAGGGCTAGATGAAGTACCCTGTGGAAAAACTGGAAGCTCACAATCTAATCCTTAGATCCTGGCTCTGTACAGCAGTTCTTTGTGGATTCAGAAGGAATTTCTACTGACGAGTGGGGATCACAGGCTGGTCCCTGGAGGCGCTTTGCCACTTTGGCCATTGCTGTGACACACTGGAGGTGTCCTGTGGCAGAAGCCTTTTCAAACATCACTTGCTCAGTCCTGAGGAAAAACAGTCTTGGGGACTCCAGAGTTCCCACTGCTACCCCCAAAAGAGAGTGGTGTGACCAAGAGAAAGTGGCTGGGAATGAACTTGGTGTGAGCATAAGGCCTGGCCAGAGAAAGATCTGGCTGTTCTTGCAACCTCATTCATTTGAAGGCTGCAAAAGGGCACAATGGGTCTCACATCCAAAAAAAGGATTGTGACCTGTCCTTCCATCTCCATGGAGCCTAGATTGGGACTCTGATTTTTAAAATCAATGAGACCAAAAGCAAGAATGCTTATGCTGGCTTTCTTGAAAGTAAGCCAATGAGTAGAACTTCTGAGTAGACAAGCTTAGAGTTTCCTAGTAAATCTGTAGGCTTTGTCTATGGGGTCAAAAAAGAGTCATTCTGGGATCATCTGGTAGGTTCCTAGTGGAGATCTTTCCTACCCATGATGTTGAATGGGACCTCCAGTTGTCTCCTTTATTTGGGGGTGGTTCTGATGTTGGTGTATTGATATCAACAGACGACAAACTTAAACTTTGGGAAAGTATCTGGAGTGACTTTTTTGTTGCAATTTGAATCAGAGAAGGAAAAGATTGAGGTCAACAGCTGCAGGTGTAACTTATAAAAGCCAGATCAAGAAATAAGAGGGGGACAAGCCCTGCTCGCTTCCAACTGGTCCTTTCTTGTTTGAGAGTGAGCCAGGCACCGTTTTCCAGGCACTAACCACAAATAAAGAAGTTATTTTCTTGGCCTTTGATAACATTGCACCCAGTACTGGCCAATGGAAGGAGATATTTGTTCTTGCAACAGGGCTCTTTTCTTTTTGTTTTAATGGATTGGCCCAAAGTTAGTATTGCAAACAGCTCAAGGCCTGAGCTTGTTTGTAGGTGATACAAGGAAGATGGTATTTTGACTCGGAACCTCTGTTTATTTTCCATTTATCACTCCGGCCAAGGGGTTTTAATCCCAAACGAAAAGGAAAATAAACGGTTATCTTCTTCTTCAGAGTCCTGGGTGAAACTTTGCCTCTACTGTATACAGAAAAAAAAGATTCATGCCCGTTTTCTATAAACGGAAAACGATATGATCTCTCTCAGCCAGCCGCCCCCATGATCTACCCCATAACGCACGCCTTGGAGCAGTTGAGCTCCAAACAAAGAAGCAGCAGGAAAAGAAAAAATAGTAATCACACACGTACTACAAGGAGAAGGTTTGCTCTGGAGTGAACAACAACAGCCTGACTTTCTGTTTTCCAGTTCCTAGACGGCACTGGCAAAGATCTGGGAGTGAAGGAAAAGAAAAGTCCCAAAGATTTCCAGCTGGTTTGAGCCACCTGCTTTGGTTTTTGCGCTTATTTGGGCTTTTTCAAAGCGACTCCACTGACTAATTCGGATTCAAAGTGGATCTGGATTTTAAAAGGCTTTCCCCTATAGAAGAAAGGATTTTTGAATAGGTCCTGAGCGTCCTGCCAGCATCCCTAAACTCATTTGTGCTCAAGTCGCAAATCCAATCCAGTCTGGTGCGCTTGGGAACTGAGTCACACCTGAGATGGGGAGGCACTTCAGAGCACTGCCTCCCTCCCTACGAGAAGCGTGGCAGCCAATCCAATGCGAGCAACAGGGCATTCGCTGGTCTCGGGTTCTGAGTTCGAATCCTGACATGGTGGGTTCCCTGCGCAGCTCCACCGCGCACTCCAGATCACCTTCTCCTTGTCTTCTCCCTGCAAAGCTGGGTCACTGGAGGGTCTTTAACCCTTTGCGTCCCGTGCTGGATCAGCCCCACCACTAGGGGGTGGGGGGTGTTGGAATGGTGGAGCCCCTTGATGAGAGTACCCAGTGCCAAGCTACATCCGCCACCTTTGCGTAAAACTGTTTCCTTCTCTCTCTGCAGCACAAACGCTCTGTTACTCTTAGAGCATAACCCTAAACATGTCTACTCAAAAGTAAGTCCCATTGAGTTCAACGAATTTTACTCCCAGGAAAGTGACTTTAGGATTGCAGCCTTAGAGCACAACCCTAACCATGTCTACTCAAAAGTAAGCCCCATTGTATTCAATGAGTCTTACTCCCAGGAAAGTGTCTTTAGAATTGCAGCCTTAGAGCACAACCCTAAACATGTCTACTCAAAAGTAAGTCCCACTGGGTTGAACGGATCTTACTCCCAGGAAAATGTCTTTAGGATTGCAGCTTTACTTCGTTCTTTAAAAATCAAAAATAAAGAGCACAATCCTAATCGTGCCTACTCAAAAATAAGCCCCATTGTGTTCAATTCCCAGGAAAGAGTATTTAGGATTGTAGCAAAAAAATCAACAAAACACTACACTGTTTTAAAACAGAAATGTTTTAAAACTACAATGTTTTAAAACAGAAACTGAACTGACTAAGGCTGCAATCCTAAAGATACTTTCCTGGGAGTAATATCCATTGAACACATTGGGGCTTACCTTTGAGTAGACATGGTTAGATTGTGCTCTAAATTCATCAAGGTTTCCTCCTTGCACCCAGCGGTGTGGTTTGGCGCCTGCAAGCAGCAGAGATCCTCACCATGGGAATCAAACTTAAAAAAAAATCAGGGGTGATGGTTGAAAGGGAGCGATGTGGGGCTTTCCTTTCTGCAGTGGGAGGGGGGAGATCTTCTGCAGCACCATTCATTAACCTGAGATGCAAAGGAGAGGTCCAAGTCCAAACTCATCCGTACCCGTCCATCAAACCACAAAATGCGATCTGGTCCCAACAAACCGGATTGTTTGTAAAGGTGGAGTAAGACAATTGCTTTGGGAAAAGCCCTCGCTGTTCAGGCAAGGCAGGTCCTTAGAGGAGAACAATCCCTCCTCTGTCTACCTACCTGCCCAGGTTCAGCAACCCCTGGGAGCCTGGTGGGTCCCACCAGTTCCAAACCGCTTGGAGACACTTTCCCTAAAGCCTCTGCTTCCCCAAAGTCTCTTCTCTGCTTCCCCAAAGTCTCTTCTCCCCAACCATATTTAAAAAAATAAAATAAACACACTGATCATCATCACCATCACCAATATCATCAATAAACAGCTTTTCTTTATTGACTTGTATTTTTTTAATTCTCCAACCACGGCACTGAATTGTTATAACAATTTTTTTAAAATTTTAAAAATAGGACCGACCCCTGCTAGAGAGGGAAAGGCAAGGCCAAAGCACATTAAAAATAATAATAAAAATAAAAAAACCAATATATCTGAGGGAGGCCCAGAAAGGAGAAGGAAAAAAACTGATCAAACAGGTGAAAAAGAGGACGAAAAAATAATTTCAGGTTGAAAATCCAAGCGCTTCCTTTTTGGACCCGACAAGAAAAACTGTACAGAGTAGCAAAGAAGGGACAATGTGTCGCCCAAAGGGTTTGATTGATTGTCCATCACTTAAAGCGCCCCCCCAACATACATACAGACATACACACTCACACACATACTAGATCTCTTTTGAAGTTCATTCTCAACTCCTTTCCTCCTCCCCCCTTTATTTTCCCCTCTTCAATTTTGTGCATTTCCTTTCCCCATAAGAGTATACCGTGAAAAATAAAGCGATTTCCCTTCCTCCTTTAAAAACAACCCCCACCCCCAAACCTCACCCCCCAAAATAACAACAGTGCTTTCAGAATTGGACGATATTGCACAGGTCAGGAATCAGGGGGGCTTTTGAAGAAGAGCAAGGGGAGGAAAGGAGGACAAGGTTTTTTTCTCTTTAAATTTTTTTCTCTCTCTTTAAAACAACATCCACCAGGAATAAAATAAATGTCATAAATAAGATCAAAAATGTACAGAGTTGGGTTTTTTTTCCTCCTCCGGTGGGGATCAAGTTCCAACAAGGTGTCCCAAAGTGGAGGATACACACGGACCAGTGTGTACCAGTTTGGAACCGGTGATCTCCAGTGATGGGACCCCCACATGTCCGGTGATGGGACCCCCCACCCTTCCAGTTCTCCTGCTCGCATTTTGGCACCTTTTTGGAGGGTTTTGTCCTATTATTCCTTTATGCAGAGGAAGAGGAGGAGGAGAAGGTTCCTTTGGACTCCAGGACCTGGAGAGTCTTCAGGAGTGGGAGGATCTCGCCCCATAAAAGTAGGGAAGGGCCCGATCCCCCCAAAGTAGTCCAAGGGAGGCGAGGGTGTACTTACGCCGTCCTCAGCGGCGCTGCTCCTGGGTGTGGGTGGGTGGGGGTCCGCCTTCCCTCCCCTTCTCCCGCCCCAGCCACGGCGGTGCTCAGACGGGGCGCAGGAGCGGGACGGAGGTGACCACGGGGTGCGAGTAGTAGACGGGGTGGGGGAAGGTGAGGAGGGGCTGGCTGACGGGGACCCCTGCGGAGGAGGGAGCCCCCGCGCCCGCAGTGGGCGCCCCCGCAGCCTCTGCGCCCGATCCCTCGTGGTAGAGGATGGGGACGCGGACGATGCGCTGGGCGGCGGCGTGGCTGAGGTTGGCGGCCTCCAGCTCCGCGGCCAGCTGGCGCTTCCACTTGTTGCGCCGGTTCTGGAACCAGATCTTGACCTGGGTCTCGGTGAGGTGGAGGGAGGCGGCCAGCCCGGCCCTCTCGGAGCTGCTCAGGTAGCGCTTCAGGTCGAAGGTGGACTCCAGCTGGAAGACCTGGCTGCGGCTGAACACCGTCCGCGTCTTCTTCTTCCGACAGGGCTTCTTCTCCGGGCTGCCCGCCCCGTCGGGGGCCGCCTTCCCCGGCCAGTCCTCGGCCCCGCTCTCCTCCTTACGGGCCTCCTCGCAGTCGCTCTCCTCCAGCACGATCTCCTCCGGGCTCTTCGACTCCAGCTCCTTCCCATCCCCCTCCGCCTCCGGGGAGTCCCGGTCAGTCCCCCCCGACGCCGGGGAACAGTCCCGCAGCAGCAGGTGGGGCTTCTCCGAGGAGGCTGCGGAGGGAGAAAGAAAGAAAGAAAGAAAGAAAGAAAGAAAGAAAGAAAGAAAGAAAGAAAGAAAGAAAGAAAGAAAGAAAGAACAGCAGCACTGTCAGCACCGCAGGCTCCTGCAGAGTCCATCCGTCCCCCCAGCCAGCCAGCCCTCTTTACTCCCAAGTAGACCGTCCTCACTGGGATGGATAGTATGGGAGACAAGCGCAGTCTCTGGATGGATGCAATTCTCACTACACTGCCCGGCCCCATTGACTCTCATGGGCCCCCAGGTTGACCCTACTGGATGGCTTCACCAAAAAAGAGGACAAGGTCCTCCCTAAATGTAGGACACGACAATATAAAAAAATAAAAAAACACACAGAGTTAATATATATTGTTTTGACAGAGAGAGAGAATTAACCATCTGAAAGCAAAGCAATATAGACAGAGTTTATATATAACTATATAACTAGAGAGAGAGAGAATTTAACTATCTGAAAGCAAAGCAAGACAGAGAGTTTATATATATATATATATATATATATATATATATATATATATATATATATATATAGTTTTTATACAGTGTATATAACATTTATACTTAATATATATAAATGTATATAAATATATATATATATAAAAATGTGTATACTTTTTATACAGTATAAAGCAAAGCAACAGACAGACAGGCAGGCAGGCAGGCAGGCAGGCAGACAGACAGACAGATAGATAGATAGATAGATAGATAGATAGATAGATAGATAGATAGATAGATAGATAGATAGATAGATAGCTTTCAGGTGGTTAAACGCTATTCTACTTGTTATTAAATTTAAAACCGATATAATTTATCACATATAATTTATTAATTACAAGAAGGCTACATGCTCCCTCCTCATAAGGAAAAGGGGGACAATAAAGTTTGTTCCCCACGATACAAGGCTAAAGAATAGGACATGTTAGGGAAAAAGAGGACATAGGGTCACCCTGGTGCGGCCCAGTTAGGAGCTCTCCCTTTTTTTAACTCCCAAGTAAACCCCACAGGATTGAATGGATCACCTGTCCACAGGATCGCAGTCTGTGGCTGCAATCCTATCCATACTTCCCTGGGAGTAATTGACAATCATGGGACTTTGAGTAAACATAGAACTGGACTGTAATATCTGGACATTAACACCTGATTTCTTTTGCATGTCTACTCATAAGTAAATTCCATGAGCGTCTATAGGGTTTACTCCAAGGAAAGTGTGGCTGGGATTGCAGCCTGGGAGCAGATGGAAAACGCACCGATTTGGATGCCATCCTGCGGCTTCCAGATCGAGTCTTCCTTTTGAGCCATGCTGCCTCCTCTGCATTGACTTGGGAGAGAAATCCCATTGAGCGCCCTGGACTGACTCCCACTCTGTTCTCCTCCTCCAGGATCCAAAACCATTTGCTTGAGAGTCAGTGGAGTTTAGGACTGCATCTGTGGATTCCCCAAGTCCCCATCAGGCAGGCTGCGAGTTTCAAGGAGGCCAACTTGGGCAACTTCCCTCAATGGCCTTCAAGTTCACAGATGTTCTGCTCCACTTTCTGGAGAGTAAGCCCCACTGAGCGCAGCAGCACTTACTTCTGAGTAGACCAGCATTTCAGTCCTCCCGAATAAATTCCAAGGAAGCCACCCTAGGCCCTCTAATTCACAGCCTGGCCAAGTAGATTTACCTGAATGTAAAGCTGCAATCCGAGCCACACTTTTCTGATAGTAAGCCTCATTAACTATAATGGGGCTTACTTTTGAGTAGGCATGAATAGGATGGCACCCTCAATGTGTTTTTTGGAGTGTGTGTGTGTGTGTGTGTGTGTGTGCAATAGACCAGGACGGGGAAGTAGAAGGGGGGGATCCCTTTCAGTTCTACCTCATAGTTGTCAGGAGGCCAACCACAAAACCAAGAGATTATTGAGATTATTGAGATGATGATGATGATGAATATCACAGTTGCCAGATGTTTGACTGGGAATTGGACTGTGATATGCAACATCATCATCAGTCATCATTCATCATCACCTCAATAATCTCTTGGTTGTTTATTATTATTATGATTATCATAAATACACAGCAAACAATTTCGTGCTGGTTTCATTCACATCACCAGTCGGATTATTATTATTATTATTATTATTATTATTATTATTATTATTATTATTATTATTATTATGTTAATCTTTAATTTGATTCACAGCCAATCACTGGTTAAAAACTTAACGGTTCAGATCCTAACCAAGGATGATAATTCTTGATGATGACGATGTTGATGTTAATGTTTGTTAATGTTAATGTTCACATAATGTTAATCATCACAATTCCACACACAGTAGAGCCAATTCATCCAAAAACCTGGAGACTGTGAAACAGTAAATAATAATAATAATAATAATAATAATAATAATAATAATAATAATAATAATATAATGAAACCAGCATGAAGTTGTTTGATGTGTATTTCTGTTTGATTTTCAATCGTCGTCGTAGTCATCATCCTAGAGATTATTGAGATGAGGATGATGATGATGATGATGATGATGATGATGGAGTATCACTTTCCGGGGTGATCTCCCCTGAGGACCCTGGAAAAGCTGACCTGTCCCTTGGGCTCTTTCATGCTGGGAGATGTTGGAGGCGATGAAGGGAAGAGGCTGGAGCTGTCAGCCTGGAGCCCAACCCTGGGGAGCATCCCTGGCTGGGTCAGAGGGAGGACCTGAGCCCTCTTGCTGGGCTGCTGCAGGGGTGCAGGGCGGTGGTGGCTGGGGCGGGTGGGGCGGGGGTCCTACCTTCTGCCCTGGGCAGGTGGGTGCCGGCGGGGGTGAGGCTGTAGGGGTACCACCAGGCGGGCGACCTCTCCAGGTAGTGGGCGGGCAGGGCGAACCTCTGCGCGGGGATCTCGAAGCGGGGGAAGGCGAGGTCTCCCATCTGCGAGAGGGCGAAGCCGGCCCCTTCCAGAGCCCCCTTGGCCACCGGGGGGAAGAGCGCGCGGGGCTGCTTGGGGGGCGCCTTGGGGTGGTCCCCATTCAGCAAGTTCTTGATGGAGAAGGGCGACTCCTTGGGCTGCTGCTGCTGCTGCTGCTGCGGGGGCTGCGCGGGGTTGCCGGGGGGATCCTGTGCGGTCTCCGGCATCCTGGCTGCGGGGTTCACTCTGGACCTTCCGATGGCATCGGGGAGGAAGTGGAGGGAGAGACCACGGGACCCCCAAGCAGTGGGGCTGCTTGAGCCACCCTCAGACCAGATGGCTCCAGATGTCAATGCGAATTAAGGCGTGGGGGCCCCAGGACTGCCCCGATCCCACCAGGCAGCGAGGAGAAGAGAGAGAGAGTGAGCGAGTCAGAGGGACGGCCAGAAACGCAGCCTCTTCCCCGCACCCAGCCCAACCCCAGCCCACCCCCAGCCCCGCAGCCGCCTCTCCACCATCCACGCCCCCCTTCGATTGGGTGCTGGGGCTCCTGCGGGCGCCTCTTATTGGCTTTATATACTCCAATTAGGCAGCAAATGAGGACAGGGCGATTAGCCCGCAAGGAGATGGAGGGGCACAAAGCAGCCTCCCCGCCCAAACCCCCGCCCCAGAAGGAAGATCAAGGGGATGCTCAGCCCTCCTGGAGAGAGAGGGGGACACATGTCCTCTTTTTTATCCGGTGTCCTGGAAAAATAAAATAAAATCCTCATTGTCCACCTTTTCCTGGTGCGCAGGCAGAATATAGCCCTCTTGGAATACATAAATCCTGGGCGCAATCCTATGCATGTCTACTCTGGAGTAAGCCCTGTTCTGTTCAGTGGAGCTTACACTTAGGAAAGTGGAGTTAGGATTGCATCAATTGCCAAAATTTATTTTAATGGATTTATTTATTAATAAATAAATTATTTATTTATTAATTTATTTTAATGGATTTTATTTCCCGAAGGTCACAATCCTATGCATATCTATTCAGAATCTACTATTCAGAATCTACTATTCTGAATCTACAATATCTACTATTGTGTTCAATGGGGAATACTCACAGGAAAAGCGTGCTAAAGACACTTTCCTGGGAGTAAGACTCATTGAAAACAATGGGGCTTACTTTTAAGTAGACATAATTAGGGTTGTGCTGTATGTCACAAATTATATACCTGAGAAAGGTGAGCGTCAGATTCGAGTAGATACAGTATATTATTTTAAAATTTAATAATTAATATACTGTTTAAATTAACCACATGAAAGCAATATATATGAGTGTCTTTAGCTTTTATTTTGTCATGTCCTATATTTTTCTTGTGTGTGTCCCATTTTAAGGGACATCTGGTCACCCTGAACGGAGAGTCCAAGAGGGGTGCCTTTCCTCCTTCCCTCTGGACTCATTCAGTGCAATCCTATACAGTGCAAACCTATACCCAGAAATAAGTAAAAAAGTAGGATAGACAAAATAAAAACTAAAAACACTCATACATATTGTTTTCATTTGGTTAATTTAAACACTATTACTTATTATTAAATTGAAAACTATTACATCTAATTGATTAATTCCAAGAAGGCTGCATGATGCCTGATCACAAGGAAAAAGCGGAGAATGAAGTTTTGTGTTTTTTTAACCAAGGCTAAAAAAGAAGACATGTCCTGGCATAAGAGGATTTATGCACAATCCTAACCATATCTACTCAAAAGTAAGACCCATAGTGTTCAATGGGTCTTACCCCCAGGAAAGTGTCTTTAGGATTGCAGCCTATATAATCACCCCACTCTAGTCTGAATTGCCTCTCTTGTTTGTTCGCGATCGTATTCTGACTCAAACCATACATGCCAAGAGGACCAATTTCGGGTGCCTAACTGAGGACCCTTTTTGGGCAATAGTCTGACACCCTTTCGCTCATGTAGTTGGAGGCGTTTAAACAAACAGACAGAAAAAACAAACATACAGAAATACCAACAAACATTTAAAAAAAGGTGATGCAACTTGTGCTTCCTATAGGATCCCTTCCTTGCTGGTCTATCAACGATGGATGAAACCATGGACAGGGCTCACCAGTCCTCCACCCACTGACCTCCCTTCTCTTTCTTGAATTTGCTTTGCCAACAGGGTTGATTTAATTTTGGAAGAGAAAGAGAAGATGTGTGGACAGGAGATGGGGTAGATGGAGAAGGAACATTTGTGTACCTCCTTTTTTAAAAAAATAAAATAAAATAAATTCTGCCTTCTGCCACTTTCCAAACATGTTGCTCTTGGAAAGCACTCTTCACATCCTTTACCCCACAGCAAACTATTTATCATTGGAAGACTTTGGTTTGCCACGCTGTAAACAATAGACATAGCAAAACTTGTTTGATTTAGAGCACAATCCTAACATGATAAGGATTGTGCTCAAAATATAGTATATTCGTCTACTCTTGTTCCTCTCCTACCTTCTATATTCTTATTTAAGGGATTTATACCCCTCCTTTCCCATGCCAGCTTACAAAGCTTTTTTAGTTCCTCTCCTCCTGCTGTCCTCACAACAACCCTGTGAGGTAGGTGAAGCAGAGAGTGAGCGACTGACCCAAGGTCATCCTGGAAGGCTACATGGCTAAGGAGGGATTTGAACCTGAATCTTTCCAAGGCTCTGTCCAACTCCCTAACCACTACACCTTCCTTCCCCTCCATCAATAAATTATGACTACTTGTTCATGCCTAGTCTATGCGTACATAAGTTTCATAAACAGACATATAAATCTGTGAATATTTCCACAGATTTAAATTAAACACATTCCAGGTATAAAGACAGCCCTATAAACTATTATCTAGAGACCTAGATCAGAGTCAAGGGAGTTTTGTCTCCTCGATGCAAAACTCCTTGTTTCATTTTAGGTGCATTTTATTTGTTTTGGAAAAGAATAGGTAAAATCTCAATTAAGATGCCAAATAAAACCAGAATAAAACGAGGCAGGTTTAGAGAAATCGGTTCTATTCCTCAGCCAAGGAAGATCCATCTTTAGGGACGCAGGAAATGGTATATCTGATATATAATCCCCTAAATATTTTCCCTCTTATTAAATATGATAGGAAAGGTCTTAAAATTCAGTGAAATATCTGGGAAGGCAAGTGTTCCGGGCAAGGACCTGGGTGTTACCTCTGAGTTGGCTGGTTTTTGTTCCAACTCCTGTTAACTCCAGATATATATATATATAATGGAAATAACATCACAATTTGGGATACTGTACTACGTTTTGTTCTGCAAAATCCAAGTTTTTTCTCTCCTATTCAGATCTTTCCTGAAGTAACAAATTGATTTTTCCCCCTACCCCAAACCTCTAGATCTGATAGTTTTCTTACTAAAGTCGAAACTTGGAGCAGGGTCGTTGGAATAAGTGGCATGATTTTCAAGTGGGGACATCGATGATCCTACAGCCAAAACTTTCTTAGGGTCCAAGGAACGGCTTTCCTATCCCAGAGCCCAATCCTATGCATGTTTACTCAGAATTAAGCCCCATTCTAGTCAATGAGGTTTACTCTCTGTTAAGTGTGGATAGTTTCAGCACTAAACTACAAGGCTAGGTATGTCTACTCTGAAGTAAGGCCCATTGTGTGTAATGGGATTGTTGTGTCTTCAATCCAGGTTGTTGTGTCTTCAATCCTGAAGACACTTTCCTGGGAGTAAGGCCCATTGAACACAATGGGACTTACTTTTGAGTAGGCATGGTTGGATTGTTCTCTTAATCAATCCTGTGCTCCTGGGTGAGATTTTAAAATCAATTCTTTAAAATGACCCAAATATTGGTTCATGTTTTTTTTCCCTGCTTCTCCCCCCCCCCGCAAGTTCTCCCTGGATGAAACTAAGGCACACAGCGCCCTCTGTCGGGCTTTCCTAAAATTAAGGTAGCTTTACTGATGCGGAAAGGTCCTGCTGAAGTTTATGTAACTATAATAGTATAGTATAGTATAGTATAGTTGTCCCCCACTTTCTGACAGTTCGGTTTCTGATGGTATTGCTCTTTCAACACCTTACAATTATACCCAGGACTCATTCATTCAATACATGCACCATTCTTTCAACCTCTCTCTGCTGGTCTAAACTAAAGGCTAAAATTATCTTCCCTGATGTTGATTTCCATGTGTCATGGTGATTACGCTGTTTTTGACATTTCCTTATGATTTTCTTCAGTAAATAACTATCATTAAAATACATAAGATATTCATTGGCCATACATGCCTTTGTTCATTTTACTGTAATTTCTTGTGTATTTTGGTGATATGTTTATTAATATGTGTTATTTAGACTATTTTCACATGGTATTTATGTTTTTTTGGTGGTCATTTACATTTGCAAGTTGAAAAAGACTGGGTTCCACTTTTCAATTTTTTTTTATTTGGGGGCAGTACTCCAGTCCCTATCATGTCCAATAAGTGGGGAATTCCTGCATAGTATAGTATAGTGTAGTGCTGGGAGTACAACCTTTTGGATTAGTGTCAGGGTGACCATACAGAATGGATGAAAGAGTGCCTCTACCTTTAACCAGTGTGTAGAAGAGAGAATTGAGGCAGGTTTAGTTCATCATAGAAGGGTTTAAAAAGCAGCTGCTGCCTAAATTTCCTCCTTTATGTAACGATTAAAGGCAGAATCACTCTGTTCTCCATTCTGCATGGTCACTCTGACTGGTGACCACTTGATCAGATGTGTGAATGGCACACCAAAGCTTATGTTCTAATAAAATCTGTGCACACTGGAGTGCTACAGGACTGCGTGTGTGGTTTTGTTTCCTTCTGCTATGACAGACTACCCCAGCTCCCTCCTGGAACTGATCAAGCTCCACAATCTGACTATGATCCTGCTAAATGAGGCACAAACCTTTTCCTACACAATACCCCTCACACGCATGTGGCCATCTGCTTTGAACAGGAGGCAGTCCAACAACAGAAAGGAAATTCTGTAGATGTAGGTTTGGGTCCCACGTTTCATCACAAGAGAACCAAAATGGCAAGATCAAGCAACACAGTCAGATGGACAGGCTTCTCCTTGTGACATATTGAGGAGTGAGTTAGACTTTGGTGGCCCTTATAAGGCGGCAAAAGGCTCCTGTGACAGGTTGGCTGGTTTCCTCAACATTGCATCAAGAATATATAAAAAATAAGAGATTCTGTCAGAGTGCAGGGTAGAAGAGTCAGACTTTGGTATGGGCAGAGAGCATTTCTCTGGCTTCTCCTTTTGGGTTGCAATCCTGAAGATAATCCCCGTCTTTAGCAGGATGCAGTATCAACCGCACCTAGGACTGCAGGACAGGTTGGGTGTCAGGGTGACCATATGACCAGAAATCTCTGGATTTGTCCTCTTTTTTAGCCTTCTGTCCACGTGGTCCTCCAAAAGAACTTCATTGTCCTCCATTTTGGCTTCATTTTGGAACTTTTAAATGTTGTGTAGTACCCCATCATGTCATCTCTTATTGGATTCATATTGAAGAGCAGAATCCAATGCAAAAATTGGTTTTGAAGTATCTCCTTCCTATCAAAACTTATGGCCAAAATACTAAAAATAAAAATATGCATTGAGCACTATGAGAAAGTGAAAGTGCCCAATATCGCAGCTATACTCATGAGTAAGCAAACATGCCATTGTCTGCTGGAAAGGCCAGGCTGAGAGGAATCCAAGACCTTGTCCTCCTTTTGAGGTTTGGGCATCTGGTCACCCGACTGGGTGTGCATGGCAAGCCTGTGATAACAAAGCAGAATGCCAGTCATTCTGAATGTGTAGCAAAGCATTTTGCTGTAAGCTAATCTTTTTTTCCTAGAAAAAAATGCAACTTCTGGTTTACATTTTATCTTAATTGTGACAACTGCTAAGGTGGATGCTCAGATGTTTTCTAATCTAGTTCAAGTGATATTGACAATGCATCCTTAAGGAAGAAGACCCAGATAAGGAAGAGGCCATGTGATAGCTATGCCACTGAGTAGATGACTTAGTATCTGTGTCTAGGATTTCCTGACCAGGAGGATTTCTGTCTCTTCTAGGTTCATTATCGACTTACTGTTTTCATCCTGACCTCAGCTGGCTACAGGCAGCACCCTAGGACTTTCAGGGTGCAATCTTAACCAGTTTAGGCCAGCTCAATTAACCTGGCATATCTTCCCATGATGGTATAGGGAGGACATCCTATGTCTGTGCACTGGCCTAGTCCCCGTAGGAGTGAGGCAGAAGTGCCTTACAGCACTTTCATGACACCCCCAGGGTCAGCACAGGACTTACACTGGGGGCTTATGCCAGCCTAAATGGAGTTTAGGATTGCAGCCTCACAGCCTCCCTGGTGCAAGATGGTAGGGAGAGAGAATTGAGTGTCATCATCCACATACTGGTGACACCCTGCTCCAAATCTCCAAATGATCTCTCCAGGTGCTTTCATGTAGATATTAATAAACAGAGGAATAGAATAGAAACCTGCAGCAGCCCCCTCTATTTAGAAAGATATTCAGTATCAAAAATTGCAAGGATGTATTTATTTGTACATTTGGCAAAACAATTGGTTCTGCTAACGTGCACTTGAATTGAGTTTCTGATTGCTGAACTGAGCTGGATTTTTCATCCTGTCTCCAGATTTTTCCATCTGACAGGGTGGTACCCAGCAGTGTGATTTCCTCCCTCCCCCAAGTCATCCATTGAAATTTCAGCTGCGAAGCCACGTCCTGGCTGCCAGGGTCATCCTGAAGTTTTATGACACTCTCTGAAAGACTTGAGGTCTATAAAGCCATGAATGAATTACATATTGATCATATATTTTTCAATTGAGATAACTTTATTTTTAGAACACAGTCAGTAATAGAGTACACCAGAATGAGCACTACTTACACAGAATGTTGCAATAAATATTGCTGAGCGACCCTTTAATGCCTGGTTGTGTGCAGTAGGCCACTGCACAATTCAAGGGGATTAGAGAAAGGGCTCATTCTTTTACAGTGAGAAACTCTTGCTTCTCAGTCTAATGTCTGAGTGACTTGAAGTGTTTCTGTGGCTTTATAAAGTTTATATCCTATATGTATCTATATAAAAATGAAAAAAGAAATAAATATTTTCCATAATGCCTGGAATAGCGATTTGTGATTCCCAAACATTTTAGCAACAGGAGGACCCAGTTTTTAAAACAACACTCTTATTGGGGATACATCTCTAAGACTTTTAAATAAAGGAGAGCATAGAAAGAAATATTCATTCATTCTAATTAACATTTATGTTTTTAGTAAATAAGTAATTGCAACTAGAAAAAGATACCCAAGCCTAATTGAATGCCTGTTTACTCATAAGTAAAACCCACTAGAGTCAATGGAGTTTACTCCCCTGAAAGCATTTAATAGGATTGTAGCATCAATCTTTATCTCTCTATTTGCTTAGGCATACTTGGCAAACAACAGGAGCTCAGCTCCTTGCAGGGCATTTAGCAGCTGTCTTTTAACAGTAGGAGCAACTTTTGCAAGGTAAATTAGCAGCTACAGAATCTAATTTTCATGACTAGTTCTCTGGTTATCATGTTGATAAAAATCCAACAGAAGTTAACCATAGCTAGGGCTGAAACCCTCCCTTGATCCACCCCTACGTCAGCTTACAAGGAATGGTGGACACTAGCTATATGCCAGTGTCTTATGTGAATGGTTTCCAGGGCTCTGCACTGGTGGTGGCAGCAGCCCACAGAACAGTGGAGCACTTGCTATGCCAGCATGGAAAGCCTTACAGATTGGGAGATCTCCGTGTGCAAAGCCTACACCCTTAGTAAAAATTAATTATGGCACAATTATACCCTATTGAATGTACAACGTGGATAATGCCCTTGTTTCTGCCCCCTACCTTTCTTTCTATGCTACTATTGCTATAGTAATTGAAATGGATATGGATGCAGACAAAGTGGCATGTGTTAGTGAATCTGCATTTTTCATCATTTTATGCTTTCACATATATTAATGCTAGATTTGAGAAAATGTGCAATTATAGTATTTATATGCACATTTAAAGGATGCTCATCAGCACTATGTCAAGTCATACCAGGTCAGATCATCATCTAAAATCAAATAGCACCTTTCCATCACTCATAAATAATCCTCTTGGCCTAATTGGTGTTTATAGAACTACACACAACAATGATTTTAAACAATTATTTTATTACTACTTCAATCCAGAATTAATTGGCTATTCTTCACATGGATCAATTGTGTAAATGTGATATTTGGGATAGTTTCTGCTTGTGATTTAGAGTGACTGTTTGCTTTCCTAGAATGTGAGGCGATTTTGGAACTGATTATCCCCATCAGATACTCATTTCCAGGTCTGACATTAAAGAAGAATATTCAATAATGATATCACGAAAGCGTTGAAACCCAGATTACACTGCCAGGGCAGTTCTGTGATATCATATAATACCACATGTCAAAAAAGTTCATGATACTATACTGAAATGTGGAAGGTCTTTTTTCTCTTGTTACTTCTTGTCAGGATATGGGAGGAAAAAAAGCAATAGTAAGTCAGGATAATAAAATAGCAGCCCATGACATTACTCAGAGAATCACATAAGAATGGGATGTATGTTATGAACAAGGGACAGCCAGCAGTGTAGGAGGAACAAAATTTCCTTTGCAATGGTCTGTATTTTGAAATTTATAACACACTAAATACATAATGGTGCCTTCAAGGGGGGAGTTAAGAACATATAAAACAGCTATTAAAATACCACAGTAAAGCCTACTTTAAGAAAGATTATATGTTAAATCACAGAACATAAAACATGAGAAAGGTGGACCAAGCATGACACAACAGCAATTTCTCCAATTTTCTTTTTAAAAATACCCAGTGATGATGTCACTTCTGATTGTGACACAACTTCTAGAGCAACGTTTTGAGCTTTGCATCAGGCTACATGATTATTAGTTATGCCACTGCACTACTATCCTGTGCATGCATGATTATTCAAAAGTAAGGCAGCAATCCTATACATAGGTCCCTGGAAACAAGTGCCATTTACCTCAATGGGGCTTCATTCGGGGTAGAAATACAAAAGATTGTATCTGACTGGAACCCCAACTTTCTTTGGATAAAATTTGGGAGTATACAGTAAGATTCATGGACAAACACAGAATGAGTATGAATTAAATCCAATTTACCTCTTATTCATGAGTATGAATTAAATCCATCTTACCTCTCATGCTTTTCAACATCTACAACATAAAATCACTGGGATATATTTGGAACGTTTTCAGCATGCCAATGACATGTAATTCCACCTTTCCTTATTATCTGATTATCTGATCATTATTATCTGATCGCTCTACTCTTCTGGATCATGAACTTCATGTCAGACCTTCCAGCCCAACACAAGTACTCTCAGCTCTCAAAATAGGACTCTCAAAATACAAAACCTTGGACTGAGAGTAACTTTGATTGTGAGAGTTTTGCAAGACAAGCAAATATTTCTAATAATTTTTGACTTTATATACATGCAATGTCTTGATGAAAAAGCACCTGCTCAGCATCTCTCTGTCTACTCTGAAGTAAGCCTACTACAGTCAGTGGGGTTCATTTGCCTATTACAGTAAAGGGAGGAATGGAAAGAAGAGACCTAGCCTTGCACCCTGAGAGACCTAGCCTTGTATTTCTACTTTCAAGTAAGCTTTTTTATAATCAGTGGGACTCACTCCTGTGTAAGGGGGGCAATGGAAAGGAGCCTGAGAGACCTAGCCTGTCATGTCTACTCTAATGTAAGCCCTATTATAATCTGTGGGGAATTCACACCTGTGTAAGAGGGGCAGACTGCAGCCTGAGAGACATGAGAGACTCAGGGCAAAATCCATAGCAGTTACGGGTCCACACAGTTATGTCACCCTCTAGTGCTACCTTATGGAAAGTCATCTTAACTGCTCCAGAGCAAGGGGCTTAATTTCACTTTAGGATATAGGCCTAACAGTGCAGTCCTAAGCATGTCTACTCAAAAGTAAGTCCTATTGTGTTCAATAGTACTTACTCCCAGGAAAATGTGGTCAGGATTGCAGCTTAAGTGCAGGTTAAGTGGTTTTATTTTTCTTTATTTTTTGTAGTGGTGCAAGTGGTTAAGACACTGTGCCTGTTAACCAGCAGGCCAGGGTTCGAGACCCAGGTCGGCCCCACAAGACATGGTGAGCTCCTATCCTTAGCCCAGCTCTGCGACGCCAGCTGGATCCAATCGTATTGGCTCTGCCTTTCCATTGGACTAATTCACTGGCATGGAGAGGGAGGATTTGCTGCTTGGGTAACAGCCTATCCTCCATAACAATCCAACCCAGGCTTTCATGCTTTGCATGCAACATATGCAGCGCAGAACATGATACCATAGTCTCTCAAGACTGACGGAGGCCTGCTTTTTTATTTTTTATATTATATTACAGTATTGTAATCATTTTTATATGAATATTTTGGGCTGTGGAACAAATTATCTGAGTTTCCATTATTTCTTGTTGAAAAATTTGCTTTGATATGCAAGTGTTTTGGATTACATGCTTCTGGAATGAATTTTGCTCATAAACCAAGGTACCGTGTTTTCCCGATAATAAGACACTGTCTTGTTTTTATTTTTGGTCAAAAACCGGCATAGGTCTATTTTCAGGGTAGGCCTTATTTTAATTAACATTGACAGCAAAATGTAGGACAATGAAGCAAAAAAGTAGGACATCCGGACAGGAGGCTAAAAATCAAGACAAATCCGGTCATATGGTCACCCTGGGCACAGAAGGAAGTCCCATCCATCCCCACCACACTCAAAGGGCTCCCAGGAAAGTCTGGCTGAAAGATCCCTATTCTGTATCTGCACAGAAGGGTTGGGCTTTGAGGCTGCTATCCCATCCACACTTTCCTGGGAGTAAGTCCCACTGACTACAATGGGGTTTACTTCTGAGTAGCAATGCAAGGATCAGGCTCTGAGGCTGCTATCCCATCCACACTTGCCTGGGAGTAAGTCCCACTGACTATAATGGGGCTTACTTCTGAGTAGCAATGCAAGGATCTGGCTCTGAGGCTGCTATCCCATCCACACTTGCCTAGGAGGAAGTCCCACTGACTATAATGGGGCTTACTTCTAAGTAGCAATGCAAGGATCAGGCTCTGAGGCTGCTATCCCATCCACACTTGCCTGGGAGTAAGTCCCACTGACTATAATGGGGCTTATTTCTGGGCAAGGTTCAGGCTCTGAGGCTGCTATTCCAGCCTTACTTGCCTGGGAGTTAGCCCCACTGACTATAATGGGGCTTACTTCTGAGTAGACCTGCATAGGGTTGGGCTTTGCGGCTGCTATGCAGAAGTAGGATTTTAGTAGGTCTTCTTTTCGGGGGAGGTCTTAATTTAGACCGCAGGGCAAAAGTCTGGGTAGGTCTTCTTTTCTGGGTAGGTCTAATTATAGGGGAAACATGGTACTACTGGAATATTGTGCTGGTGCTAACATGAATAGCCCCATTGTGTGACCTGCACCCTTATGCTGGTGGCTGCCCAGTATGCATAGCATACTGTAGTAACCATTTTAGCACCACTGGCTTTGTTGAGCTCTGGGCAGCTCAGGATTGGGCTATCCAACTGGAATCCCACAACTAGAAACTCTTCACAGTGGATCTTAAGGGTAAGCTAAGTTAAATACGATAAACTAGCCTATCCCATATTAAAAAGAAATGTTCTATATGGCAAGAAGGAGACATGATCAAGCAGAGTTCTAGAACTAAGAGAAAAAGCTGATGATATAATGCAGTGGTTCTCAATCTTCCTAATGCCGTGACCCCTTTATAAGTTCCTCATGTTGTGGGGACCCCCAACCATAAATTTTTGTTGCTACTTTATAACTGTAATTTTGCTACTGTTATGAATTGTAGTGTAAACATCCAATATGCAGGATATATTTTCATTGTTACAAATGAAATGTTTGTTCTATGCACACACTGAACACAATGGGATTTATTTCAGAGTAGGCATGCATAGGATTGGGCCCTGAGGCTGCAATCCTTTCCACATCTACATGGGAGTAAAGGCCCCCTGACTATAATGGGATTTATTTCAGAGTAGGCATGCCCTGAGGCTGTCAGTCAGCCCCAGTGCACGCGCAGCTACAGCCGGAGGTCTGGCAAGCATGACCTGGCCCCCTGCACCAGAGATCTTTAGGCGACCCCCAGGAAAGCTCTAGGCGACCCCCAAAGGGGTCCCGACCCCCACTTTGAGAAACACTGATATAATGCTTAGGTTGTGGAATGCCAAGTATTTTCCTTGCATTGAAATCATATGAAACTATAAGACAACTTTTTAATTATCTGCCTTTCAATCCTTTTTAAAGGACGGTGGTGCTGAAGCATTTTAATGTACTGCCTGGAGTTGTGTTTTTTTTAAATAAAAGATTGGTATAATCCATACTCAACCACCTGTGTAGCTGAGACCCAGACAAATATAGATTATTCACATGTAAACCAATAAGAGGAAAATAGAACCAGTGTGTGTGTACAGCAGCTAAATTATCTACAGTTTTAAGAGTTCCTAAATAATCATTGATTTCAAAGTGGTTACAGTCCATTGAGCCAAAAATCAGTTTCTTAAAAAGGCTTTCATATCTGATTTATATTACAGTCCCTAGTAATACTATAGGAGCTGTTAAACTTTAGATTAAAGGATATACAGTACCCTGGATAAATGGAAACAGTGGCACAAGGTTTAGATAACTGATCCCAAATACAGCTATTATTAAGGTGTGTGTGGAAAATAAAATAACGATACAAATTCAGCAAAACCAGACTCCAGAAAGAGGCACTGAACCAAATAGCTTCTAGAAACCTTCTCTCCATGCATTGCTGATATATCAGTTTTGGTTAAATTAGGTTTTGAAAGAGCATCTGCTTCAAACCAAGGTTAAGAATTAAAACAAAAAATGTGACCACCACAGTTTGGTGTTTCAGCACCACGGACAGTGACCACATCATTGTACTAATCTAAGAACTTTTTTGGCTCATTTAGAAGATTTCTCAGATACATCAATGAGAAAAAAGCAAAGATTCTCACACCCAAATAAAGCCATCATCTGTAGTGCAGTTTTCTCATTTACGCTCCACAGCAATTTCATTATCCTCCTCATATGGATGTCTATGGGTGCTTCATAGAATGCAGTACAGGGAGGGAGGGTTGGACATACGTGGCAATACATTGCAGAATCTCACCTTCAAGGTACTGCTGCCATCAGTACAATTCCCTTATTATAAGATTCAGAATCCAGTCTATGGTGTGTTTCTCTTTCTCTGTCTCTCTCCAAGTATGGGAACATGAAACAGTATTAAATTATTCCTGTCACTTGGGGCAAAAACAAAGAATTAGAAATATGTCAGGATTATAAATCTCAACAGGAATATAATTAAGCCTTATAGACCTGAGTATAAATTTTAAGAGTGCAGACTTAAAACAAGATGTTGTGGTTGATTGTTCCTTCAGAAATCTCTCCAAAAAGTTCAAAAGAATTACAACTTTATTTTATTTTATACCTGAGAATTTGGTACAATGTTATGGAAATTGTATTTCTGTCCAAAAGAGAAGCCTCACCAACTTATTAGCTCTCTGGAGCTTATACCCTTTTGAGATACAGTATATAAAAACTGATACAGTATATGAAACATGGAGAAAATGGAAAAACATTGGCAATATTAATTGTTTCATAAATACTGTCAGGTAAGATATGCTGTTTTATTTCCTTTTTTAAACCTTGTTATTGAAAAACCAATAACTTTCCATTTGCTTATAGTTTCCTTGGCATAGAGGCCAGATATATTGCAGAAAGTGAAGCTAATAAAAGATCAGAGCATTCTTCTCACTTGACTTTCAGACCTTGCCCCTTTTTCCCAAAAGAAAACCAAAATGCTGTTTCAGAGTGTTAGGGTTTTTTTTTTAATTGAACACAGCACAGCAAATTTCTTCTTTTAAATGCAGTAAAATTAAAGGATTAGGTGCTGCTTCTGATACATACTTTTTAAAAAAACATCACATTAATTGTATGGCAAATTAGCAGTAGCTCATCCTGGAAAATGCAATTGACATTACCCAGTATAGCGTGATTTTACCTGATACATAGGGCAAGCAAAAGGCAGCATTCTGTATTTACCTCAGTTGTTCCACCAACCAATGATGTACACTGGGGGGAAAAGTGCCAGTAGGGTGGCCTGCACTGCCTCATTTCATCCCACTGATTGGCCACCAGTGCAGTTAAGGCAGATGGCTAGCAGGAAGGTGGAATAGAGGCAGGGAGGGGGCATTTCTGGATGGAATGCATTGCTGATTGGACTATGTACAACATTGGTAGTTAAAGTGGGGGTCAGGACCCCCTTTGGGGTTGTGACCTCTGGTCAGGAAGGTCATAAGAGGGTGGGATCTGTCATCTTAGAATCTGACACTGAGCATTCCTGAGAGTAAGTATCATTGAACACAGTGGGACTTACTTCCAAGTAGACATGGAGGATCTCTGGCATTACAGTGATGTCAAATTCTGGTAAGTATGACGGGGGTCTTAGAGAGATTTTTAGGTTTGAAACAGGCTGAAATGCCCAAGTACCACTCATGTACAGCATTGCTGTCATTTCTGCAGCATAGCTGTCCTCTCTGCAGCAAAGTTACATCCCATCCACTCAATGTCACTGGAATGTCAGAGCTTGAATAAGAAGCCTCATGATCTGTAGGCTTAGATCTTCTTAAGTGAGCTTCTGCAATTGGGGGTGCAATCCTAACTAATTTTCCAGCACTATCATATGGATAATGCAACTCTAAGGTAAAGGAATAAAGATTGGCCTTACCTAGAGGAGGCTTTGCTTACTGCATCCCCAACCGCAAGGTGCAACACATGCCCTGCAGGCACAGCTATGTCAGTGCTGGAAAGCTGGTTAGGATTGTCCCCTGCGTTTGCTTAGGCCCAAAAACTCTTTTCAGACATTGACAGCCCAATCCAAACCAGTACTTCAGCCAGCACAGGTTCCTGGCCCCAGCTCCTGAGTATCACAATATGACATAAGTATGACATTTGCACCAATTTGGGAGCTGGCTGGATTGTGGGGATGCCTGGGAAGGTGTGCCTGGACAGGATCCAGTCCCTGCATCAGAGGGAGAAATTTGCATTGGTCAGTATAGGAGACAGGAGAGGGTGGAATGGAAGATGAATGACAATGCAATCCTAACTCCTAGTTAGGCTAGCACAAGTACTATACTAGCCTGGAGGTGTTACAAAAGTGCTGGAAGGCATTTCTGTACAATTCCACAGGGGTTAAGCTAGTGCACAGACATGTGCCAGCCTCCCCATCCCACTTTGGGAATGGGAAGATAAGTTAATTGGGATGGCCTAAATTTGTTAGGATTGCTCCCTGAGTTCACAAGGGGGCAGGATCTGTGGTGGCAGTGAATGCTGCATCCTAAGTGCTGGCCCCAGGCCATGCACCCTTATCTCAAGGTGATCTCTAGCTGCACCTCATCAGGTACTGGAAACAGCACAGGCCACTGCAGTCTGGCTGTACAAATCCAGGTTAAGATGAACCCTAAAAGGAACAGAGCCAAGAAACTGACAGACAGGATGAAGCTGCTAGATTGGTGACACCTCCTATCCATACTATAGGTAAATATGGGTTAAAACCATGAGATCCAATGGAAACTAAGCCATTTTCATTGCCTGTTACTTTCAGATAGTCCTGTGACATTTATAGGACTCCATCTGATGCTAAATATAAAAAATACTGCAGCTCCCACTCTGCCCACATACATTTTAAATCAAAATTTCAACATTATCTTGTCCATTAAAGTAATTTTTATTAAAGAAGGAAGAAATATGATGCTGTAAAAGGAGAACTTCTGAACACAAAAAGTTATCAGAGGCAGAGAAGAAAAGTGATTATTATGATTATTTAAAATTCATAGAGATGGTGGCAAGATTGATCTGTTCCACTTGTTTAAAGAGAACTCCAGTGCAGCCTTTAAGTTAGTGCTAAGGACTGAAACAATGTGGAAAGCCCAAAAATTATACGCAATTCAGCTGGACCATTTTACATACATTTTTCCTAATTGTGCATTCACAGGCCTGAATAGTTGAAAGATTGTTACTAACCACCTTATCCTACACTCTGATCTCAATCCTCTTCCAATGTCAATGAAATCTTGTGAAGGAATAAGAGGTTAGTAGCATGAAACAGCCTTTAAAACTGCCCAGTTAAGTACTGCCATTGCCAAGCAGCTTAGGGAATATATTGTTTCTAGACAACTTTCCCACCCTATTTCAAAATAAAATTGCAGGATTCCCTGGAAAGAATAAAAGAAAACTCAGTTTTATTTTGTATAGTTATGTACAGGTTGTGCCTTGTTCTGGAACTCGCAATGGATTTTTAAAAATCAGTAGAAAAATAGCTTTAAAGATTCACTTCCTGGTTTCTTTTTCCACTATTATTGCCCCAGAAAGCATTGTTATAGATAGTATATTATATTTAGCCATACTAGGTGTGGAGTGAATAATAGAATCTAATGGAATAAAATTATAATTATATTTAACGGTACAAATGTTGAAAATTGAATTTTGGTGCTTTTTCCTTGTTACAAAGCATTTAAAGGTGGACTTTTATAAATGGTAGGTCAAATCAGGACACAATCCAGAGCAAATTCAGCCTGCTCTGACCTAACTGCACTCTCCTAACTATTCTGTATCCAGAGCAGAAAGTTATGCTGAATCCAGAGAGTCAGGAAGCCTGGGCTGCCCTAACTGCTCCAGAGCATGCTAAGTAATTGACACAAGGGGAAGAATTGCTCCTGAGGAGACACCCCTCAGATCACACTGAACAAGGAACAGCTGTGGTGCCTACAGTGGTGACATGACTCTGCATATCACCTGGTGCAGAAGTCTGTGCGTCATCCCTGGGATGCGCACCCCCCCTACCTGGACTGCACAGTCACCAAAGTTGGCGCCTGCGCAGTTGTTTCTGAAGCCAACTGGCTTCAGAAAGAGCACCGTGCAGGCACCATCTCCGACACCCGCGCAGTACTTGTCTGAAGCCTTTTGGCTTCGGGGGAGACTGCGCAGGCGTCAGAGTTGGTGCCCACGCAGCACTCCCTCCGAAGCCATTCGGCTGCCGCTCCGCCTCCTGAGTGAGGCCGAATGGCTGTGCAGAGGCACGGACTTTCTCTGCTCTAAGGAAGTCTCCTCTGAAGCTGTTCGGCATGCTCAGTGTGTTTTTGCGCAGTGCATCTCAGATGGCCGTTCAGGCCAGCTCCTCAGACAAGTGGCAGCTTCTGGCTGCTGCTCCGCCTTGGAGCAGGCCTGAATGGGGGTGCTGACACCCGGGGCCTGCCAAAGGACAGTCAAACTCCTCCGGCACATCACCCCATACGGAGCGCATCACCCAATGCAGCCCACACCAGCTGCACCAGTCTGGTGACGCCACTGGGTGCCTGCCTTATAAGGTGTCCCTGATGAGATGCCAGTACATCCTACAGTGAATACAAGGGGCTTCTTGGAGTGGCCTGCTGTATCCTGAGGTTTGTGGGCAGCCGTAGTTTGTTCCATATCCTGAGGTTGAGAGGCAGGGGTTGCAGCTAGGCTGGTCAAGAACTCAGATTTTTGGTCAACACTGCCATTCTTACTCGGGCCTTATCATGGACCCCTATGGGTCTACTCATTACTATACCTGCTCCTGAGGTGGTATAACTCTGAGGGCTGGAAGAGGGCATTTCTGCCTTGGAAACAGGCTCTGGATACAGAGTAACTGCTCTGCCCTAGGCAATGCTAAACATGCCCTCAACTTGCCTCTCCTGAGCTGCTTAGGCTGCCCCAGTTAGGGCAGAGCAGGTCCACCTCTCTTAGGGCACCCTATCTTGCCTTGCTCTGCCCTAAGCCTCTTCCAGAGTAGCTGGGCTGGAGCATCTTGCAGTTGCTCCAACCTAGTGTTAGATAGGGCAACCTAAGGGCTCTTATGTGGACAGATTAGTTGCTCTGGATTGTCCTGTCAGTGGATACCAAATCAGTGGATTATGAGGTCTCACCTCCATATGGTGTAGATTTGCCCAGTGATGATAGTGGAATTCTCATGCTACAACCAATTTTCCGAATCCACAATCATTCAGATTCATCCAGGTCAAATGGCCTTTGTCAAGGTAAACCTCAGTGAATAGTACTCCTTTTGATTGAGTATCCAATTTATTTTGGGCAATTAAAAAAAGCTGAAGTCTATATCTTAGGTTGCGATCCTAACCCTCGTTAGACTGGCCTAAGCCTCAGCACAAGTCCTTTGCTGGACTGGGGGTGTCACAAAAGTGCTGTACGGTACTTCAGTGCCACTTCTGGGGGAGGGTTAGGCCAGTGCACAAATATGTGCTCGCCTCCCTACATCATCATGGGAATGGGAAGACCAATGAGTTGTGCCACCCTAAGTTAGGCCTGCACCCATAGCCACACAATGATCTACTGGAATAAACATACTGTATTATATACACTTGATGATATTAATGATGATAGTAATATGTGGAATGAAGCCATCACACAGAAATAACCATGGTGGAACCTGAAGATAACCTTGAGAGACTTTCGGGTACAATTCTAACCAATTTAGACCAGCATAACTTGCCTGGCATAACTTCCTGTGGTGGTGTGGGGAGGCTGGCACATGCCAGTGTGCTGGCTTAGAAGTAAAGGGACCAAAATCTAATACACATTTACATGAGAATGTCCAATTGAATCTTTATGGCTTACTTCTGAGGAAACATGTATAGGATTACTCATGCATATGTTAGGTGTCCAACTGACTCTTTATGGCTTACTTCTGGGGAAACATGTATAGGATTGCTCATGCATATGTTAGGTGTCCAACTGAATCTTTATGGCTTACTTCTGGGGAAACATGTATAGGATTGCTCATGCATATGTTAGGCCTGTGCACACAAGAGCTGGTTCCTCTCCTCAGCATCAGGCTGGTTCTGTGGTGAGGAACTGCCTCCATGAAGGATGAGGGGAAGGGAATTCAGGACATTAACCCTACTAACTGGGCAAGTGGCACTCTTTCAAGTGGGTGTTCCTCTTTTTTTTAGCAGGGGAAGGGTAACTTGCCCTCCTCACCCCAACAATGTCTGTTCTAGTAGCTTCTGCTGGTGTTCTTTTGTGTCTTTTTAGATTGTGAGCCCTTTTGGGACAGGGACTCATTAGCCATTAATTTTTCCATCTTCTTTGTAAATCGCTTTGTGAACCTTTTATTTAAAATTGGTATATAAATACAACAGACAGACAGACAGACAGACAGATGTAAATTGCTCTGTAAATTGCTTTGTGAACCTTTTATTTAAAATTGGTATATAAAAATGACAGACAGACAGACAGACAGACAGACAGACAGACAGACAGATAGATAGATAGATAGATAGATAGATAGATAGATAGATAGATAGATAGATAGATAGATAGATAGATAGTTAGTTAGTTAGTTCATGGCAACCCTAGACTCAGCATATAATCATGCCAACCACATGACTGCAGAAGCATCTTTGCACAATGCTGGCTCTTCAGCTCAGATACAGGGACGAGAATTGCACCCCAGAGTCAGTCATGACTAGCAGGGCAACCATTTAAAATTGGTCCCATTACATTCTTCACTGCAGCAGATTATGTCATCAGGTGCAGTTATGAATCAGTATGTGTCACAATTACTCCAGAATAAGCAGAGATGGGCTATGGACAGAGAAATTGCTTATGCAAATAGAATTATCCCCACTAATGATCAACATCACGAGAAGGGATATTACAAAAAAGCTCAGCTTCATTTTTTAAAATGTTGCCTAAGTACTAGAGATCATCCCCAGTCTCATTTTCCCCTTTAAACTCTGTCATTTGTACAGCCTATTAACCTTTAACTTTATGACTATCTGAACATGAAATACTGGCAGCATTTAAGCCTGAGAATACTGGAGCCATGCCTTCATACTGGGCAAAGGAGGTGAAGTACATTCTTTTAAATCAAGTCAGTTTTAATATCAATCACAGGTACAGAGCATTAAGGAGATTATTTTTAGACCTGCAAACGGATGCTATTTATAATACATGTTGCACTGATTCAAGTCTTATGCCAGTATATTTAAGTACATAATCTCCATTTCCATTATCATTAAGGGTTCCCCACTGTTCTCCTGTAGCCTTATAAATATTAAATACAGTATAGCCTTACTTAGCTGAACTGCCTGGGGGAGGTTAGAAAAACAATAATCAGAAGTTTGAATAAACAAGAGTTCTATTTACGAACAGTGGCATTGACCTTGAGTTACACACAGGATCCACAGCGAATCTGAAAAGCTCAGCGCTGGGGTTGCTAAGGTTTCATATGCAACAGTAGATACATATTCATGCATACATGCCTAGAGACACACAGGCTGCAATCCTAAACACACTTTCCTAGGAGTAACACATTGAACACAATGGCTCTGACTTTTGAGTAGACATGTTTAGGATTGTGCTCATACTCACACACAAATGCATGCACTTTGACAATAAAATCCTATCCTGTCAATTCACAGCATGCACTGCCACTGATGGAGAAGGTGAACTGATGGCCTAGGAAAGGTAATCAGTGGGTTTACTGATTTACCCACAGACCATCAGTGGGTCTCCATGGACCCACACCAGCTCTTTTGCTGGTGAGAGTCAGGGGTGGATCCAGGCTATGAGATAGGATAGGGTGTGCAATGCTGCCATCAAGATCCACCCCTTCCCACATGAAAAGTGTCCCAATGCTTCCATGGACCACCCAGGACTCACCCCTGTTGTCCCTTTACCTGCTCCAGTATGACTTGGGTGAGTTATTGGCAGATGCTCAGAACTTATGGCCATTTATGCTGTTGCTTCAAAGGTGACATTCCTTTAAAGTTACCATTACCACCACAAGTTGCGGGATCTGCTGCTGTAAGCCCAGTTTACGAGGACTGGGACATCTCTGTCTATTTGGGACTGGGACTGGGACATCTCTGTCTATTTGGACACTTTCTTGTCTCTTTGGACACTTTGAACACTTTCTTTTCACATCTTCAAAATGGAGGCAGTCCAGTTTCAATGGTGGGAATTTGTCTAACAAACCTGCTAACCGAAGCCAAAACTGAAACCGTTACTTTCTTTTTTACTCTTGAAGCAGAATAAATTCTCAAATCAAAATCTCCTCGATACCTTCTACTTACAAAGTTAAACAAACTATGGGCTCAATCCATAGCAGTTACGGCACTTCTTGTGGCAACGCACGTAAAAGTTACTGTGGTTTGCAACATGACTTTCCCATAGGTTTTCACTAGATGGTGCCATAACTATGTCGACACAAGTCTACCTTGCGGTGACAGATCTAGTGGAATAGTTACTATGGATTGTGTCTTTTATTTAAGTAGAGTTATATACTGAATTTCTTGTGTCTAAAAGATACATAGGTGGGATTTTCATCATCCCCCATTTGGTTTGGTTGGAAGAAACAGCCCAGCTTAGCCATTATACTTCCCACAGTGTTACTTGGGAGTTTGGTGTTTAGTATGATTAGTCGTTAAGTGTTATTTGGTTTAAACCACCTTAACAATTCACCTAACAATTCTAAAAAATACTCCCTTTCCCCAGTGGCTTAACCTGTTTATTTTATTTATTTACTTACAAAATTCTACTTTTACTTTGCCGAAGCAAATACCCTATACTCCTATGACTCTTTGATGGATTTCCAAAGAAAGATGAAATTTTTTCTCCTTCTGAAATGTTTTTCTTTACCTGTCGTGAAACTTCTTTTGCTCAATGTAATTAAAACCTTGTCTCTTGCCCCAGTTTATTACGGTATATCTTTCCTCCACAAATTTGCACTCCTTATCATTTGAAAGCTTGTCATGTTTTGTTTTAATTGGATGGGCGAAGGCTATGCTGTGATCTCAGCATAGTGATCTGTTGTATGTTTTCACTATACTTTGATTAATTAAAAAGGCATCAAAAATAGACAAGTAATTCAAATGACATGATCCAGGGAAGGAGCTTCACACATGGACACAGACACCCAGATGTTCAAGATGTCCCTTTCTGGATCAAGAACTGCAGCTGTCAATTCAATAGGCATACTCTTCCAGCAAAGCTTTGCTTTCAAGGTTGAGTGGTTGAATGCAAATTTAAATGCTCTTGCCTATCCACATTCTGGCTCAATGAGTCATGAATCAATACCATTCTGGCACATGGCTAATAAGACTAGAGCTGGATAGTGTTGAGACCATATGCTTAGAAGAATATTTCTTCTGTATATATTGCTTTTTTAAAAAGAGGAAGAAAGAAATCACATTGAAAATTCATTGCAAAGTTTGGCAGAAGGAGCAGCTTCGCTGAAAGATACTCTTATGAAGTGACAGATTTCTTTGCATCAGTACTGTGAAGCACAGCCATAGAAAACCAAATGCTAGAAAATCTTCATTCACCCAAATATCTTCACCAGATACCCAGGTTGGAACATGGCATTAGTTAAAGCTTTTTCCAGTGTAAATGCAATCCAGATATTCTAATTCTGAACAGCACGGTGCAGATGTATCATACCAAATGTATCATCATTCTCTCTTTCTCTGTTTTGCCTACCTCTCAGGGTTGTTGTGAAGACAAAATAAATGGAGGAACTATGTATATACCACCCTGACCTCGTTGGAGGAAGGGCAGTATAAAAATGTGAAAATATAAAATATGAAAAATGTATTTTGGGATTCAGTCAGGATTTCCAAGGTAGAAAATGGAAGACTTTTATCAAACCTACCAACTGGACAATGGGCACAATCCAGAGTAACTATGGGGAGTCCTTGCACCGGTGTAAGAACAATTTGCTCTGGATTGCAATATGAGTTTCCCATAGGTTTTCACTAGGTAGTGCAGTAATTACGGGTACACGTAATGTCTCTTACATGCTCCCGTAGTTACTCTGGATTGTTGGGTATGTCTGACAGGGCAATGGCTGAGAATCCATGTCAGTTAGATGACCCAGTAAATCCACCCTGATGCCTTAACTCATAGTGATAGGGAACCATATGTCAGTGAAACATCTTGTGCTGTTATTGTTTGGCAAATGTGCCAACTTAGGAGCTACCCTGTGTTTACCATGTGGTGGAGGACCAAGAGCTGGATTTTCCTCCAGAGCCCACCCTACTAGCTAGCATTATCAAAATGCTCTTACAGATATGGCAACTAGCATTCATTCTCTAAATACAAACAACTAGAGGACAAAGGTTTAGGCTTTAATTGTATGTTCATTCATTAAGTGAGTGTTATTACATTTTTAATATTTACCTGAAGTTCTCATCCTCCCAGACCCTATTTTATGGTTAATATAAGTCCAGCCTGAAAGATAATATATTGCAACTGCTATATTATTTATTTCAAAGCCAAGTTATCGATTATTGCCCACTGAAAGTGACAAATGGCATCTGAGAAAGGCACGGTCAGCGAGTTCTATTAAAAAAATGATAGTATTGCTCATGGATTGTTAAAAGGTTCAGTTTAGGTACTTTATAGGTTTATATCCATCACAATTTAATGACCAAATGATGAAAAATATGAGTCGTGGGAACAATTCCTTTCTGTTCAAGTTTAATGTTCAAGCAGTTAGCAAAATAAGATACTTCTGCTGAGAAAGTTTTACACACCCAGACCTCATAATACGTAATAGAGTAATTAGTGTGAGTTTTTCACTTCAAAAAATGGGAACATATGAGATAAATAGTTAAAAATTATTGCTTCTTGAATTAAGTGGTATAGAGACCTAAACAATGGGAAGCCTACTGAGGACACAATTAGAGTAGAATTTGCCCTTCCCAGCATGGCCTTCAAAAATGGGAAATGTCTTCAGAACACGGATGGCATCTATAAAAGATGAACTCAACTCAAATGACTCCGACTTGAGTCATGAAAATTTACATTTTTTTGCTGACTCACAACTCTGATTCTGAAACACTCGAGTCAGATCCCAACTGACTTGAGTCTCATGTTCAAGTCCCCAAGTCATGTCTGTCTGTGACAGGAGAGGGGCCTGCTTACTGTTTTTGTTGCATGTAAAGGTTTGTGGGGTTGTCGTCCAGACTGGGTGAACAGCAGGGAGTTTCAGCCATGAGGCAGCGAAGAGTTAATGAGTCTTGAGGGAGACTACTACTAATGACTCTCCTTCTCTCTTGCAGCTTCCTTCTCCACTCTCTTGCAGTCCCTCCCAACCCCTTCTGCCCCATTTACAGATGGTCAGAGACAGAAATCTCTGACACACACACTCACACACATGTGCGCGCGCGCGCGCACACACACACACACACACACACACACACAGAGAGAGAGAGAGAGAGAGAGAGAGAGAGAGAGAGAGAGAGAGAGAGCAGCCCTATTTTTTTTCTTCAGTGAAATTTTTAAAGTGGGCAGGGTAACTCCACTCAAGTCCCATATGGTCATGAAAAGGACTTGTAAAGTATCCCACTAAGAATTATTTTTTAATTTGCATTTCAGGGGACAGTGCAGGGAGTGATGCTTTACTAAACTCAACTTGAGCCCCATAGGACTCTTCCCAACACTGATACCAGTGTTTCTCTATTCCCTGCTGTACCATTTTGCCTGGTTCACTCATTTGAAGTACCACCAGAAGAAACTGGTGATGATGTAATCATCAGTTATTTCTACACTGGGAGGCCAGACACAACAGAACAAGCATCAGTAAGAAATGCAGGGGCAGATGGACGGGCTTTTTCAAGAGTGTGAATTGTGCCCTGGATTGTGATTGCTTCACCACAGTTTCAGTTGGGTATACATGTTTTCTGGTAACATGTGCAGGTTAAATTAAGTTTTGAACACAGTTCATTCCTTCACTGGATTGTGATGGAACTTTGCAATGAGGAAGGAGAAATAGGGTGGGGAGGCATTGGATCAAGTGGTAATGGTAAACTCCATTTACTGTACTTCCTGTTAGACCACAGGATCCCCCTACCACTGCTGGATGCAGTTCATAACTTCTCTGCAGCTATACTCATAGGATTGGGTTCTTACAGCCCATCCCTATCTGAAACTCCAAATGGCAAAGTACTGGTACCAGTGTGGTGTCTGCTGAATTCTGACAGCGGGTGTAGTTTGGCTTCCAGTGGCCTCCTCAGAACAAGGGAAGATTTGCTGGTCCAGTGGTGGGTCTACTCTGATCAGAATCAGCAGTATCTCAGAAGACTATGTGGACCATGAAGGTGGATCAGGCCTGGTGCCACTGGTGACACTGATTGCTCCCTGCTCAGACCCTCACTGCCCTTCTCCCTCATGCCCCAGCTCCACTCACACTCCATACTATCCCTGCCTGTCTACCTCCTGCCTGCACATTCCTACCAGCATCAGTGGATTTCTGGCACCACCAGTCTATAGCAGTGGACTTGAAATGGTCAACATCTGATGTTGTAAAAGGAAGCCTTGGAAGTTCTAGTTAGAATTGAACTATTAGTCACATTTTCTATACACAGAGCCTCCAGGGCCAGAGTTAAGAACATAAGAATAGTCTCCACTGGATCAGGCCAAAGGTCCATCTAGTCCAGTTTCCTGTATCGCACAGCACCCCACAAGATGCCTCAGGGAGCACATATGATACCTGCATCCAGGTGCCCCCCACATCTGGCATTTTGAGGTAGTGCATGTCTACACACAATTCTAATGGTTTGTGTTTATGTGGTATGTCCCTCTTATCATAAGTAATACCAGTGGTCTTTTTGAGGAGGTACTTACCGGTACTGAGTACTGGGACCTCTGTGGTGAGTCCCGGCACCTCTGTGGCTCCCAAGTATGTCACATGCCTATGATTACAAATAACCTCAATATGGTAAGTTACCCCCACCTTTATTTCTAGAAAAAAGCACTGACTAATACAATAGTGGGGCAGCTGTCAACATGACGCTTTGCAAGTAAACAGTGGCATGTACTGATGCCTCTCGCCAATAGAATGCTCATGTAGCAGGGCCTGTGATTTGATGAAAACAATTCCTTGGAGAATAGAGGCCCAGTCATTCATTCATTCATTCATTCATTCATTTATGGGATTTATGCCCCCCTTTCCCATGTCAATGCAAATGCCCAAGGCAGCTTACATAGTTTTTATCTTTTTTGTCCCCACAAAATTGTTCCGCTTGTAGCACTTCTCTCTTCTGGATGGTATCTTTATGGCACCTTCATCCCACCAGTTTAGATGAAAGTAACTCCGAAGGAAGTTGAGGCTGACCAGTTTTGGAGAATCAGCATGCATCCAGGTCTTTACATTTGAAGGGCTTGGATAAAAAGACAAAGAGCAAAAGTGCAGAGAGGCATGCTCAGCAAAACAAAATCTTACTTCCGGTGAATTCAGATGCTGTTGAGATTACTTGGCCAGGATCCTCAATAGCATCTTTCTTCAGCCTTGAAGATAGGTCCACAATGGGCTTGAAGATGGGCTTGAAAGAGGTTGAAGATCACTGCTAAGTAAGATTGGGCAGCCTTGAAGGTTAATAGTCTCAAGTCTTTAAACAGCAGGCACTAGCTGACAGTTTAACCCAGAAAGATGAAACTTGAAGGAGACACTGAGACCTATTAAGTTCTTGAGACAAGGAGAAGCAAAACACAGTATTGCAGAAGGCAGCAATGGAAGTGCTCCAGAAAGTCTTCAGTGATATAATTTCTGATTTATGAACAACCTCCATTTCTGAGTCAGAAGTCACAGAAATTCTACTGTAATTTTTCCACATTGCAGCCAGGGCCAATAAAAGCAAGGCAATGGTATCACTTTTACACAAAGCATCCATCCCATCAATATCTCTAATGTCAGAGAAGATGATGAAAAAGAATGTAGCCTTTCTCTATTGGGCAAACATATTTTGTGATGATGTACAGAAAGCAATAAAACTGAGGGAACCCAAAGTTAAGGGTGAAAAGCAACATATGTCTGCACCGAGGCACCTAGAAACAACTGGGAAGTCTCTTAACTGCTTGAAGTTAATCCTAGGTGCCAAGGCATTCAAGTACAGATGGTAGGCTTCAACCTTCCCAATGAATCTCTTTGCATGTGTCTTCCCGGGGCTATAAAATTCATTCTAAGTTATTTTTAGCGATCCAACACAGGATGTTGTCTTATAATTTGAGATGGGAGAAAAGAGTGATGATGAAATAAAAACACATAACATTGCTTTTTACACTTCTCAATTTTGTAAACACACATACACAAATCCAAAATATGTGAAAAAATAAAACAATTTTATATGGTTTTTGTTTATTGTTTAATGGGGGGCTGCATGGGTAAAGACTATGGTTACATCTGTGAAACTATACCACTTATATCACCTACTTTGTAATCATTTTATAATAGCCTTAATTATAATGGAAATTTTGAATAAAAACATGTAATATTCCTTTCTGTACTTTTTGGAAAACACTGAAACCTATGAAAAAGATTATCTCTAACCTCAATTTTTCACTTCAATATTGCTCCAACTAGATCAGCATTGCCATTCCAATCAGAAGTATTTCCCAGCTCTCCTGGTATGTACTGAGGATTAGTGGGATCACTAAGGTTTGCATCACCTGATGCAGGAGGTCAGCTTATTGCCCCATGGTGGACCTCCTGCCCTGCAGTTGGTGGGGCAAAGTCTCTGGTGGTGGGCATGGCAATACATCATTGCCTTGCTCTGCCATTATTTTGGTGTTAACTTTAGCTAGAATAAAGATATTTCAGTGTGGTTTATTTCATTACATTCTGCATGAAATTAAACATCATATTTA
>JAREYC010000006.1:46697500-47000000 GCA_030015325.1 Cryptoblepharus egeriae
GCTTAGAAAAGCTGTGCAAACACTTATGTTCCTAAGCCTCGAAGTAATTCCCATTTGAAATCAATAGAGCTTATTTCTGAGTAAACTGTCTTAGCATCAGAGTATATTAGGATAAGAAAAGATATATGCCAGACAGATTCAGTGTATAAAACATAGAGCAATAGAAATGTCCAATCCAAGTTTTTGACTCATGCACCAATGTTTTCTCAGACTTGTACAGGCTACCAAAAAAAAATTGGTCATTTGGTTTCTGTGCAATAAAAGCTAGCAAGACAAGAGTGTAAGCTGATAAGGGAACCCTCACCTCCTTCATTTCTATGTATCACCCTGTTCTTAAAAGATAAAAGAGAGATGAGGGGAAAGAATGTGTGCAAAAAGGAGGAGTGTGCAGGCAGAGAAATCCCTTGTGGACTGTTTACCTACACACAAGATGTTAAAATCTCTTGTGATAATGAAATGTACAACTGATAGTAATTATTGGGAAATAGGAAAGTGCAACAAAACAATCTATAATATCATATGGTAGCATTGAAAGCAGGGGGAAGTGGTATGCTGAGGACAGAAGGCTGGGCATAAGGCCTAGCCAAGATGATGGTAGCAGGACTGTGCGAGTGGGACTGTGGCGTGGAGGAGGGAGACTGGGAGGCTAGGCACAGGGTGACCATATACCCTTTTTTTACAGGACATGTCCTCTTTTTTAGCCTTGTTTCCTAGAAAAATTCTTCATTATCCTCCTTTTCCTTGTGAGTAGGCAACATGTAGAATTCTTGTAAGTAGTAAATTATGGCTGCAACCCTAAACACACTTTCCTGGAAGCAAGACCCATTGAACACAGTAGGGCTGACTTTTGAGTAGTCCTGGTTAAGATTGTGCTCTATATGTAATAAATTAAATTACCCTGCTAAATGGGCAAGAGGCACTGTTCCAACTCCTTTCATAATTTCAGGTGGCTGTTCCTCTTTTATTTAGCAAGGGAAGAGAAAGTGGCCCTACACACCTCAAGCAATGTCTGTTCTAGCGGCTTCTGCTGGCGTTCTTTTTTATTTTAGACTGTGAGCCCTTTTTGGGACAGAGACCCATTAGCCATTAATTTCTTTTCATTTTCTTTGTTAACCGCTTTGTGAACTTTTTTATTTGAAAAGCAGTGTATAAATACTGTCGACAGACACCTTTTACTTTGGCAAGTCCTACATTTTTCTTGAATATCCTACATTTTGCGCGACCTTGTCCTCTTTTATGGTTACGACATATGGTCACCGTATTCCAGTTCAAATTTGGATTGCGCTCTGAATACATTTAACTGTCTCTGAATAGATTTAACTGCTGGGGAGGAAAGAGGGTCGTTCATGAGCCACCAGTGATACATGAGGTGGCTTACACTGTTTTTTATTGTCTCATTTCCAGGAATCCCAGAAACCTTGAGAATATAAAGCAGACTACACTCCTAATTTTTGTTGTGTGTCTATGTGTAAAATGAACAAAAAAGTTATTGCACAAATTTCCATTCTGTGACTGGCTCTGTTGTCCCATTTTACGCAGAAGTTCCCAAGCCTCAGCCAACACAAGCTTCTGGAAGCCGACATTCATCCAGCATGTTCAAGGTCCTACATTTCTACATTGTTCAAGGTCAGTGAGTTGGGAAAGAGCTTGATGGAATTATGTACCTAATGGTCCTGAATGTTAGATCAGCTGTTAATTAATTTTTCAGTCTTAATTACTTGAGCATATTACCAATTAAAAATATTGAATGTTTTTTGGATATTCTTTCCAGTTGAGACCAGGTTCCCTGGTGTAAGACTATTACACAAAAGCATTTCTCTTGCCCTAAGAAAAAAGCCTGCTGAGATCTATACTGAATGCCCATTAACAGAAGCCAGTCAAGTCCTGTCTTGCAGTTATTGGTTTGTACAGCCAGTCCCATGTGGGGATGTAGCAATGACAGCAGGGGCTCAGCTGTATGCCATGGAGGAACAGTGAGTTCTCCTCAGGTTAAAGGGACAGTAGTTGAATAATTGGTAATATTAAAACATAAAGGGCGCAATCCTAACCATTTTACGCTGGCCTAATTCAGCCAGCATATTTTCCCATGATGATGTGGGGAGATTAGCATGTACCTGTGCACGGGCCTAACCCCCCAAGGAGTGGGGCAGAAGAGCATTACGGCACTTTTGTGACACCCTCAGGTCAGCAAAGGAACTATGCCATGGCTTATGCTGGCCTAACTGGAGCTTAGGACTGCAGCCAAAGTAGTACAAATTAGCACAGCCCATGCTTAAGACATTAGGGGCGCAATCCTAACGCACTGGATCAGGCAGATTGATTGGTCTATATCAGTGATTTTCAACCTTTTTCATCTCACAGCACACTTTACAAGGCTCTGAAATTGTCAAGGCCATCAATTGTTCTTCCCATTGATAAGGCACACCAGACTATTCAAATTCCCCAGTTTTCCTATTAATAAATATAAATCCCCAAATTCCTGCTGCACACCTGAGGACTATCCGCAGCAAACCAGTGTGCCACAGCACACTGGTTGAAAATCACTGGTCTATATACAGTATAAGTATTTCAATACTGCCTTTCTGACTATTGGATTTCTCATCCAAATTTATTGAAGGAGATTTACATGTGAAGGCTGCCTTAAACTCCAAAGGAGTTTTCTAATTTAAAAAACAAGTTTCTGTCATGCAAGAACACCCTAAAGTTGAGATGGATCCTTTTTACTGTCATGGCCATTCACACTGGCAGGTTTGCTTCGATTCTGAGACACAACTGCAGCTGGCTTCTTCTATTCAGCCCCGCGTAGCATCTTCAAGATCTCACCGCACAGCTTCCAGTGTTTTCAAACTGGCAACCTTCAGTTTTTATCTTTGGGCTTAACGACAGCTCTACGCTCAAAATCAGACCTTCTGCCCTTCTTATGCAGTGCAAGGTAGACGTGGACTGGAGTGCAACTCGGGATATTTTTTGCTAATATATATTCTGTTTGTTTCAATTGCAATTTTCAATTATACTGTTCCACATGAGGCTGATCATTCTTGCTAGACATGAAAGCAAACAAATCTGAAGGATTTTTTTTCACTCCATACATAATTGTGAGAAGCAGGATGCTAAACAACATATAATCAGTGGATCTAGTTCTACTTAACATCCACCTAAGATCAAACTAAGGATAATGTATAGTGGAATCATATACTGGTTCATAACTTCATAAACATCTTCAATTATTTTTTCCCATTCTTTTTTTATGAACCAAAAAAAAATGAGAAAGTTTCATCACTTCCCCAACTCCTGCCAAATAGTTTGAGCAACAGTTTCTTCATACTTCTACACAGTATAAAATAAGTTTTAGTAGCTGAAAAAAACAAAACTGTGTGGCTGAAAGGACACCAAACCCAAGGCACTCTTCCAGTGGAGGCCAGACATGGGGGAGCAGTGGCATAGCTAATGATCATGTAGCACAATGCAAAGTTCAAAATGTTGCCCCAGAAGCGATGTCACAACCAGAAGTTATGTCATCCCTGGATATTTTTTGAAAGAAAATTTTTAAAAAATACAAGGATTTTTAAAAGAGATTTTTTTTAATAAAAAAGAAATACTTAAAAAGAAAAGCGTTAAGAAAAAACTTACCTCTTCCTCTTCAGCAGTTCACCACCTATTTCCTCTGCTAGTGGCACAGCTAAAGCACATATTTGCTATCTGAAGTCAAATAACATTTTGTTGCCCTTCCCCCAATAACAAAATCAAACCTAATTAACTAAAATAATGAAAAAGTTTATCACTTATTATTGGTTAGCGAAACGTGCCTGGGCAAAGAGGAATAGTTATTCTTTCCCTGCTAAAAATAAAAGGAGGACCACTTAGAAGTGCTTGTATACCCATGTTAGCATGGGTATCTGTTTTATGATATATGATATGTACTGTATATGTATATGATATACTCGTATGTACTGTATATGATATAAGTACTGAGATCTGAGAAATTAACACCTTATTAGTTCCATATAGTATCAGAATTACATCTCATTGGCTCTCAGAGCAATCAGTATCATGGGAAAGCTGAATTAAATAAATCCATTTTTGTTCCAGAGACTTTTGTATTTTTTTAGTGAATTACCCATAACTTTTGATAGAATATAGATATTTCAGTTTATTTCACTGCATTGTGCATTAAATTACCTTTCCAACAATATATAACATGGTGGCATTATCTTTCATATGTACCCCATATTTCACAATTTGAACCACTAGTGCCAAGCTCAGCTTGTTGCCCCCCTAAAGCTTGTAGCCTGGTGCAGCTGCACCCTCTGCACCCTGCTAGCTACAACACTGCGGGGGAGGGTAATGCTTGAGTTTTTATAATTATGAGGAGCTATATATTGTGTAGCTGAAATCCTTAGAGCTATTGACTTCCATCCAACCCGTATATTTATCACCTCACTTCAATTTGCTCATACTTCTCTGGAAAACAGAAAATTACAGCCCTCAGGCAAAATAGATTGGTACAGCTAGGACAAGTGAATGAAAGAACCATAACCTCCCTGAATCTAGTTCTCCCAAAGATTAAAAAGGCATGAACAGCAGGTGCCTACAGCTCCAAAAACAAATATTTTAACTCAAACTGGCCAAGACAAGAGTGTCTTAACCTTTCTTGTTTGTTTGTGTAACAGTCAAATACTTCTTTGCAGTTGTAAAATATAGCATTTTATTTTGACAGTTGTACTTGTGTGTTAATGTTTAATACATCAATGTATAGTATACTGAACATACTGAAATATAGGAAGGTTGCAACGCTATGCACACTTTCCTTGGGAAAAGTCCCATTAAGCTCATTGGGATCTGATTCAGTGTCCATTTGCAATAGATTAAATTGCAAATGAGAGATCATAAGGTTTGGGGTTAAAAATTCAAATATATCATGCTCCATTGAAATGTATTTTAATGGAAAGTGGGTCAGTTGCAACATGTCTAAAAGGTCTGGATATAAATGAACTAGAATATAGTACTTCTGGGACTCTGTGAAAGTTCATTTTTGGTGTCCTTAATTTATGCATTGATTTTCTTTCTGAATATGATAAATGCTTCCTCTGCAAGTTCTTGTCTCTTCCTAGACCCTTCAAGTTTTTACATCATTCATGTCTGGTTCCAAAGAATGAATGATAACTTGATAAATGCCTATTTTGCCAAATTTTGGCATCTATTTTTAATACTATCCCAATAAATCCTGATTCCATCTCCTGCCACTGGTTTTCTCTGAACCTAAATGGAACATGGATATGGAACCTTCTCTGAACTTTAATGGCTCCACTCTTATAGAACCTTCTGCACAATTTGTGAATTTTAGTTTCCCTTAGTGTAGTGAAAGATAAATGCATACAAAATCATTATATGCCACTTTAAAAATAATTTCCAACTGGCACACTCTGCACCTGATACACAACTGCAGTGGCAAGACTGAGGCTAATCCAGCACTCAGTTTGTTCATATAATACATGTCAGCATTGCAAATCACGTGTCATTAGTAAAAAAATCTCCTAAAAGCTTACTTTGGTCTTTACCCCAAGAACAAAACCTCAGCAAGGTATGTCATTGTTCTTAAATCTCTTGGAAGCAATAGCCTCCCGGCAAAATGATCAAAAATATTTTTTCATGAAATATTTCTGCCTTTCCTCTCTTGAGCTCAAATCCTCTCCTTTGATTCAGAAGGAGGGAAAACTTATTACCTTTCCTGTGTCCAATGCAAAATGAGAACTTTCCTGATGTCTGCACTGTGTACTAATTTGCCTTTGGCTGCAATCCTAAGAACACTTTTCTGGGAGTAAGACCCATTGAACACAATGGGGCTTACTTTTGAGTAGACATGGTTAGGATTGTGCTCTGCGATATTTCTTTCTGCTGTGCTCATTAGCCCATGCCCTCTAGGCATTTAAATATTTAATCTGTCTCTGGTAAACTATATTCATTTTGAAGAAATTCTAACTATTGGAGGTCACCAGAATGAAAACAAATCTCCTGAAGATACTTCTAAGTCTGCATTTCAACTTTTCCACTGCCTTCAGGTTATCTCTTACAGGAGAAAAAAAAACTACCAGTCCCTAAATTGCCTGTACTGTGAGCCCAGATTGAGGCTGATGTTACGCTAGCTCAAACCTGGAGTCTTATCTGAGAAGTTAGTTTCTCGTGTTTTGGGAAAGCCTTCGATACCTTCTGAGAATACATTCAGCCAATAAAAGATTCAACAAAACTGACTTGAATTCATAGTAAAACCAAGCATACTTGCTGGATGCCTATTCTCACACTGTTAGGTTATTCTGTGCAGGACTGTAAGGAAAAACCTGGGGTAAACATTATCACAGATCCCAGTTATTTCTGGGTTGAGAGACCAAATGTAATGCATCAAACACCAGAAGCTGAGGGTAAATAGGAGGGCTTTTATAAGGATGGAAACACATGTTTTCAAGCTCTGCCCACAGAGCCTAGCCTCCTACAACTGTTGGTTGTGTTCCACCTACTAGTCTCACTGCCTGATGGCTGGTGACCAGAGATGCTGCAAGTACTGTCAGACACCACCTAAAGTACCACTGGTGGTACCCCTACTACTGGTTGAGAAACACTCATTGAGAAACACTGGCTGAGAAACACTGAAGAAAAAAATACCTGATCAACTACTGACAGTGTAAGCAACACAACACAATACCAGGGACTGGGTAGGAATATCCTGGTGAGCTCAGAGCAACTGCCCTTCCCTTATTTTACCAGAGGTACTGTAAGAGCTTATCAGAGTAATAATCTTCTCCTTAAAGGTTGTGGTACATCCAGCAACTCAACTTTGGGGCATCTCTTCACAACCCTGGATCATGCTTTGGTACTCCTGTGAGCATCTTTTTCATTTTGCTCTTTGACTAATTGTGAACAACAGGAAAAGGCACCCATGATCTTCTGACAAAAGAACTTCTGAAAAGACTCTTCATGTGTTCTAGTCAGTCCTATTATCAGAGGGTGCTTAAAGCCATCCTTGCAGGGCTTAAAAACCTACTTTGGTTTCTGATGCCAATATTCATCTTAATTTTATCAGGCTTGAAGTAACACAACTGAATCATCACACTTCTATTAAAGCACCCAGCTTTTTCCAGCCCTAGTAGAACTGCTGTTTATAGCAGGATTACAAGTTCAAACAACGTGTTATGTAAGATGCTGGATGGCATTAAAAAAGAGAGCACTTTGATAATCTTTCTTTTTAATAAAATGTAAGTTCTCTGTGTAGAAATAGAAATTAATGAACTTTTGAAAGAAAGAATTTTTGACAGTTCTCTCAGTTCCTAAACACTAAAACATGCTTGTAGCAGTGCTGTTAGACTATGCATTCTGATGATCCGACTATTATCACATTTTATTTTTTTACATACATTTTGCTCATATTAATATTTTGAATTCAATCTTTAAAAGACTGAATTGAACAGTGCTGTTAGACAGTGAGCAGTCTCCTTTGTTAACTAATGATTTATTATCAAACTAAATTAAAGGTAAAGGTAAATGTGTCATCTGCAGGTTGCCCTGCTAGTTATGACCTTCTCTAATGGCAGTGCTCATCCTTGTTTCAAGGCCAACGAGCCAGAGCTGTCCAAAGATATCTCCGTGGTTTTGTAGCCAGCGTGACTAAACACCAAAGGCACACAGAATGGCAGTTTCTCACCAAAGTAGTACCTATTTGTCTACTTGCATTTACATGCTTCTGAACTGCCATGTTGGCTGGAGCTGGGCAAGTAATGGGAACTCACTCCCTTTGATACTCAGGTCTTGAACCTGAAGGTTGGCAAGCACAGCATCTTTAACCTCTGAGTCACTGAGACTGCCACTGATTCTCCTAAAATAAAACATAGAAAATCTCATTCACACATAGGATCATCTCAGCACATTTTTTCCATAAGTTAAATTTGCTTTGCAACCTACTGTGTAATATTTCTTTCAAATTGTGCCATCAGTGTCTCCATATTTTAATGAGTAAGCCAACCCTCTTCAGGCAGACTAACTATCAACAGGAGTGTCACAGAAGTTCCTTACAGCACTTTATGACATCCCCAGGCCAGCTTAGTACTTGTGCTACGATTTGTGCCAGCCTAATCATGGGTTAGGATTTTGCTGCCAGTATATTAAATCACAGGAAAAGAGGGGAATGTACTGCTGGAGCTGGAGGTCTTTTGGGGGGGAAGGAGATGGTTGCACCCCAAGTTGGAGAGGGGTGGCTCCAAGGAAGAAACAGGGCGTTGAAAGGGTTGCCAGAGGACATGGTTAGCCTGCTCTTCTGCCCACTCATCCAGAAGAAACAACTTGGGCACAGTCGGATAGTTTCTCTGCTTCATTTTTTTGATTTGGCAGGATTTAGTATGGGGTGTCTGCAGTGATGGGCTTCAAAGAAATTAAGAACCGGTTCTCTGCCCATCTGGTAGCCACTTTTAAATGGCTATTTTTAAACTTTATATGTTCTATCTCTTGTTAACAACCGGTTCTTTAGAGTAGGTGCGAACCTGCTGGAGCCCACCACTGGGTGTCTGCTTCATTTTCCGGTTTGGTATGTTGTGGTATCACACAATATAACAACACTTTATTCTTAATAACTGGTACCATTATAACTGATTGGAGGACATTTGATAGTTAGTGGATAAAATACATTATCCTGCAAGAACAAGATGTTCCAAATGTGCTGTACACAAGTATTCATAATATAGAAAAGGTGAAAAGTGGGATGTAGCAAGAGCAGGTAAAACTAATTTTCCTTATTCCTCATCAGGCAGGGCTCAATCGCCCTTCCAAGGACTCAGTCTCCTGGGAGCAGCTGGGACAAGGCAACTTGTCTTCAACGAAAGGAAAAGAGAAGCATGGCACTGGTGCTTTCCTTCAAAACAGGAATGGGCTGGGATAGGTGACCCCGGTTCCTCTTGGAGCCCTCCTCATCTCAATCATCCAGAGAGCTACAGCCTGCCAAATGCAGTTCTTCAGCAAGAAAGAGTGGTCTCAGCAGTCAGAACATGGGAGGTTTCATCCTCCTTGAAGGATTACAAGCATTGTTCCCTCCATGTGCTCATGGCCAGAAAAAGGTGTCACTATTCACCTCCTTCTCTCTGTGCTTATGTCTAGGCATTTAGCTTTCCTTAGGAAGGCTTAGCATTGCCTGCATGTATGGCCAATTCACAGCATAAACTGTTCCAAAATGTAGCATCTTTTTAAAAAGGTGGTAAAGGTGTCCCCCGCAATTTATACTGCTAATCCTGACTGACTCTTTTATGTGTTGCTCACCCCCATTTCTAAGCCTTTAGTGCCAGCATTGACCAAAGACACTTCCACGGTCATGGGGAGAGCATGACTGCCAAGAGTGCACCAAATGCGGTTTACCTTCCCACTGAGGTTGTACCTATTTATCTACTTGCATTTCCATGCTTTTGAACTGCTAGGTTGGCAGGAACTGGGTTAAGGACAGGAGCTCACCTCACCATATTGTAGGACCCAGGTCTCAAACCCTGGCCCACTGGTTAACAGGCACAGAGCACATTCCTAACCATATCTACTCAAAAGTAAGCCCAATTGTGTTTAATGGGTCTTACTCCCAGGAAAGTGTCTTCCGGATTGCAGTCATAGGGTGCAATCCAGAGTAACTACGGGGAGTCCTTGCTCCAGTGTAAGAACAATTTATTCTGGATTGCAATATGAATTTCTCATAGGTTTTCACTAGATGGTGCCATAACTACATTGACGTAAATGTTTCTTACGTGCTCCCGTAGTTGCTCTGGATTGTAGGGATAGTGTCTTAACCACTTGTGCCACCACATCCCAGGTACATCTTTATGGGCTTTCAATTCAATCTTCTCAATTCTTGTTATAAGCACTGGAATATTTAAGGTAAGATTAGGTAAGAATTTACAATCCGCAATTAGGTAAGAATTTACATCTCCTGCATAGTCAGTACAAATACATGGCAATTTATGGCCAGTCTGTTTGATTAAAAAAAATACAATTTTCCCCCAAGTGTTTTAATAGATGGCCAGCTGTCTATCCAAATTAAAGCATTCCTTAGTGGGTTCTGGAACATTCAGGCTGCAAACCTAACCCCCTAGTTGGGCTGGCATAAGTCCTAGCAAAAGTTTAATGCTGGCTTGGGGGTGTCACAAAAGTGCTGTAAGGGGAGGGTTAGGCCTGTATACAGACATGTGCCAGCCTCCTCACACCACCACAGGAATGGGAGCAGATATGTTGTATGGGCTTAAATTAGTTAGGATTGCTCCCTCAAGAAATAAGAGAAAATCATATTGTGCGCTCTGGTTTGGCTAGTGCCTATTTTAATCAGGTCATTAATATTTACTTGGGAACTTTTTCTAGAACTTCCATTGTTTATGTTCTTTTTATATATTTGTATATAAATAAATAAAAATATATGACCGGTATAAGAGCGGTAATCAGTTCTGTTCTTTCTAGAACCATCCCATGGAATGCCATGTTGATTACAGCTCCGAAGGCAAAATTAAAACAGTGCCATTTTCCCCATTTTTACAAAAACAAAGAAGTCATATACATTGCCTTTTAAGTTATTTGCTTCTTAAGAGAGTGATGCAAGAAAGATGCTTCGAACTTTGGATAGGAAATTGATAATGCAAAGCTTTACTGCGTCCGAGTTTCACGCTGTTTGCCGCTGCCTCAGAGAAATTGTTTTTTAAATGTCCCTGACAACCTATGCATTTCGTGGCTCCTGAAACCACAGGTGGGTAACAAATTTTCAGGCCCTGTCACTTCTAATTTATAGCTGTTAACTGCATGTAGCTTATTTTGTTCTCCCCATTTCCTCTTTCTTTTTAATTTCTGTTGCAATGCAGGCAATTTTTTCTGACACTTTGCCTCATCTGTCCTACATTTGATTTATGGGCCTACGAAATGGGAGGAAAGGTAGGCATACAAATGCGGTGGCACAGGAGGGGTGTCGGTTTTTAACATCCTGACAAAGTAATTAGAAAACACCAGGCCATTCCTTTGCAAACTGGCAGGATCCCAAGCCAACCAATAGGGCTAGAAAATTAGCCCCTTATAATAATTAGTAGGCTGGAAATTTCTCGTTTTCCTATTTCCCCAGCCTTCCATCTGGAGGCTGATTACGTCCAAAACAGCCCTTACTGCAAACATCACGGGCATCAATGTTACATATTCAATGCTCCACCACAATGCACAATATTACAACATATTCTTAATAACTGATGCCGTTAGAAATGATTAGAGGGACAAGTGACAGTTACTGGATAAAATACATTATCCTGCAAGAACAAGGTGTTCCAATGTGCTGTACACAGCTATGCACAATATTGAAATGTAAGGTGCAAAGCTAATGTGGGACAGCACAACTCATCGGTCTTCCTGTTCCTGTGGTGATATATGGAGGCAAACACATGTCTGTGCACTGGCCTAAGAGGGTTAAGCACAAAAGTGTTTTATGGCACTTTTGTGTCACCTCCAGGTTAGTACAGAACTTATGCCAGGGCTTAGGCTGGCCTAACTGGAGCTTAGGATTGTAGCTCTGATGAAGGATCTCCACACAAGATACTTTTTAATTCCAACCAGTGCAGGGAATATCTAGGGTCCTATTTTGTATACTTGCACCATTGCTTCTTCTCATTGTAAAAGCATCTCATTCAGTGTGAACACTTCTGTAATGTAGTGATTAACGTGTTGCATAAGGATAGAAAAGATCCAAAGGTTTAAACCCCTCCTGGCGCAAGTGGCTAAGACACTGTGCCTGTTAACCAGCAGGCCAGGGTTCGATTCCTGGGTCAGCCCCACAAGACAGAGTGAGCACCTGTCCTTAGCCCAGCTCTGTGACGCCAGCTGAATCCAATTGTATTGGCTCTGCCTTTCCATTGGACTAATTCAGTGGTGTGGAGAGGGGGGATTTGCTGCTTGGGTAACAGCCTATCCTCCATAACAATCTAACCCAGGCTTTCGTACTTCGCATGCAGCGTATGCAGCGCCAAGCACGATACCATAGTCTTTCAAGACTGATGGAGGCCTGCTTTTTTTATCTTCATTACTCAAAGAGTGAACTTGGGTCAGCCACTATCTTTCAAGATAATCTGTCTCACAAGATAGGTCATTGTGTTCCTCAATTTTAGCATCACAAGTGTTATTGTGAGGCTAAAATGTGGCTGGGAAGATATGCTGTCCTTTGCTCTTTGGAGGAACAACAGGATATAGATGCAATGGGCAACCCAATCTGAATTTCCTATACAATCCCAGCACTGGCACTGAGCTGGTAAGTCCCAGTAGCTGTTCTAAATCAATACAGACGTGAACCAGCAATATTGCTGGTGCAGTTCTGGGTAAGTCCATGCAGGCGGATCAGGCTCAGGTCAGGATCTGGCATGCACCACCACAAACAAATCCATCCACCCTGCCCCATTTCTCCCCTTTATACAATGAGCTACTGGTACTTGTTAAGCTATAACAGGCATCTCCAAACTTTTTGGCAGGAGGGCCATATCATCTCTCTGACTCTGTCAGGAGCCAGAAAACTAATTTACATTTCAAATTTGAGTTACTTTACATAAATTTACATATAAGAATGTATTGGAGTGAAATATATGGCTTGCCCAAGGGCCAGATAGAGGTGTCTTGCCAGGGGCCACAATGAGGCTTGCTGAGGGCCTCATCTGCCCCATCCCCCCCCCCCCGAAGGGATTTAGAGATTGCTGAGCTAAAAGGTAATACCGTATATACTTGGGTATAAACCAACCCAATTATAAGCCGAGGCCCCTAATTTTACCACAAAAAACTGGGAAAAATGCAACAGCTACTTCTGTTTTAATGAGGAGAAAACAGCCAATGTGGTGAGCCATCCAGCTCCTACATGCAGGGAGGAGAGGGATTAATCTGCTGACTTTTTTTAAAAAAGAAGGAAGCAAAGCAGCCTTTCCTGCTTTTTAAAAAGACTGATCTAAGCTGAGCTGTTTGTGCTGAAATCCACTTCTTTGCCCATCTTATGACAAGTATAAGCTGACCCAAGTATAAGCTGAGGGGGACTTTTTCAGCATAAAAAAATGTGCTGAAAAACTAGGCTTATACTCAGGTATATACAGTTTCCTTTAAGGTAATTCATATTTGAACAGGAAACTGAACCCAGGTTTCCTAAAGCATGTTAAGAGTGACTGAAACTGAACCTGGGCTTCCTAAAGCATGTTAAGAGTGAGTAAGATTGTGCTGTAATAGTAGTGAATAAAGCAGGCCTCCAACAGTCTTGAAAGATTATGGTATCGTGCTCAGCGCTGCATACGCTGCATACAAAGCACGAAAGCCTGGGTTGTTATGGAGGATCGGCTGTTACCCAAGCAGCAAATCCCCCCTCTCCACGCCACTGAATTAGTCCAATGGAAAGGCAGAGCCAATACCATTGGATCCAGCTGGCATCGCAGAGCTGGGCTAAGGACAGGAGCTCACCCTGTCTTGTGGGGCCGACCCGGGTCTTGAACCCTGGCCTGCTGGTTAACAGGCATGGTTCTGCCAAATCTCCAGGCTGTCTTCCTTCTTTCATTTGGAGTACAGGAAGTGTGCTGCAGATCTGTGGGAAGAGCTCTGCCAAGGAGATGCAGCACACCTTCCAAATGACCAGCACACACTTGTGAAGCCTGAATTCATAGTCCAATTTCAACAGACATCATTGAGAACATGATGCCAGGACCATCATGTTTGCTGAATATAAATCAATAGATTGACAGTAACTACAGAAAGGTTTACTGGTCTTACCCATATTTCCATGTAACCTCAGTATCATGCACATTAACAGCATTCCAGCTGTGTCCCTATGCATGATGGAGCAGTGTTTAGCAAAGGATATTACATACCAGTTTGCAAGCTCCACAGAGGCATCCAGCCATGGTCATGTTGGACCAAATAGTTGAAATTAGTCCAAATGCTGGGTTAAGCAGACCCCTGGTATGTTCCATTGGCACTTCTCTTACACAATTGCACATACGAAAATCATCAAATCCTTTCTGGATTTCACCATCCCCTACAAAAAGACTCTTTAATCAACTCACTTTATGGCAATCAAGCACAGGTTTATTTTTTAAAGCAATTATATTGTGGTATCATTATGGAAAATCAATGCTTTGTAATCAAATCCTCTGACAAGCCAATGCATCATTCCAATTGTGGTTTAATTCAGCTGAGCTGATAATCTTCGTGTTTAAATAATAATATAACACACAAGTATTAGCAGTACTATTTCCCTGACATTTAAGAATGAGCATCCAACCATACTGACAGTTTCTCCCCCTCCCTCCCTCCTCCCTCCTTTCCCCTCTCTCCTCTCCCCCCCCCCACACATACATATATACCACATTCCTTAAGACCAAAAATGAGCAATTTGCTATCCCCATCATTGAATGATATATGGTATATTAGAAAGGTCAAAGATCTGGAAAATTAGTCTCAATATCTTTAGATAACCAGCATCTGTGTGCAGAAAATCCATCCAAATAATCTGGCAGTATTCCACGTCTCTTTATTAATTCTGTATCACAAAAGGCAGAATCTTATAGCAACTGCTTTCACACAGTCTCCATGGAAGCAAATAAGTGGTACTCAAGAGCATCCATGCCTTGGGATAAATTATTGAATTGGATCATTCCTTTAATTCAAGAGTTTTCTTGTTTAAGATTTGCATCTTCTAAAATAATTTTACCAGAAGAACTGCTAATGAATATTGAGGGAGTAACAACCAGCAGTATTATATATTTGTTGGCAAACTATGAAACAGATCTAAACAATTTATTACTGTACTTAGGATTAGGATAACATGCAAAAGGAGTGTGGCCACTGATAATAAGTGGAGAAGTTGTACAACTGTTGTGCCATTCATTGATGCTAAGGTAGAAACAACTTCCTTGAATGTGAATATTTGTTCTTTCCACAATGTAGCAATTGGGTAAGTAAAACAGACACATTCCCTACAATCCAGAGTAACTACGGGAAGACGTAAGAGGCACTTATTCTGGATAGCTCTATGTATTTCCCATAGGTGACACCATAACTATGTTGGTGTAAAAGGTCCCGTAGTTACTCCGGATTGTAGCCAAAGTCCAGCAGTAAGCAACTGGCACACACCTTCCTGCTTCCCGCTCCCTCCCCTTTAATAGAGTAATGACCAGTGGTGGGCTCTAGCAGGTTCGCACCTACTCTATAGAACCGGTTCTTAACAAGAGATAGGACATATAAAGTTTAAAAATAGCCATTTAAAAGTGCCTGCCAGATGGGCAGAGAACCGGTTCTTAAATTTTTTGAAGCCCATCACTGGTAATGACCCAAATCTAGAGTAATGACCCAAACCAAATGACCCATTATTTTAATAGAGTAATGACCCAAACCTAGAGTAATGACCCAAACCAGTAATTCTCCTGGTAGAGAGCAGATTCACAATGGCTAGTTGCCTCATGTGCAAGCCATCAGACAATCCTCCATCCACTTATACCCGTGAGTTTCTTGTGGAGTGGATGGTGAGGATAAATGGAGGTTGAGTGGTGGAAGGAAGGCAGAAAGAAGAACAGGAGCATGAGAGAGTGATTATGGCTCTTGGTATTCTCTGTGCCTCCTCTCCCTAGTCACCTTACTCATCTTACCAACAAAATGGCTGGTGCATTACTGAAAAAAACTCAATGTAAGGGAACATTCATATAGGTCTTGCAGCCTAAGCTGTGTTAATCTAAAAGCTTGCAAAGCTGCACCAAAACATGTAATAATCTCATTTTATCTAATCATTTTTGAACAAATGGAATTATTGCCCAGCTTGGGCAAGGGAATACTCAATACAGGCTTTCAAACTTTAATGGGCAGAAACCCTAGTGAATGATGATGTGGGGATTTATAGCAATTGTTGTGCCTCACCCTATACCGCTTCACCCTATCCCTACCATCAGTGTTCACCCTAAATGAAATATTTGAATGCATTATTAAATTCACTACATTTGTCATTTGGCTTCTGTTCAACAAGGAAGGACACATGATAGAGGAATTGGCAACTAGTACACCAAGCTTATGGTACAAACCAAGATCTACCCCTATCCTGTTTTACTTCTTCCCTGCCCACATCCGCTAATGGAGGCCAGTGCTCTGCTTCAGTTATCTTGTTCTTTTCTTATGCCATATATTCAGAATATGAACGTTTTCAATTTTATTCTTCATATTTCATTTCATTATTCTTTCTCAGAACACACATACATGCACACAAATAAAGACAAGGAGAAATATTTCTGGCCAGAAGTTTTGCAGGTTCTCCATTTGCTTGGCACTTGGATTAGAACAGATTGTCCATTTCCATGTATTTCTCTCAAGAAACCATGTATAATGAACATTTATACCAGTGCACATAAAAGACTGAGATTCAGTTTTTGACATCATCTACCAGGCAGCATATAATGTTAGCAATTGAAATATCAAATTGAAAAGAGGTATATTTATTTTATTGCATGCCTTTGAGATAATTGGCTTAGTACAGTTTCTAATTTTCACTCGCAGTTGGAATAGATTCTTCAAATCTTATAAAAGCAAACCAGTTGTGTCACTATTTGCTTAGAAGAACATAGTCTGAGGTCCTGCCACCATATCCTCATCTTCCTCCCAGCCTGTGAAACCAATGTGCTCAGTAAAGGCACAGATCCAAGGAGACCCATCAGGGCCACCTGACTGCTGCATGAGTATCCCAAATAGCCCTAGCACTGCTTCTCAGATGCATCAGTAGCCATTTCAGTGCCACTACAGCCCTGGGCTCTGGGAAGCACATGGTTGGGCGGCTCCTATGGATTTAGCATCTCCCAAATTGCACCAGTTTAGAATCAAGTTTATGGCATGTCACAGTAACATACAAAGTGACAATGACATTTTAGATCAAGCCATTAGTGGTTTAGATCAGATACTGATGAATATTTTCACAGTGCTTGTGATGTACTACAAGGCCCACAGGCTAATCAAACACATACACTGATCATATAGTGCCTGGTCCTTCTATAAACGGACAACAAATCTTGCCAACAGCACCTCCTGGCTATTAATCTGTATACAGTGGTGCCTCACATAAAGAGCTGAAAATTCATTCTGGAGGCATGCTCTTTAAGTGAAACGCTCTTTAAGTGAAGCAGATTTTCCCATAGGAAATAATGGAAACTCAGACGATTGGTTCCACAACCCACAAAATATTCATATAAAATATTAACTGTATATAAAAATGATGACAAAACACTGCAATTGAATTCAAAACATGCATTCAATGTGCATGATCCTATGAAGTCTACTTAGGCTGCAATCCTAAAGACACTTTTCTGGGAGTAAGACCCATTTAACACAGTGGGGCTTACTTCTGAGTAGACATGCTTAGGAGGCTGCAATCAAAGACACTTTCCCAGGCTTATCTGGGCTGCTGCTTGAGGTTCAAGGTGGCCAGTGGGGGCACATGAGGGGAGTTAGGGGCAGCTGCCTCTGGTGCCCCCATGCAACAGCCCCCAAGATGGGGGCAGTTAGAGGCAGCAGTGCTGGCTGGCAGCCCTTTTAAAGAGCCTTTGCACAGAGCATCAGGGCTGCATAGCACACGTGCCCATAGCACGCGTGCTTGTTAAATGAAATGGAGCTTGTTATGTAAAGCAAGATTTCTTGGAAATTTATACTTGTTATGTGAAATCTTGTTATGTGAGGTACCACTGTATATATAATTGAAAAGTCACTCACTCACTGACTCACTGACTGGGCCGCTGGGCCTAGAAGCGTGAAATTATGGATGGGTGTTCCTTCCATGATGGAGGGATCCACTAAGAACCACTAAGATCCACTAAGGTTTTCTGAAATTCCAACCAGAAGGGGGTGAAAAGGGGCACAACGCGTTTTCCTCTCTATACTTTGCATTGAAGAATCTGTGACTGATGGATGCTCTGCCCCAACTCCTGGACCTAGAAGCATGAAATTTGGGGAGGGAGTTCCTTCTGTGACATAAACACCCACTAACAACCGATGTTGAGAAATTTAACCCTTAAGGGGCTGAAAAGGGGTGCAGTGTGTTTTTGTCCTATACTTAACATGGAAAACTGACCAACATCCAGCCAATTTGATGCTCGGTGCCTAGTGCATTGGGGGGGATGTTGTTCAGAAGGAGAGGTTGCACTGGGGAGGATGCTGCCCATGGGGGAGTGTTGTGCATGGGGGTGTTGTGCATGAGGAGATGATGCACATGGGGTGGTGATGCACATTGGGAAGGTGATGCACATGGGGGGTGAAGTGCATGCAGTTTGATGCACATGGGGGATGTTGTGCAAGGGGGAATGATGCACGTGGGGGAATGTTACACATGGGGCTTGATGCGCATGGGGATGTTGCGCATGGGGCTTGATGTGCATGAGGGATGTTGTGCATGGGGATAATGCACATGGGGGAATGATGCACATAGGGAGACTGATGTGCATGGGGGTTGATGCGCATGGGGGTTGATGGGCATGGGAGGTTGATGGGCATGGGGGATGATGCACATAGAGGGATGATGCACATAGGGGGATGCGCAAAGGGTGGATGATGCACATTGGGGTGGATATGCATGGGGGTTGATGCGCAGTGGAGGGATGGTGTACGGGGGAATTTTACTCCCACAATGTGGGTATGTTTTTGCTAGTTTATAATAAAACTCTCAAATTCAATTTCGTGCCTGCATCAGTAACATGCCTATCTCAAGTGGACACCAATCAGCAGAAACACACCTATCAGCAGAAACACATGTAATGACTCAAGTTCCCATTTCTGCTCTCAAATCTCTAATAATGAGATAGTGCATCTGAATAGGAAATGAAACCCTATCAAAACAGTTTTGTGGATGGAGCCAACAGGGAGAGAGATCAATTTTATTAGAAAATGGCGGGCATCCCAATATACTGTAATTGGCTTTCATAAGCTGTATTAAAGTACTATGCATATACCTATCATAAAAAACATTTTTTAGATATGAGGGCTCAGTTCATCAATATGCTTCATAACCAGTGCAACTGCAGAAGTTTTCTTTTTTTCCTTAAGGGTAGTTTTGCTTTGTTTTCAGAAAATTTTCCTTTTGCAACAACAAGTAATATTAGAAAAGCCCTCAGGTTTCCACATCACAGAACATGAAACATAAATTTTGAAACATCAATAGGTCTCGTCTTATAATGAAGCTCCTTATGTGGTCTAGGTTTGCAGTATTTTCTGCCACACCATAATCCTAGCCAGTGTTTTTTTCTGGAAAAAAGGTGCTGGTACTCACAATTAAGACTCAGAGGCAAGTCTATTCAGGAGTGGTCTAGTGGGCAGAAAAGTGCCAGTACTGAGTACCAGCGAGTACCCTTTTAAAAAGCCATGATCTTAGCCATTCTACTTAGAAGTAAGTCCCATGTGCAAAGTTTGGGTAATACTGCTTCAAATGGAAAATCTTGGTTTAAGCAAATATTTGGCCCTGTGTATACAAATCATGCCCGAAATGATTTTCTGCAGTATATGACACATTTGTTGGCCATTCAGAACAGTGATTGTTTAAAATCCTCACATAGCCTGGCTGTTGACATCCATTCAAACGTAACTTAGATCACGATGAGAAACACAGAGACAAATTATGATTAGTGTTGCTTCACCAGACAGAAGAACTAAACCTGAACTGCAAAGCCTGGTAGGGACTCATTTATAATGGCTCTGGAGGTCTTTCACTATAGTGCTTAAGGAATTTTTTTTAACATTTCTACAGAGCCAAAAGGGGTTTCGGGCTGCAACAAAAATTGGCAAACTTTTGGGAAACAGTTTTTGTGTAAAAGACAAGATAAAGGGAAGTGGGAATGATCCCAGTCACTGAAGATTTATTTTTTGCTTGGATATCCACATATATAGCCCCTTACAGTTCCATTGCTCACTACCCATACAGTTCAATTGCTCACTACCCATAATAAAAGGAGCTAAATGTCACGAATGGGAAGGTTCAACCTGTATAACTCTTCCCAGAATAGGGTCACTACAGAGAATGCGTAAGCCAGTGATTCTCAATCTTTTTCATCTCATGGCACACCAATCAGGTGCCGAAATTATCAGAGGACACCATCAATCTTTGGACAATTTACAAGGCACACCATGCATCTGGGGGTGTGCAATTCTTCAATAACCAAATAGCCAAATAACCAAATAAATAAATAAATAAATAAATAAGTCAATCCATCAATCCAATCTCTCATGGCACACCTGTGGACCACTTGTGGCACACCAGTGTGCCATGGCACATTGGTTGAAAATCACTGCCATAAGCCTTCAATGCCTCATAAAGGAGTATCATCTCCGCAAAACACAATCCAAGTGCCCTACCCATGGAAGACATATCTAGAAACATAAGCATGCTGAGAGCAACGCAGTTGGAGAGAGATCAGACTGATGGCCATTTTTGTGTGATGCACAGAAGGGCCTCATGTGTACAGTAATAGCTGGATGTGCTCACCAGCTGTCAGGTGAGGGGGGGGGTCAAAAAGATTCAGTAGGTACCTCTTCTATACTACAAACTTGTACTCAGGGGACAAATTGTCCTTTGTATTGAAAAATGCTTGCTCTGGAGACTTTGAAATTGCCACAACAGATTCTATGACAATTCAATTTCATGTCAAAATAGAATCACAGCATGATGGTTTTTTTTAACAGAGAAAAGGGGATAATTTGACCTGTTTCTAAATGAGTAACCTGTTTCTAAATGACCTGGGAGAACTTATGTAAATCATATTGTCGACAGAAAGGTTTCTAAAGAATCATAACACTAACAAATTCTCTGGGAAAATAAAACCAGTTTATTGAGCAATCAAAGGGAAATTAGACAGAAATGCCCCAGAGAGAGGAGCAGTATCTTGTTGTTTCCTCATGTACTTTGAATATTCTATGTGGAAACAAGGGTCTACAGGTCAAAACAAAAGTAATAAATATCTAGCAGTGCCACCTTCTAAAGTGTCGGCAATTAATGGAGCTCTGGGGTTTTTTCAATTGTCATTATGCATTTCTAGTGACAATAAACTCTTAGAATATTATGCCTCACAGCAGATTGTAAGGCATCTCATCTACAAATTCCCCAAAGTGTCAGTCTGTATCTGGGCATAGTATTGCAATTATAATGAGGAATGTTCTGAATTTAAAAAGCCTCCCCTCTGCCATCTGGAGCACCTCCTTTATTAAATTTGTGTGCTGCATTTATATAGCCTCATAGTAATTAATTTAAGAGTTAAAAGAAATTCATTTCCAGGTTCAGCAGCCTGTCGCTCTTCCATGTAAAAGCAATCTGAAAAACAGACAGCTAAGCTAGATGTGTCTGCATCACATATTGGAATAGATGGATGTTGGATTTGCCATCTGGATGAAATAGTCTTTTTTGATACTCGGGTATTGGCATAAACTCTCGTCCAGACTCTGATTTATATTCAGATGTGTTCATGAACCTCCTCTGCTATGTGTTTCAACAAGAGGACTATCAGTACTCTGTGTACATTGCATTCCTCCCATTTTAAGGATGGAGGAACTCCATACATGCTTTAGAACTCCTGAACAAAAAAAGCAGTAACTGGCTCAAGGCATTGATGTTCAGGATATAGATCCACTGAAGTTATTGCTTTTCCACTTGCAATCAAATGTGGACCTGCTACATTCCTTCCAGACAGCAGACACAGTAGAATGACTGTACTTCCACTGGTCTATGCTACATCTGGGAAAGCACATTTGAAAAAAATTAAAGCTTGAAGAGTTGCATTAACAGCTCTCCACCTGTTATCTAGATTAATGCATCCTTTCCCTTAATAAATGAACTTAACCAGGAGAAAAATGAGGTTGTGTACCTTAATGGATGACAATTTTGTATAACCCAGTTGTAAAGAGTGTGTGGATAAAACCTGACATTCCTGAATTAAACACCCCTTTTGGTAGTAACCAGAATTTGGTTTTGACTCACTTGGAAAGCTCCTTTGGATGTAGAGTGGTTGCCATAAAGTAGTGATTCCCATTGCGGGGGTCAGGACCCCCGTTGGGGGTTGCAACTTCATTTCAGGGAGGTCACAAAGTTTGGGCATTACCATCTTGGAATGTGGAACTCAGTTGCAATCCATACATTCCTAGGAATAAATTTCATTGAACACAATGGGACTTACTTCCAAGTAGACATGGCTACACGCTGGTGTTAGTGATATCACTTCCTGTTTGATGTCACTTCCAGCCATAACATCACTCTCACCTTGATAACATAACTTCCAGAAGGTCCTGGACAGACTCATTCTCAGAAGGGGGTCCCAGGCTGAAATGTTCAAGAACTACAGCCATAAGGCAATTTTAAGACAGCTAAATAATCCTGTGAAAGGGTCTCTGCATATTAAAATTGCCAGTTGTTGGCAGAAAAATTACAGGAAAGCGGTGTAAAAAGAAGCTACGTGCAATAATTATGATTAATTCAATAGAGGCTTATAGACTTGGGCTGCAAGCCCAAGACACAAATCCTTTTGCTTACACAAGGTTGATAATCATACTTAGCATTTTAATAGCATTTTACATTGCTGTATTATCTTGACATAATTCTTACAACAACTATGAAAGGCAAAGAAGTAGTATTATCCTCATATTGCAGATGAAGCTGAAAAGGAGCTACTTGCCTCAGGCCACTTGCTGTACAATCCAATGCATTTTTATTCAGTACTAAGTTTTACTGCATTCAATGGGGTAATCACAGGTAAGTGCTTATACTATAATCCAATATGCCATATGGAATTGCAACATTGGTCTTCGATATTATCCCATCACCAGCACCAATGCAGCCAAGCCAAAAAGGTCCAAACTGTATCTGATTGTATGTGGGCAAATGGGCAATAAGGTAAAAATTATTTGGGCCACTTATGGTTCTCCTTTGGACATCTGCCACATCTTTTGGTGGCATCTGTCCAAGGTTGGAAAAGGGGTGGGGAAGAGAATACAGGATTTTGTGCCACAAGTGGCTAAGACACTGCGCCTGTTAACCAGCAGGCCAGGGTTCGATGCCTGGGTCGGCCCCACAAGACAGGGTGAGCTCCTGTCCTTAGCCCAGCTCTGCGACGCCAGCTGGATCCAACTGTATTGGCTCTGCCTTTCCATTGGACTAATTCAGTGGCGTGAAGAGGGGGGATTTGCTGCTTGGGTAACAGCCTATCCTCCATAACAATCCAACCCAGGCTTTCGTGCTTCGCATGCAGCATATGCAGCGCCAAGCATGATACCATAGTCTTCCAAGACTGATGGAGGCCTGCTTTTTATTGTCACCACTCCCTCACCACAGTCCCTTCATCACCCACAGTCCTCCCCTACTACTGACTTACCAGCAGCAGTGGCGTCAAAAAGTCCACTAATACATGGCCAGGCACTATTCATATTTTCCAGCAGCTTTCCAGTATGACTCTGTGAAACAGTGGTTCTCAAACTGTCAGGGAGTTTTACTCCCAATGTACTGGTAAGTCTTTGCAGGGAAGGGACTAGGCAGTGTCACAATCCCCAGAATTCCATCCTCCAAGTCAGGCTATGCAGCCAAAACACAAATGCCAGCAATGCAACCCAACCATAGGATTACTGTAAAGTAATTAAGGTCATCCACTGCACCAATCCTCAGTGAACACTGCCCTGTGCAACTCTTCCTCTCCCCCACCCCGGGCAGCAACCCTCCCTTGAGGCAGGTGCTTTTCCAGCTCCATTCAAGTTAAACTTCTGTGTGCTCAATCATAACCAATTTAGGCCACCACAACTCACCTGTCTCCCCATTCCGTGGTGGTGGGGGGAAGCCAGCGCATATCCTCACTCTTCTAAATCTTGCCTAACTCTTCTTTTGGCACTTTTGCAACACCCACAGGCCAGCACATGACTTGTGTGGGCGTAACTGGGGGGGTCAGGGTTGCAAGCTGAATAGGAGTTTGAATCCAGGCCTCTTTGCCCATTTCAAGCCCAAGTCTTAATACTTGATGTGCACTGAACATGGTTCTCTTCCTCAGCCCAGTGAGTGATTAATGAACTTGGATGGTTTATCATCTTGTGTGAGCCCAGCTGTTCCTGTCATCTGCACAAGTGTTCTGCAAGCATTATTACATGCCCAGAGCTAAGTAAAGTTCACAAAATACATTTCTATGAATTTTCACAGTGGTCAGACTATCTGCAAATAGCTCTGTTCAGGCTTATGTTTTATGAGCAAATTTGTTCTTTCTCCGGTGAGTCCTGGCGTCTCTCCTGACCTTTCTTCATTACTCATGCTGGGCAATTTGGTCAGCTAACGGGGTAAAAAATTAAAATGAGAGCATTTTTGGCTTGTATTGCTATGGTAAATATTTTCTGGGTCTAAAAACAAACACATTCTCTGATATTCGTAATAGATTTATGGGCCCCGTTGGTGAATTCCAAAGGAAAAGAGACATTGTATTTTGCAATAATATGTCAAAATGTCTAGTTCAGAAGTCAGAAGTTTCTCACAGAAGGGATAAAAAATAGTCTAATGCAGGGCACCAAGAACTATTTATTTATTTCCTTTATTTTATTCTGCCATACTCCTGAAGAATATCTTCCCACAGGATCCCACCAAGCCTATATGGTATCCAGCATTGATCTAAGCAGTGGTGGGCTTCAGGGGGTTCTCACTGGGTCTATAGAACCTTTTGCTAATGAGCACCTGGTTCTGAGAACTGGTTACTAATGGGACATAGAACCTGATGTTAATTTAGGTTATTAGGACATTGAACCTGTTGCTAATTTATTTGAATCCCACCACCAGATCTAAGCAGGCAGAGGTCTTCTTGAGGTAGCATTTGTTCTGTTATACCATGTACTGCTCCAGCTTACTCAATGAGGATACTCAGAACCAAGTAGCCACATGTAAAGCCAGTAGGCCTGGGACAAAGGTTAGGACATGGCAGAGACCTTTTTAGCCATCCTTGTCACCTCCTGGGCCTGATCAGACCCATTCTGTCCTCCACTACCCAGTAACACCCACACTCCACTCTTGGAATTTTTCCATAAGGTACCTGTTAAACATTGTTTTAGATTGAAATAACAACCGTAGGAGTCTAGGAATAGGAATCTAGGGCTTACACAGAGCATGCAGTACTACCAATGCAGCTTGTGCCATGGGCTGTTTGGGAATCAAGCAGACTGAGAGAGATAGGTAAGAAAAATTTACATAGCTTTATTATGCTACCTGGTCCCCAATGGGTCTTTTCAGACCTACACCAGCTTCTTTACTGGTGTAAATCTGAAGAGCCTTTGCAGTATGGGTCCAGGCTGCGAGAAGCTCAGCTGCCAATGAGAGTCACCCTTCTACTCCCTTTTTCCCCAGCCTGCCATGATCTCCATCTTGACCCACACCTGCCTCCACTTACCAGCAAGGTTCTAAGGGCCACTGTTGCTCATGCATGACTTCCTAGACATTGTGTTGACATCAGCTTTGCAGAAAACCTGCCATGCCAGCAGCCCATTGGAACAGAATGGCAGTAGCAGTATCTGTCATCTCGTCCTACAAATAGAAATGGGCCATAAGTATTCTGGGCAGGATGTTCAGGAGGAAAAAAAGAAATTTCGATATTTGAGCGTGTTCACTTGGAGAAGAGATTTTGCTCTTTTTTCAATAAAGTGCCTAAATAGCAGGATTTTCCTGAGTTTTACTGGTTGCTAGCTGAAGCACTTTTTCTGAGGGATTTTATTCTCTTTTATCAATTTTTAATAAAAATGTTGGCTTCTGTAGGACGGCTGTGATAAAACAATCCCCTTTCACAACTGAAAACCTTCAGGAATCATTTACTTCAATCATGGATTAAGTGCACAGGCCTCCACACCATCAGGCTTTTAATATAGCCATAGTAGCATTCTCTAGAGATTACCCCAACAAAAATCAATGATACCATGAGTATTTTTTTAAAGAAAATGAAAGCAATGTGTATTCAAATAGAATCTCTCAACATAGAGCCATTTGTATTTCTGGAGATGAATGTTCTTCATGCACCTGATAAAGTAGACTGGGGTTCATGAAAATGCTTATACAAAAATAAATGTGTTGTTTCATAAGGGATCGAAAATCTCTTTGTTGTATTTCAGGAAGTTTTCCCTGGATATGGGTGCAATCCAGAGTAACTACGTGGAGTCCTTGCTCCGGTGTAAGAACAAATTGCTCTGGATTGCAATATGAATTTCCCATAGGTTTTAACTAAGTAGTGCAGCAACTATGGGTACACATAAAGTCTCTTACGGGCTCCCGTAGTTACTCTGGATTGTAGGGTATGTTAAATATGGTTAACTGATTACTGCAGGCCATTATTAAAGAATGTCCTGCAGTGGCTCAGTGGTTAAAGGCGTGTGCTTGTTGATTTGAAGATTGGCAGGTCAACAGTTCAAGACGCAGGTGCTGCATGATAGAATGAGTTTCCATCACTTGTCCCAGCTCCTGCCAACCAAGCAGTTTTAAAGCAGAGAAATAGGTAGCACTGTGGTGGGAAAAGCAACATCCTAGTGAAAGGCCCCTGCACCAAGCCAGCCAGATTTCCCCGTGTCGCATCAATCATCAAAAAGCAGACCCTGCTATGGATGGGAATAACACTAAAAGATGATGGATAAAAATCCAAGCGGGAAGAAAACTGAGTATAGTATAGCTCTGTCAGTTTCACTCTTTGCAACACTACCAAATTTTAGGTGCATTGTTCATTGGGGCTGCAATCTTAACTCTCGGTTAGGCTGGCACAAGTCCCATGCTGGCCTGGGGGTGTTGCAAAAGTGCCATAAAGCATTTCTGCACCATTCCTTAGGGGGAGTTAAGCCAGTGCACAAACTTGTCCCAACACCACCACAGGTACAGGGAGATGGGTGAGTTGTGCTGCACTAAATTTGTTAGGATTGTGCCCTGAGTTTTATGGTCCCATAAATGGATAGATATATGTAACATCAATTGTTCAAAATCATCTCACAACTAAGATTTTTTATTTTTGGGAAAATAAGCTTATTTTGTAAAATAAGCTATCATGGAGTACTGTCTTATAAAATTTTCTGCTTGTTTACAGGTCCATATACATAAAAGATATTAATGGAAAATATTGTTAGTTTTTTTCCTATTTCACAGAAGAAATAGTGAGGGGAAAATTCTTTTTTAAAAGATAATGGATGAAAGCATCTTTCACTACAACATCACATTCTATTTACAAATATTGTAAAATGCTGTCATGCAACATAAAAATATTACTAATAGAGCAGAATATTAGTTACATAAGAATTAAAAAATCAGTATCAGAGCTTCTTTAACTCTTCTTGTTTGTTCATTTATCCATCCATCCCCTTGGCATAACAAGTTGATGCTGTGGCAGATACATAAAAATTAAAAACCAAAATGATTTTGGATTAGAGCACTTTAGTAATGAGTTGTGAGCGTGAGCTGACTTTTAATTGATCCAAGCAACACTGCATCCAAAAGATGGATGAGGGGACCATTCTCTTGAGTTTTATGACTAGAATTCCCTTGGTTTGGTTTTCAGGCCCTGTAGAAGCTATCATGTATTATCATTTTCATGCAAATTAATGACACTTGAACTGCTGCAACAAAAGGTCAGTTTTCAAAAGGTAAGGAAAGCGAGGTGGAAAGTGGAGACGGGAATAGAGAATTTCAAGAAAGGTCTGTTGAAAACTATAGGGAGCATCTATTTTCCCTCTATGTTTTTTCTATGAAAAAAAACAAAAAACTGAGAAGAAGAAAGAAAAGAGTAAAGAAGATATAAAGGAATTATATACAGCAATACAGGTGTTACCTATTCAAATGTGAATTATTTATATGCAATTTTGTCTCAAAGTGAATGGCATCTCTTTAAATAATGTATCTTTAGCAGTTAATGATTAGAAACAGCTTGTTTGCCTTGGTAAAGGGGCAGACAATACATCTTCTACTCTGTGTCTGCATAAGGATCTAGCTAGAACCCCGTCTGAAAAGACACCTGGCTTCTCAGGCAGGGTGACCATATAGAATGGAGGACAGAGTGCCTCTGCCTTTAAGCACTGCCTAGAAAAGGGAATTTAGGCAGGTTTAGCTCAACACAGAAAAGTTTAAAAAGCAGCACCTGCCTAAATACCCTTATCTATGCAATGCTTAAAGGTAGAGGCACTCTGTCCTCCATCCTATATAATCACCCTGTTCTCAGGGAGTGATAATCCCCTCCCATTTGCATCTGAAAAAAGAAGAGAACAGCCTGAAACAGAATTGTTTTAAATCAGGGAAAAGTAAACTGATTCATTGCCTCCTGAATCCTAATTAATTGATTCATCAGTTACCATGGTAAATAATTACTTTTGTATAATGAGAATATTCATGGGGATTCTCTGAACCAAATGTCACAGTTGGGAAGTCTGTACCATGTAGTCTCTACCTGTACTGTATACATTACTATACTATAGTGGCTCCCAAATATTCCAGCACCACAACCATCTTGTTTTCTGTAGTGAATTGCAACTGGAACATGTTGTGACATAAGAAAATTCTTGCTGGATCAGGCTTAAGACTAATTGCAGAAGACAAGGCCTTCAGAGAAAGGACAGTAAGACCCCTCCCAGGTCCCACTGGAACCGTGACTATTGGCCTCCATGGTCCCATCCCCTCCTGGCCCAGTTCTCCCACCCCGCAACCTATCCTCCCCCACCTCATTCTGCCCACTCCTCACCTAGCCCGTCCAAAAATACCACCAGCCAAGACTGAGGAAGAGCTGGTGGCCCACCATCATGGCTCTGAGGATTGGCACTGATTGGCACAAGCCCAGATTGGCCCCTCTTCTCCAGGTGCTACAGATATGCCTTTTGGCATGTTTGCAACATCCAGGGCTAGCAATGGAGCTCACCACTGACCCTTAGAGCCCATAGGATTGGGCTCTGAATTAGATTATATTTAACTCAGCTAATCATTCGATGTTGCTGTTCCAACATGCATCAAAATTCACACCCTTCATCTTTCTCTGCAGTACACTGTAATATACTGTAGGAAACCAGAGTAGATCGCATCACAGGTTGTGTGTTCAATTGAGCCCAGTCAGGTGTGTGTTCAAAAACTTGTGCTCAGTCATTACGTTTCCTTCACTGACTTATTATAAGGCCATTTCATCTTCTCTGAGCTCCTTGGAGTAAAAGCAAACTACAACTGTGCTTGATAAATAAATAAAGTGTATCCCAAGCAATCATTTACCTCTAGTTTGAGTTAATAAATAAGGTACAAACAATTGCTGTAAATCCCTGTGTTTCCCAGTAAAATTGCTAAGCTTAGCGCAGAACTGCTCATTAAAACAGCCCCAAAAGCTATTAAAGCAATCAGCAAAACAAGCAGGCCTCTTCAAGCACTGAAGCAATACTGTAAATGAGGAAACTGCAAATTCACCAAGTAAGCAAGAGGATCTCAACTCAGATGGTCTCAGTGGTTTTCCCCAATCATTAATGGCGAGGCAATTGCTTACCTATTCATTGTTTTTGCCAAATTAGATCTAGAGTACTGTGTGATGAGTCATTTTATTTGAATGTTTTTTTAAGACCTGCAAAGTGATGAGTAGTAAGAGCAGTGACAGTTGCTCAGAGGATATGAGTAGTCTTGCCATTAAGTCATTAAAGTACAGAAAGGGTTTTTGGTTTTTGGTTTTTTTGTTGTTTGTGTTGTTGTTTTTTAGTATACATGGAAAATCAACAGTTCAGAGATCAATGACATTCAAAATCTGGTACCAGGGATTCTTATCTATTAACAGGTTAAGAAAACAAAGACAAAAAGAAAGACTAAATTTTTATACCCCAATAAAAATTCCTGAGTTCCATACAAATGTAAGTAATGAAATCTGTTTGGAAGAGCTCACAAGTCTATAAGCAGAGAGCTACATTCTGTAGGAAAGAAATTTTTACTACTTGACCTTGTATCACCCCCTGTTCTGTGAAAATCCTATAACTTTTATAGTACTCTTATTAAAGTAGGTACATTCTTGTATCCAACAAAAGGGCAGTGAACTATAGAAGTATTAAATGCATGAGTGCAGAGATAGCTATGGCATTGATGTTTGCCAGGGTTGGACACTGCATTCAACTTTCTACTCCCTGCAGGATGAGTCACGGGATTTGCTTTGCCTATTCAATGTGATATTATTTGCATTATGCACATAATCATTCGCATGAACATTTTAGCTCTCATTTCTATAGTTTTTAGGCTGCAATCCTGACGTGCAGTTAGGCTGGCCTATCTTAACTGGCCTAGCCCAATTCCAAAGTAGGTCACCCTAGCTAAACCAAAGAAAGCTTGTGCAGGTATAAGTCTATTAGGCTGGTCTAACACAGATGGATTTAGGCCAGCTTAGCAGGGCTAGCCTAGGCAGTTCAGAAGGAGTGTGTTGAAGGCATGTGGGGCCTAGTTTGGAACAGTGCAGTTAGGCTGTATCCAGAGCCAGTTTCCAGTGCAGACATGCCCTCAGAGTTAGGCCACCTCAGAAGCAGGCATAAATCTGAGTATGTTATAGGAAAACCAGGATCGGTCCCCAAGGATCTCCAAACAAGACCAGAACAAGTTATTTGCAAATAGTGGATTCTTTATTAGCGCACGACTCCCACCTCTGATTTGACCTGCAGAGCCAAATCTGATCACCAAGACCAAAATTGAGATGAGAGCCCCAAGAGGAACATTACATGGGGTCTTATACCCTAAGATCAAAGCACTTACAAGTTTTACAGCAGTTTTCAACAGTTCAGAGGTTATACTATTAACACATTATCTATGCATCTTGACATTTGATTCGCTTGCCCATTGATAACCATATAGTTGTCACCTGAGGTGATCTGGTTTTTCGCACCCACTTGTTACCAAAACAGTATACCCATTTGTTGCCCATTTTCCCAACCCTTGAGGCACCCCATTCTACCCCTTTGTATCTCTTTGTTCCCGGCCCAAGTACAATAGCCCTTCCTGCCCTGGTGATTTACAATTGTATCGGAGGGGAGATGTTTTCCTTAATCTTCCTTGGAATGTGCTGGCAGCTGCTTGACTTTGGGCTTTCTGGGTTTTTCCATTCTCATGTCAAGAGGTCTAACTTAGCCTGGTGCTGAAGGGTCCAAGTATGGCGGTGGTGGAAGATAACGCCTAGATACCTAAACGATTGAACTTGTTGAAAATTTAGATTATGGATTTTCCATACGGAGGGGGCCCAGGTTTTAGAAAACACAAGGATTTTGGTTTTTTCGGAGTTGATGGAGAGATGATTGGTAAGACAGTACTTGTGAAAGGTTGCAAGGAGTTTGCGAAGGCCACGTTTAGAAAGCAAAATGGCATCATCAGCATATAAAAGAAGCGGTATAGGAGAGGCATTTAGGGAAGGGAAGGGGAAGTCCAGGAAAAGAAGAAAGGAGGGAAGGAGGGAAGTTTGGCTAAAATAAGAGAGATGCCAGGATGCACCCTTGCCTGACGCCTTTATTAATAGGAATATCTTCGGACAAGGAGCCAGCATGGTCTAAACGTTGCGGCAGGTGTTAGTGGAATGGAGCTGCTGAATAAGAAAAAGGAGGCGGGGGTCGATCTTCCAGTCCTCAAGTTTTCTCCATAGAATATTCCTATCTATGGAGTCGAAGGCACCTCTAAGATCGATGAATGCCTAGTAGAGTTTAGCGCGGTGAGTTTGAGAATATTTACTAGCAAGAAAAGAAAGAGTGAAAATGTAATCAAGGGTTGATGCTTCCAGGCGGAAGCCAATTTGTTCTCTAGTAGGGAGGCCTATGCTTTCCGCCCAGGAGGAGAGTTTTTTGAGTAAAAATCTGGAGTACAGCTTACCAATAAAGGATAAAAGACTGATGGGCCTATAATTGCTGGGAAGAGCTGGATCGCCTTTCTTGTAGATTGGGGCAATTCTAGAGGTTAACCAAGAATCAGGGATAACACCTGAGTTATTAGTTACAGTGAAAAGATTGGCCAAGAGAGTGGACCACCATGAGGAATTGTTGATGAGAAACTCAGAGGGAATTGCATCAGGACCAGGAGCTTTCCCAGGCTTAAAGGAGTGAAAAAGCTCCATGATTTCATCCGGAGAAACGGGGCGCCAATCTGATAAATCAGGGGAAGGGAGAAGATTATTCATAGAGGGTACTGAAGTGGAGAACACATTCGTATAATAAGATGACCAGGTGGAAGAAGAGATCGGAATAGATGAAGTTGGGGTTGAGTGAGAAATAGAGCGGGAGGCAAGGGACCAGAAAACTTTGTGATTGTTAGAGCACAATCCTAACCATGTCTACTCAAAAGTAAGCCCCATTGTGTTCAATGGGTATTACTCCCAGGAAAGTGCCTTTAGGATTGCAGCCGTTGAGAGAATCGAAATGTAAAGAAGATTCCAGTTTCGTTCAGTATATGAATGTCTTTTGTATTCAAACAGAGAACGACATGATTTTTTAAGGTTAAAATAGGTTTCAAGCAGATCAGGGGAGGGGTTAGAGGAAACTACATAAAAGAATTGTCTGATGTATTTCTTAGCCATACAGCAATCCATATCAAACCAGGAAAGGGAGCGGAAGCCCGTGGGGGGAGGCCGAGGCGAACCCAATGACTGAACCAGAGATTTGACTAAGGACTCATAAGCAGGGCGAGTCAGTCTGAGATAATTTCTGAATAAAGTCAATCACATCATTTTGCTTGGTCCAAGTATTAAAGGACTCTGCAGACCCATGGAGCCATCTAAGTCTAGGAAGTGATGAAGTAGAAATAGAGTTGTCACTCTCAAAGAGGGATAGAAAAAAAAGGTGTATAAGAATGGGAAGGTGGTCACTGTCGGACCGAAGGTAAACATAAAAATTGAGTATTTGGGGAAGAAGTTCTGATGAAATCAGCGTAGTCGAGGACGCTGGCCCCTTTATAGGAATAGTGGGTAAATTTACCAGGAAAGTCACTGATTAGGGAACCATTGAGTACAAACAGGTTGAATTCCAGGAGCAAGTCAACCAATTTAGGGGTGTATGCATTGAAAAGATGATCTGACGAAGATCTAGGTCTCTGGAGTTCAAGAGGGATAAATTGAACATGGTCCCAAGCCAAATGTTGGGCTAGGGCTAAATTATCTTGGCCAAGTCTGGCATTAAGGTCCCTTAGGAGAAGAAGGGAAACAGAGGGGTTAGGTTTGAGGAAGTCAATTATAAAAAATTTTAATTGGTCCCAGTGCGGAAGGGCTTCTTGAGAGGGGGGAGGGATGTAAATGATAAGTATTAGTATTTCTTCAGCCCTTCTGCCCCAAAATGCAATTGCTAGATTCTTTTTCAACAAAGGTAACTGGTACGTGCCTGCTGCTATCCAGGCACTCCAATCCCCCAGTTATTGTACGGAGTACCCGTTTGGATAGAAGCTGTTAACACTGATCTGAACAAGTCAATTGAGAGATTCTTGGGATCCCACAACTAATTAGGTTGTCTACAATTGTATTAGAACATGATATACATGTTCCTTCTACCTCCACTTGGCCTCCACATTCAAGTTTTGGTTAAAGCTCCACCTTAGCTCTCACCCAAGCTCCATCTTACAGGACCTCATCAAGGATTCACACCTAACCAATTGGTTTTAAATGGTTGATGCCAAGCTCCTAGACCTTGGTCTTTCCCCGGAAACATTAGCCGACAAGGACCTCCCTAAAGCTTATCACACCATTAAGCTTAAATTATGGGAGCAGGAAACTGGGATTCTACTCGCCAATCTTAACCCAACCTGTCCCCCCTCTTTTTTTTGGTTTACTTCCCTTATTTGGCCGTCCAGCAAACTATCTCTTCCACTGGACTGATCCCAACAAAAGGAGGGCATTTCTACTTGCTAGGCTAAATATTTTTCCTTCAGCCTACTATTCAGGAAGATTTACTAATACACCGCAGCAGAACAGACTTTGTTCCTTCTGCTCAATCGAACCTGACTCCATCGACCATATCTTACTCCGCTGTCCCTCCCCCCTTGTTCTCAGATCCACTTTCCTTGCCCCTTTTCTCTCATCCCTTCCCCCCTCCCTGGTTGATCCCTTGCCAATTCTTCTGAGCGATTTCTCTTCCTCTATTACAAACCTAGTGGCTAATTTTTTGTTAGCAGTCTCCCATGCCAGTTGTAATTCCTAACCTTCTCCTATTTAGGCATAAATTTTGTTAATTCTTGTTCCTTCCTTATTGTCTGTTATTGTTAATCCTTATTGTTACTAATGCCAATAAAGGTTATGAGGATGATGACTTAGGCTGCAATCCTAAAGACACTTTCCTGGGAGTAAGACCCATTGAACACAATGGAGCTTACTTTTGAGTAGACATGGTTAGGATTGTGCTCTTTTGCCTGGCTGTGACACAGGCCCACCTAACAATCTTTGGTTCAATTTCTTCTACAAGATTTTCTACCATAACCAATATCCAATATTGACTTTTCTCCTGTCTCAAGTAGACCCATAGAGTAGAACCATTGCGTAGAATCATAATAAGCCAGAGAAAAAAATGGAAGCAAAATAAAAAGTTTTAAGTTTTAGGCTAGTCTAATTACCATTTCTGCCTCTCAACCTCATTATATGGCAAACTACACTAGCCCAGTGAGCATGCTGCCCTTGTACTGCAGCAGTTAGGTTAGCCTAGAGGAATCCAAGCCCTGTGGATTTGGCCTAAGTGTCAGCTCTCTGGCCTAAGGGCAAAATCCAGAGTAACTATGGGGAGTCCTTGCTCCCATGTAGGAACAACTTACTGGATTCCAATATGAATTTCCCATAGGTTTTCACTAAATGGTGCAGTAACTACAGGTGCACATAAAGTCTCTTACATGATCTCATAGTTGCTCTAAATTTGGGGGTAAGTCAGAGAGAATGGCCTAATTAAGCCGACCTAAGTCAGGATTGCACCCATTGTATTTTAAAGTTTTTACTATGATTATTTTTGTAGCAAGTTACGAATTTCAAATACTTTATTTACTCAAATCTAATGCAAACCTTTCCCAGCCAAGTTTAGGCCGAAATCCAAGGGAGTCCTTGCTCCAGTGTAAGAACAATTTACTCTGGATTGCAATATGAATTTTCGATAGGTTTTCACTATGTGGTGCAGTAACTACAAGGGCACGTAATGTCTCTTATGTGCTCACGTAGTTACTCTGGACAGTAGGGTTAGTCTCCAAGCCAAGGTGCGAATTAGATTAAATATCATGTTAGATTTGAGTAAAGACAATGTTTTAGTCATACATATAGATCAGTATTTAGTTTAACAGTTTGCTATACGATAATAAAAATGTAACAATATCCCATTATTATATAGAGTAGTACAGAGTAGTGCAATTAGGTAAAAATCATAACATAAACCCATTGTCATAATATTATTATCATATTGTTGTATACAATAAAATTAAATTTTGCACCTCCTATGCAGCTTTGTTGCCAATAAACATTTTTTATCTCAAGTCTTAAAACTGGGTTACACATTAGATTCAATGGTGGGTGCATTAGATTCAAGTCAATATGGATAAACATTCAGTATATCCAAGAAAAAATAATATGGGATTAAGATAAAGGTGTCCCCCACACATGTTGCAGTTGACAGAATCTAAATGCAGTGCTGTTACAAGACTGAACAGCCAGCATTGTCAAAAGGTATCTCCATGGTCATGTAGCTGGCATAATTAATATATATTGTATTAAATGTTCTTCCTGAACTATGCAGCCTCATAGGTCAAAGCTGAGCTCCACACAGCACAAAGATTGGCAATCTGCACAGTGTTGACACTGTGTTGGAAAGATCAGTGCCCTGACAGTAGGGTTGCCATATGCACCCCCAAACAGGGACAATCCCAATTTTGGGGGATTGTGTTCACATTCTGGCAAATGGAACAGAGGGTCCTGTCCTGATTTTGTGGAAGAGAATTATGGCAATCCTATCTAGCAAGGACCCTTTATAGGGATTTTAGACTGCATCTTTGCAATTGCCTTTTCAGCCAAAGGAGGTAGGAATTTGTTTCATTTGCATGAAAACATAGAAATGAAGAACTTGAAAAACAGTCTTTGAAGGGTTCAGAATTCCAAGTGCCTCCGTTAACCATTAAACTCTCTTGGGAAAATGGACCCTACTTGCACCTTTGGCAAATTGGTGCCATATTCATTCAAATTGATAGCCTTTATAATTGTGAGTTATTTAATTGGATTTTGGTTTTGTTGTGATTGGCTGCAATCTTGTGGGGAGGGGGAGGTCCTCTGGGATTGAAGATCAAGATTATTTTAATCCTTAATGTACCCATGGCAGCAAAAATTTTAGGAAACCCCTATGTTTTGGCCACATAAAAGTACTTCAGGCCACCCAATTCTTTAACAATAGTATACAGACTTTGTGCTGTGCTATAAGTAGATGATGTGATCTTTTAGAACAGGGGTCGGGGAACATTTTTGCCTCTTACCCCAAAATATATTTAGGTATGTGGACGTTACCCCCTTGATTTGAAAGGAAGGAAAAAATATATTATTAATTATTTGAATTCAAATATGTGGCTTCTGGGGAGCTGGAAGGAAAGTTTGAAGTAGGGGATAAAATAGTGTTGGATTGGACAGGATGACCATATGGTCTGTTTTCCCAGGACATTTCCTCTGTTTTAGCCTTGTGTCCTGGAAAAAAAAATCTTCATTGTCCTCTTTTTCCTTGTGAGCAGGCAGCATGCAGCTTTCTTGGAATTCATAAATTATATGTAATATGTAATAGTTTTAAACATACAGTACTAATACCTTATATGGTGTTTAAGTTAACCACATGAAAACAATATATATAAGGGTTTTTAGCTTATAAAAATGTCCTCCATTTTTCTTGGATGTCTTATATTTTGGGGGGCTTGTCCTCTTTTTGTGGTTATGACATATGGTCACTGCATATTGTAGAAATGTGGGGGTCAGAGTGACCATAATAAAAAAGAGGACAAGATCCTGCAAATGATTGAAATAAGTGCAGGATTCAACTGGAGTGGGGAAGAGAGCCCAATCTATTCAAGTTTACTCAGAAGTAAGACCCATTGTAGTTATTGGGCTTCCCAGGAAAATGTGACTAGGATTGCAGCCTCAGAGCCCAATCCTTTCTATTGAGTAGCAGACCATTACAATTACAGTCAGATGGGTTTCCTTCCAGGAAACCCTGGAGAAGATGCAGCCACAGATCCCAATCCTAGGCATTTCTCCTCAGAATTAATACCCATTACAGTCAGGGGGTGTTCCTTCCAGGAAAGTGTGGTGGCATGTAGCCTTCTTGTAATTAATAAATCATATGTAATAGTATGATAGACAAAACCAGCTGTCAGAATTTATTAGAATTATTATTAGAATTATTGAAATTATTTGATACCTTTGAAATCATTCTGTGGGCTGCCTATAGTAAAGGACACGCAGCCAAGCACCTTACAGACATTAAACAATGGCTGGGAACACACATTTGCCCCAGGCAAGGCTATCCATCAAAATTCACAGGTTCTCACAAGTTCCCAAGAGAGGGGATTATAACATCACAATGAATTGTCCCAAGTTCTCAAGCATTGTTATTGTCTACAGTAAATGGCCCACTTAAGACTTGTAAAGATATGCTTATCTCAGCAGGAACTGAAAGAAATTTCCTTTCCTTTGTTTTGCCTAAACCCTGCAGCCTAGACAGAAAGTAAAGCAATGTTAAATTGTCAGGCAAATCAGAAGAACTTATTTGAAGCCCAAAGATTATAAAATTAAAATAAAATTTTAATTCTTCTTCCTGTGGGAAAGGAAACTCAGATGGATCAACCAATGTCAGAATACACGTGCTTGATAACCACAAGTGTTCTTCATTGTACTGATGTGTAATGTCATGTCTTGCCACACATTTTTCCCATCTCGGCTCAGGAAGCCACTGAAGATAAAATCTTTGATTGTATAAATCCTCTTGATATGAACAGAATCATCTTATTATGTAGAGAAACAGTTATGCTATAAAAGGTCTAGTCAATTTGTACAAAGTGCTCAGTCCTTTTTGAAGGCAGAAAACTCTGTCCGGCTGAGCCCGGAGCTCTGAATAAAGCTGATCCTTGCTTGCATCATCGTCTCCTGAGTTTTCCCTGCTGGTACCTACTTCATTCCTATTACAAATGGGGGCTCGTTGTGCTGGGATCATTGGACCCGGACCTTTCCAGAGGAATTGAGGTGGTACCCAGGGAGAAGGACTCTTGAGGTCCCCTAAAGTCGGTGAGCAATGTGCTGATCGGTGGAAACCGGTCCTAGGTTTCTCCAAGGCGCTTTCAACCCATTTGGTTGGGGAGAAAAAGAACACCGGTTCCCATCAAAGATCAGGAACCTGTCATCACTTTCAGTCTCAGAAGTACAAGCAACAGATCCACAAAAGCCAGGCAAGTATAAGGTAACACCCGAAAAGGAATACTGCCTGAAGAGTGCACTAGTTATCCACTGACTATAGGATCTAGTCAGTGGAGCCCACTCAGTGACGCTGAGGGGTCGCTCCGTTGGGTGACCACGGAGGGGGGACGGAGTCCTAGGCAAACTCCCCGGAGCCCGGCCGTTCTTTCAGGGGGAGGATTCGTCACCCTCTCTCGCTGAAGAACAAGAGGCCCGTTACTCCTTAAGGGCACCAGCTCTATCCAAAGCAGAGTTTTGGGGAGGGAAGAACCTAGCCAGACGGTCACTTGGCAGGGAGGGATCCCAAACCAAAGCAGGGCTTAGATAAGAGGGTCTGCCAGACGGCACTTGGCAGCAGTAAAAGTACGCTAGCCTCTATCCAAAGGGAAATTGGAAAAGGGGGGGAAGAACCTAGTCAGACGGTATTGACAGGGAGGGATCCTCACCCAGAACCAAGAATTGGGTAGAAGAATCTGCCAGATGGTACTTGGCAACAATATTGCAACCAGAAAGTTTTGTATTGCCTGTTAAACTACAGCAAAAAGGTTCCTTTTATGTGATTTAGTTTAACTGTTTTCTTGCAAAAGATATTATTGCAATAAGAAGTATTTGCCTGTTAGACTATACTGTGGTTTAGTTTAACTGTTTTTGCGAAAAAGTATAATTGCAAGCAAAAGTTTCTTTACCTGTTAAACTGCAACAAGGTTCTCTTTCTATTATTTAATTTCACTGTTACTTGGTTACTTAAAGTATAACATTGTAATGTGATTCTGTTTATGATGGGAGGGAGAAGGCAGAAAACAGTGTGAGTGAACGTGGTTGCGTGATTGACACAAGTGAAGGTGTCAGACCCCAGACGCGTGTTGTGTGTAATTGTGTGAATGAATAGCCACAGTTCTTGTTGTGAGCCACAGACGAGCCTGGTCACGCAAGCCGGTGAAAGAAGTGAATGATTTACCCCTTTTGTGTTCCTTACCCCACAAATAAAGTACCCCAATCCTCCCTTTCCCTATTCTGTCTTGTGAGTGCTTTTTGTCTGCACTCTAGAAACAGGTGGCCTAAAAAAACAGACCTCAGAAAACAGAAACAAGAGGCTCTGTGAGTTAGGAAAAGTATGGAAAGCCCCTGGAGTTTAGCTCCAGGAGGGGGGTGGAGGCAACTGAGCCTACCCCATCATTGGGAATTTTAAAAGTTGTAGTTTATTTATTGTTCTCTATGGAAATGCAGAGAGAAGGTGGAAGCCACTAGTTGGAGGCTCCACTAGTGAGGTTTCTGTAATAAAGGTATTGCATTGGGAGAAGAAGCCCCCCCCCATTTCTCTCTCTCTCCCCTGGGCTGGCTGTGATGGGATGGCTAGCAGAGCTGCCAGAGGGGAGCAGAGATTTGGTGAAAAACAGCAAAGTGGACTTTAAAAATTTTGTGTAGTGGATTTTAAAATTTGTGGAAGGACTAGCCTGGCTCAAGTGAGCAGTGACCCTGCTCATGAAAGACCACAGCAGGATCAGTTGTGTGTAACTGTAAAAAGAAGTCTAATACCTGAAGAAATTGCTCTCAGTTGTGTAAACTTATGTATGTTGCAATATAAGTGGCCCCAGGAAGTGAGCTGAAAAAGCTCCACAAAGAACAAAAATTCTGGAAATTGTAGTTTGCTAAACAACTATGGTGGTGTCCCTTGCTTGATTGTGTGGTGGTGAGAGGCTCAGGGCCTCTGCATGGAAAACAAGAGTAGTCAGAGTTTGATTGGGGGCAATGAGTTCTCAAAAAGAGCTTGTGACAGAGAGGAGTAAAAACAGGGGGTTATGAATACAGTAGTTGTGTAGCAACTAGAAGGCAGTGGACTGGAGTTCCTTATTAGGTATTTTAAAAGGTGCATGTTCTGAAGACTGTATAGATCAGTGTGTGGTTTGTGCAATCTTGTTGCCTTGTTGAGTTGTGTAGCAGGTCACAAAAAGTAAGAAAAGTTTCACAAGCATAGTTAGATTTTAAGCAGCAATCTTGGTTCTTGGAGGCACATGGAAGAAAGAAAGTCTTTTCAGTGGTGGAGTGTGAGCAGTAAGTTAAGTATACTTGCCCCTTGAGATGTGTGAAAGCAATAGTCTGTGTCTGTGGGCAGTGGTCTGTGCCATAAGTGGTCTGGAGGTTTCTTTTTGAGAACTAGTTAAAAAAAAAAGTCCATGTTAAGGTCACCATTCTGTCTGGAGTTTTTTTTTGCATTGGTTCTTTGTTCTAAAAACACCATCTGGGTTTACAGTGCTTTGGGTCAAAAGCTGTATTGTAGTTTGTTGATTGCAAAAATATTTTGCTCTAAGCTCCCTGTATTGGCAAAGCTGAATAAAGCCTCCAGCAACAGGTATGAGTTACCAAAATTTAAAGAAATTGAATTCAAAAATACTTTTGCAATGAACAGCTATTTATATTGTTAACAAAAATTTACAAGGGGGGGAATAGAGTTATGGTCAAGGCCAAAGGAAAAAAAAAGAGAGAACTTTTAGTGTGGTCAGTCAAAATGTGTTGCCCTCTTCTTTAATTGTCTTGTGGTTCAAGTTGCATCCTCTTTGTTGCCAAATAAGTTCTATAAAATAGCTCTGGAGGCCAACAGTAAAAATAGTTCAGAAATAATTAATTGAAAGTTCTGGAGTTGTATGTGTTCAAAATATCAGTGTAAGTGTTGAAACTGCCTCTGAGCATGGGCAGAGTGCAAAAACAAAATTTGCAGTCCTGGAGATGTTTTAATCTCTTTTCCAGGAAAAGACCTTGCCTTCAGGGACTTTCTAATTCTGATTCACACATACCCATTGTTTCTCCCACGGAAAAGGAGGGGGGAAGCTATCAAGAGCTATTTTGCTTGGTATCTGTTGCTCTGCCCCCAGATCCTTAATTAAATAGCCTTTATGTTCAAAGTATATGTTCTATGCATTCTGTTTGTGGTGTAGTCCTTTGCTAGAATGCAAATTGTTGTATTGGAATGTTCAACTTAATAATATTTCAAAGATAACCTTTTAGGCAAGTCCAAGCCAAAAGAGAATTGCATTTAACTAGTATCACTGCATGTCCTCTTCCTGCAAATCTATATGGTTTTCTGTATTTCAAATGTAAATGTTATTGTCTCTCTCTCTCTCTACTCCCCCGCAGGGAAAGAGTACAAAAGCCATTAAATTTCCATTATTCCAGCAGGTCAAATAAGAGCCTGATCCAAGATACAAAGTGTTAAAAATGCCTGCCTAGTAAAACAGAACAGTCTAGATTTGAATGCACAAGACACCTTGATGTACCGAGGAGATTAGAAATTAGGGCACCTAAGTATGTCAAATGTTATAGCAATCACATGTTTTAAGCTTTCAATTTACAAGTTCAAAAGTGACTCATTCATCCAAGAAATTTAAAAGTTGTCAAGATTCTCAATGGTGTGTATGTCTATCAGTGAGTGCAATCCTAAACATGCTTGCCCAAGAGTGAGTTCAAGCAACAGTAAAAAAAAAGGAAAAGGAATGTGTCCTCAGTGCATTTGGTAGCAAGCAAATTTGCTTAACAATGTCCATAGCAATCTTCTAATCCTTTTGTTTCAGCAGCAAAAAAAGGAACAACAACAACAAAAAAGAGTTAAACCTTATTTCTTTGCAGACTAAGCATGGATTTTTAATAAAACATTGCTTTTCAGAATATAAAGTTAACTGATTTATCTTGCTTAAATTACATTCATATCCACATATGTGTATCCTAGTGTTATGTTGTATGTGTGTTGTGTGTCTTGTATTCTTTTTTACAGAGCCAATATGATCCAGAGGTTTCAAAAAGAGTACCATAAGAATCTTATTTCCAGGACTGTGCTAAAAGATGTTAACTATCAAAACCAAGCAACTGTGTGCCAATAAAACAACAAGAAAATAAAAATAAATGAGAAGACGTGGCTGCCTGCATCATATCAGATGGATCAAATGTGCCATGAATTACATGTTATTTCTATGTTGTCAGTCCTGTGTTTTCTTGCAGATATTAGATGTCAAAAAGTCAAAACAAGCCTTACAAAGGAAGCAAAGGAAGTCAAACAGTATACAACAGCCTTGCAAACAGTCCACATATGAGATTGCCTAAGTCTACAAAGAAAATGGGCCAAAAAGCAACAACTAGAAGGCATGACGTAAAGTGGGTCTTCCACATCCCTACTTTGCAGGGGTGTCGTACAGCCTTCTCCTAGCAAACTTATGCTCCAAAGCTGCAAAATGCCAACTGAGCCTCTGATGTTGACTGCCAACTAATGTTGAAAGGCACGACAAAATAGTGAGTTTTTCACTGCCCAACAGGGTGTCGCAAAAGCCTTTCCAGCTTCCATGCCATCCAGGTGAGCCACGTGAGCCAGGCTGGCAAGCATGTAGCCGGTGCATGCTACCATGCAACAAGAAGCAGCAGTGAGCCGTGTGTGACATATGCAATGTGGCCTGTGCGCTTGTGTTCCTGCACTCCTGTACACCTGGGTTTAACTCTGGCCCACATCAGGCACCTTTTGCAACCAGCATTCCTGATCCTGATCCATGTTATAGACAATGGAACTTCAATCAAAGTATGAGTCTTGGTGTTAGACTCTAAGCTCAACAGCACAAGAACTCTGTTGTGGCTGTCCAATGTTGTGGATTCCTAAAAGCTCTTGTTTTCCACAGGTGTGTGGCAAAGCATTCAAAAAGTTAATTTGCAAGGACTAGTAAAGTATAACTTCTATTTGCAGTTGCAGATAAAACAATATTACATCAACCATGGAGTGGACTCTGCTGTTGAATACTCTTCCTGTGTGCATAGTCTTTTAACAGTGCAAAGACTTAAAATAAGGATTGTGTTTTGTTTGTATTGTATCTCTGTAAACTCTTGTCCCTTAGTTTTTGTATGTTAAATGTTTATGTTGTCTTGTGTGTGTGTTGGATAAGGTGAAAAGGACCCCCAGCCTCAGAAATGCCCTACTGACTGTAGAAAAGCAAATTTAGAAAAAGGTCCCAAAACTAGACAGTTGTACATTATTGGACACTACCCATTTACCTTCATATATAAATGGGGTGTCCAAAGGGGGGAATATGATAGACAAAACCAGCTGTCAGAATTTATTAGAATTATTATTAGAATTATTGAAATTATTTGATACCTTTTAGGCAAGCATTTGAACCTTTGAAATCATTCTGTGGGCTGCCTATAGTAAAGGACATGCAGCCAAGCACCTTACAGACATTAAACAATGGCTGGGAACACACATTTGCCCCAGGCAAGGCTATCCATCAAAATTCACAGGTTCTCACAAGTTCCCAAGAGAAGGGATTATAACATCATAATGAATTGTCCCAAGTTCTCAAGCATTGTTTTTGTCTACAGTAAATGGCCCACTTAAGACTTGTAAAGATATGCTTATCTCAGCAGGAACTGAAAGAAATTTCCTTTCCTTTGTTTTGCCTAAACCCTGCAGCCTAGACGGAAAGTAAAGCAATGTTAAATTGTCAGGCAAATCAGAAGAACTTATTTGAAGCCCAAAGATTATAAAATTAAAATAAAAATTTTAATTCTTCTTCCTGTGGGAAAGGAAACTCAGGTGGATCAACCAATGTCAGAATACACGTGCTTGATAACCACAAGTGTTCTTCATTGTACTGATGTGTAATGTCATGTCTTGCCACACATTTTTCCCATCTCGGCTCAGGAAGCCACTGAAGATAAAAACTTTGTTTGTATAAATCCTCTTGTTATGAACAGAATCATCTTATTATGTAGAGAAACAGTTATGCTATAAAAGGTCTAGTCAATTTGTACAAAGTGCTCAATCCTTTTTGAAGGCAGAAAACTCTGTCCGGCTGAGCCCGGAGCTCTGAATAAAGCTGATCCTTGCTTGCATCATCGTCTCCTGAGTTTTCCCTGCTGGTACCTACTTCATTCCTATTACAATAGTTGTAAATGTAGTAAGTAAATATAGGCTGCAATCCTAAAGACACTTTCCTCAGAATTAGACCCATTTAATACAGTGGGGCTTACTTTTGAGTAGTCATGGTTAGGACTGTGCTCATAACGTTTTAATTATTCACATGAAAGTCACATAGGTCAGCGTTTTTAGCTTTAATTTTGTCATGTCCTACATTTTTCTTGAGTGTCCTACATTTTGGGATTCTCTTTTATGATTATGAGATATGATCACCCTGAATCAATGCAATGAAGCAATGAAATGGTCTTACCAGAGGGAGCTGGATGGAAGGGGGCTGTTCAGAATAAAGGCAGACCTGAACAGCACCCAAAGGAGGATGCTTTCTCTTTTCTCTGAGAAACCCCAGCCTGCAGCTGAGTGTTGATCTCTCTCCCCCCCAAGCCCCCCCCCAACACCCACAATAGCCTGAACTTCTTTTGACCCTTCAGGGATTCACCTTTTGTTTGTTTTGCTGATTAGTTGCTAAGAGTAATGCATCAAGGCTGCAGGGTGATGCATACCTGGCTGTGTCATTCATATGCAAACCCAGATGGTCCATCACCCCCAGGAATTCCATTATTACCCAAATTGGGGTATTTCACCCCTGTTCCCAGACCTCTGTTTTAGAACAAGTGGAAAAATTTTTGGAAAAATTTTCTCACGTTATGTGAGAAAAATGAAATAAGATCCAAAGAAATTCTTCAGCTTGTGAAAAAGACTATATAAGCACAATCATAAAAATATCTATAGAGCATATCCACCCGAGCACTATGTAGACTCTCCAACTTTGGCCGTCAGCTGAGAATCTTGTTCTTCATTGTGTCCAGCTACATGTCCAATTGTTCAATTTTCTGATCTTCAGCTGGACTACCTGTTTTTCAACCACTGTGCCATGGCATGCTAGTGGGCCGCAAAGTGTCTGCAGGTGTGCCATGGAAGTTTGGGGAGGCTCAATTTTTAGTAGGGCAATTAGAGAAGTTAAATCCCTTCCCTGCAGCTTGTTTATGACCTTGTTTATGGTTTTAAAAAATGGTGTGCCTTGACAGTTGTAGCACACTGTCAGTATACCATGAGATGAAAAAGACGAAAAACTGCTCAGCTGGAGAAAGTTTTGAAGTTTGTTAGCAAATCTTTAAAAGATCATTTTTAATCCTGACAACTACAGTAACAGTAGAATGACAGTTCTCGTGTGAAAAATGAAGGCAGGCAAGTTCTGAAAGAAATTTTGATCCCAGATCTTTCCTGGAAGTGCAAGAAGAAAGTGTATTTGGACACTATTATGTAGACAAATGGTTGATTGTGGTTCCTTGGATCTCTATTGAGTTCATGTCACAAGGTGAAATTGCTAGTGACAAATAAAACACAGAATAACAAAAAAAATAGCATGGAGCAGCTTTTTTGAATTAGAATGTTTCAGCAATTTTTTTATTTTTACTAACTGATTAATTTTATCACCTGAGGCTGCAAACCAATCCACACTTATCTGGGAGCAAGTCTCATTTACTTTTATGGGACTTACTTGTGACTAGACAAGCATAGGATTGGGCTGTTTGTAGTACAAAAGAACCAGCAGCAAACTTACTTCTACTTTTTAATCTCTGGAACCCACTTTTTAAAATAACACTGTATTAGGACCCAACTAGGTTTACAAAATTTTTAAAAGCAGGTATAGGGAAAAATATTTCTACTTACAAGTAAAAATGATCAGGAAAAAGATACTCAAACTTTTTTGCAAACTGCAGAAGCTGAGTTTGCAGCAATTTAGCAGCTATCTGAATTTTGAATGAATACAGGGCTTCCAGAAATTAGTTATCTGATCTTTCAATCACCAGTGTTTTCATTGGAGACTCTATCCTAGGCTCTATGATCCATTAAAAATCATGTCTCGAACCACTGGTGGGTCTCAGTCCACAGTTTGAGAACTACTGCTCTATACCATGCAGTCTGACCCTTTCAGATTCCAGACAGGTTAATAAGAACTTATTTGTGTTGAATCATAGGAACTGCAGAGGACAAGTAATACTTCAACAGGGACAACAGCACAGAACAGTTAGTTTCTGCTAAACATTATTATGTTTGTTGTCCCAAAGAGATCATGGCTAGGTTTCCTTTATGCTCCAAACACAGCTTTCAGCTTTTTCCTTTCCGATTCAAAACTCTGAATCTACACCAAAGTTGCAAGTGTTTGACTGGACAAAAAAAACAATGCTTTGAACTGCTTTCTTCTCTGTTTCTGCCATCCCCATCACCAATCTGCCTCTTAGTTTTGAACCAAGGTTGTTGCCTCTCCAACATGACTCTTCACTGAAATGCCAAGTGATCCATGTAGGTGACAATCAGGAATGCCAAGTGATCCATGTAGGTGATAATCAGGCCACTTCGGAGTGGAGAGCACATCTTGTTCTAATGCAGTGTTATTCCAGGTAGAGCACTCGCTTGCATCACTGGAGGTGATATGCATACCCCTACAGGCCAAAATTTTTTAAATCTTGGGATCTGTCTTTCAATGTGTATTTTCATGCAGAATACAACTGAACAAACCTTGCTGAAATATCTTTGTTTCTATCAAAGGTTATAGCCTGAAAAGTATGAGGGGTCAGGCAATGGTGCATCACCATATATCCACCTCTTAGAGCACTTGCATGGAAGGAGGTCCATCATGGAGGTGACAGATTGGCCTCATACACTGAGTGATTTCAAACCTTGTTTATTTTATTTATTTATTAGATTTGTACTCCACCTTTCTCCCCGGAGGGCACCCAAGGCAGATTAGGTGTGTTATCTTAGTGATGCTTCCATAAAACATCTTGATGTTCTTGGTACTTCTTTATGTTTCTACAAAGTAAAAAAAAACTTTTGACATCTGCTTACGTGGGGGATAAGATGAAAGACATGCTCTCAAAGATATCTCTTTCATAAATACTAATGTTCCCCTTGCCCCTGGTGAACCAATTTGTGTGAGAACCACATGTTTTATTCAGTTGGGTTCTATCAAGATTGTTTAGTCCTGAAGAAATAATTGGGAGACCAAGCCAGCCCCTGTCTGCATAGGCCTCTTCTGAGTTCGTTATCTTTAGAGAATGTTAATGGAACAATTGGAGCTTTTAAATAAGATTGTGGTAGAGTACCTAACAAACCAGTCAAAAATAGGAAGAAATGTAAAATAGATCTATTTTTTTAATTTATATGCTTATTTTATATGTATATGGATATTAATTTTAATTAAGCAGAAAATATTTTTACTGAAGTAAACACACAATGTAGGAACTAGCTTTAATGTTTTCAAATGACAGAAAGATCTTTTTTATATTTTCCTTTCTGTATAGTACTTTTTAAAATATGAATTTCTTAGCATACAAAACAAGGAATTACTGAAGTGCTGATTATCCAACAGATTTATAAATATAAAATAAGAGAACTATCACAAGAGAAATAAATTGGACTAGATGATCCACTGGGTCGCTTCCAACTCTATGATTCTATTATAAATGAAATTTGGACTAGATGACCTACTATGTCCCTTCTAACTCTAGGATTCTATGAAATTCAATTTATATGTGGAATACAAACAATTAGGTGTATATCAGCTGAAGCAAAAAAAGTAATTAATTTGACATAATTATTTTAATTTGGAATTAACTTTACATAATAAATACAGAAGACTTTAAGAATCCAAATGACTATGGCTTTGACATGCATGGTCAATTAAAATAGAAAGAATATGAATACAAAGTGCAATTCTCCCTCTTTGAAAAATACATACTTAGATGAAAGAGGATGAGGACAAAGAAGTCCTCATCCATTTTCAGGTTCCAGTTCTTTCATGTAAGCAAAGTTCACAGACTCAGAGAAAATTGTAAATTTTCTTTCAAATCCTGTCATTCAAACAAGTTGATATTGTGGACTGGCTATAGTTACTGCAGGGCAAGAAGTGAAAAAGTCAAACATGCTGTCCTATTCTCAATACAAACAAACACGTGTGTGTATATATATGCCCTCCAGCCAGCACATGGTTCCCTCCACACCCGCAAGGGGCTTCTAATTGCTATGGGGATGTGGGAGCTGGAGATGCTGAAGTTGGGTGCTGTGGGAGCTGGAGAATCTGATCCTATCCTTGCCATCCCTCTTGCAGAGAGGCTTACTTCTGAGCAATGATGCTCAGGATTGAGCTCTAAGAATGCCCTTTGCTCCACCCCTTCTTGGGAGTAGGTTCTATTAACTGCATAGGGGCTTACTTCTGAGTAGAAAGGTGCAGGATTGAGGATGGAACACTCTTTTCCACCCATTCCATTCTGATAGTGGCAGAGTGGGTGAGGGTGGGGAGAGACAGTGCCTTTCTGGGCCCCAGCGATGGTGACAGGCAGCTGCCTGTGGGCAATTGGATCAGCAGCAGCGGCAACACCTCCTAGCTGTGTGTGCCAGGGTTCCTTGGTGTGCCACCAAGCACCATTCTGAGTGCCAAGCTTGGCACTAGTACCAGGGCTTGCTTACCCTGGTATATAGTATATAAGTACAGTACTGTATATAGTATATAAGCACAAGTATAAGAACAAATATATGAGGAATACTAATATAAATGGAGCAAAGGAACAAAGAGCAAGGACAGTTTCAAACCTCCCCCAAAGCATCACCATGACAGATTCCATTTTGACCAATCCATCTTCCTTGCAGCCAGCCACAGACCATGATTTGATGACCATGATTTGGCTGCAGGATATAATGCACTCTGAATGACCAATTAAAATCAGGATTCACTCCAGGTTCATTATAATGCTAAGACATTGCCATGGTCCAATGTTATTGAAATTATCTGTTAAAACAGTATCTTCTCTATGATCACAGGATAAAATATGATAAACAGTTCAACTGAAACTGCGCACACAATGTTGCATGTCATGGTGTAGAAGCAGCTAAGTGTAACCCTCATCGTTCTGTTACAGGATACTTCTTTGATCTGCTGATGACTTTTCTGCATGTACCCTAAGATCACATAATAGGACTTACAACCAGAACCAATTATATCCATAGTACAGTGAACAATCTGTTTTGTCAAGTAGGAACCCTCTGTATTTCAGCGCTCAAGTGCCACTGAGTTCAATCATCTATACAAACTGGCACAAACATCAAAGCACCTTATTAATTAAAGCTGAAAAATAAGAACAGAAGAACAAACTGCAGTTTGCCACTCTAAACTCTTGTCCTCATTTGTGCAACAATGAATTCCTGTATCCAACCAAACCTTGCAGTGAAAAATGCCATTGGCATTTGTAGCACGATTAACTCTGCAATAAACTGAAAAGCAAAGCACAAGCATTCACACAGTAATTTTAATATCATCTTGACAAGATGCCTTTGCTTGGGTATTAGATTAAAATAGAATGAGATGTAGAGAAAGTGCAGCATCACACTGATCTCACATAGCATAATCCAAGGAGGGTTTGCAGGGTGGATGCCTTCAATTGCTTTTATGCACAAAATATGCTACCACTTTGGCATCACTCCAGTTTTAATTTTCCTTGCCTCTTAAGGGCTAAGTTCACAAAAAAAGACTTCCAGCAACTAGGAAGAATGGAATTTGTTTGTTTGAAAGATAATGGATCTTTTATTCTACAAATCCTCCACCAACACTCAGTTGTCCTTGAGACAGGAGCTGTGCTGGTTGTTGCACATCTCTGTATAGGGAGGCAATATGGTTCTCCCTAATACCATATTTACTCAAATCTAATGCGCCATCAAATCTAATGCGGTCCCTATACTTATAATCAAAATACTATATTAACTCATATCTAATTAACCATCAAATCTAATGCACACCCTGATTTGGGAGGCTGAATTTGGCTGAAAAATTCAGCGTTAGATTGAGCGTTAGATTCAAGTAAACACAGTCTTTAAAAGACCAGGGTTTTTTTTAAAAAAATTGACTTTTAATCACTAACCACTCATAAAATTCCTGAGTCCTACTGAAATTAATGGGACTTTAAACTATTTATGACTAACAATCCAATTCTAACTTTCCAGCACCAATGCCACCATGCCAATGGGGCATATGCTGCATTCTGCAGAAGTACAGGCAGTCAAAGAGGCCTCTGCAAGGTATGTTTGTTCCCTTACACTTGAAGCTGCATGAAAGAAATCTACGCAACTGCCCAAAAGGTAGGCAGAGCCCTGAATTTAGAGGAAAAGAAAATGATTTTTCACTGAAAAGGAATCAAGGCAGTCTTGGATCTTGCCACCCAGTCAGCCTCCTACACTGTCACCTCCTCCTTCATCCACAAATTGCCCGCACATCCTAAGATCACAATTGTTTGGTTCTGAGATCTCCATATCAACTTCACCCTAGTTATATATTTCTAATCCAGGTAGTCATGTCCAAGAGCTGTGGGCAACACTGCCAAGTGTCATGAAGGAGTAGTACTGAAAGCTCTTACTTCAGAGATAGGAAGCATAATATAAGAAAACCCTAGCTTCATTTGTGATAACAGTCTTAAACCCCATCATTGGCAAACCACCTCACCTAAAGGCTGGTGACTCAGTACAAAGACAGCATAATTGTTATGCAGTCGCAGCCCTAAAAATTTATGTGGAAGTACATCCTAACTAAATCAATGGGTCTTGTTTCAGATTGTTGAAGATCAAATGCCTTGGTTTTCCATTCTGTGAGAAGAATATGGCAATTACACTCTGACCATCTTTCACATCCAATATAACAAATTCTGTTCGTTCTATATAAGCTTTAAAGGTTAAACAGTGATATAGAGTTGTTGATGTTGTTGCTGCTGCTATAAGAAGAGATATCAAGATGTGAAAAAATTCATTCCTCAGCCTATAGTTATCCGCATATTTCAGACATATAATGGCTGCAGAGGAGAAAAATCAACTTTTCAATCTTTCCATTTGACTTTTCACATGTAAGCGATTGTTTTTCCACAATCCCTAACAGTGAAGAGGGTGAAGATTAGTTCACCATAATGTCAGAAATTGCAAAATTTTGGATAAATATGACACTTTATTGACAAATATATCTATAGCCTTGTCAGTTTGTGAGAGCATTTCAGCTGACTGAAATTTTAAAAGATTTTGTCTAGTCTAGTACAATGTGATCTTTTCCTATCCTAAAAATGATTAAAAGCTTTTCCTATCCTAAAAATGATTATCAGGAATATTTTACTAGAGCCTCCAAAAAAGATTACTCAGAAAACACTCACAGAAGTTTGGCTGTTTTGATACCATAATGTCATGTGTTTTTTCCCATTGAAATGCCTGTTGAAAAACTACAACATTCTCACTAACATTTTGAAAAACTACAACATATTCTCACTAACATTTTTTTCTCTTTTCTAATGCACTATCATTAAGACCACAGTATGTTTCCCATTGTGTATATCAGGCATTTTGCCAAGACACCTTGCAACCTGTTTAGATTCTCAGAACCTTTGAAAGTGAGGATGCAAGAAATTCTGGCACAGCACCCCTGCTAACTGAGCAAGAGGCACTCTTTCAAGTGGGTGCTCTTTTATTTAGCAGGGGGAGAGTAACTGGCCCTACACACCCCAGCAATGTCTGTTCAAGTGGCTTCTGCTGGTGTTTTGTTTTTTGTTTTTTTGTATTTTAGATTGTGAGCCATTTTGGGACAGGGACCCATTAGCTTTAAATTAGCTATTATTATTTTTCCATTTTCTTTGTAAACCGCTTTGTGAACTTTTTAGTTGAAAAGCGGTATATAAATACTGTAGATAGATAGATAATTAGATTTTTTTTCCATCCCCAGTGCTGGTAATAGTAGTCTCTGGCCTACAATCTACTACAGGCTTTTATTGCTTTAGGAAAACATCAGAACTGTTAATATCAGGTCCTACTATCTGACACTTTACAAACAAGATTTTCAAAATAAGTGCAGAACAAAAAAAATAGAGCATTCCATGAATCTTATGCTAAGTTTTCACAGGCCTATTGTCCATGTGTCACACTTTGGGTGAATTCAAGCATATGAAAGCAATTTTGCAATCACCTCAACACTAGGTCAGCTATCCCAGCTACATAATGATCTGCTCTTCACTGGCTTCCATTTCCAGATCTATACCAATTGAGGACTTCTCTGTGAACATATATAGACCATATAGCCTTGTACTGAATTAGACCATTGGTCCATCTAGTCCAGGATTCTCTAATAGTCTATCAATGACTCAGGCGAGTCATTCTCAGCTCTTTGATTCCTGAGATCCTTACATCAGGGGCAGCTTTCCAATGCAGTTTGTTTCATTGCATTCTTTCCAACAATATATAACATGATGATATTATCATTCATACATACCCCATTTTTATCTCACTAAAAACTAGTGAGCTTTTAGTCACTAGTGTCAAGCTCAGTTTGTTGCCCCCCTAAAAGCCGGTGCAACTGCACCCTCTGTACCTCCCTAGCTATGCCACTGTATAATGGTCACCACATTCCACCGCAACCAACAGCTAAAAATGAAAAGTACTTTGTCCAAAGTAGAGCACTTTTTCCTATATGATAAGTAGATCAGTGAGAAAAGGAGGAGCTGTGTCACAGGAGCCCATTTTATATAAAGATTCTCATTAGTATAAACACAAATCAGACAAATGCTTCAGCAGAAAGTAATGCATAACTTCTCCATAATTTGCTCTAAGTAGCTTTTCAAACAGCAGAGATCCATGCACAAAAATTCTCAGCCCTGCTACCACCTTCTGTTATGTGCCAGATATTATGGATTCAAATTGGACACAAACAAGTGGAAAAAGCAAACACAAGAGAAATTAAGCATAAAAAATTCTAATATGGACACAAGCTCAGCTGCCATAGTCTTTATCCAATATGGATGATAGCTGTTCTATTAAACCCAGTCATATATCCACTTTATGACATCTGAGTCATGGCTTAGCCTAAAGAGTCTCAAAACTAAGGATTTAATGAGGCACTTAGTGTCAAACAATGTCATCTGCTGACTTTTAAAAGTGGCTGCCTAAGGGGAGCCACTATCTAAATTGGAACCTGGGCGCAAAAGAAAATGCCTCCAAGTACCATATAGCCTTATCTCATCCATGCAGTATAACCAAAGGAACTTGGGTGACTATTTTCTTTCCACACTGCCCTAGGATGAAGCTCGAGTTAGTGTGAATATTTACAACAGCACTCCATAGGAAGCACATTGCTGCTGCTGGTGCTAACATAGACACTAAAAAAGCTTCAAACCAAAACACAAATATGAATAAAGTATGAACTTCAAATAGCCCTCAAAACAAATTATATAGAGCCTAGACCTGCATTGAATTTGTTATTTTTATAAGCATGTACCTACTGTTTTCTGCTCTTATAATTACCATTAGTTAAAGTTAAGATAAGAAAGATCTCCTGTACTGTAAATGACTGTCAAATAAAGAAAGGTTCAGCAGGTCCAACTACAGTACTCATCCCTTTTTCACTTAACAAAAATGAAAACAGGTCCTGTGCTCTTTGGCATCTGATCAACCCATACCAAGACCATAAAGTATTGATTTCAGGTAAGTGATATGTCAGCCTTCTCCCTCCACTAAACTTTCTATTCCAAGAGTGAAATATCCCTCAAAACATCCTCACCATTTTATGCCAATTTGACTTGACAACAGAGGTTTATTCTCTTTCTATTGAAAAGCACATGTGCAGGATGAGAAGAAGAGACGTGAACCATGTCGAAATTCAATTCAGCCATCCTTCTTGTCATCCCAGTGCAATCAGGTACTCTCATCTTTCTGGAAGAGACATGAGGATCACTTAATCCCTTGAAAGAAAAAGGAGATGAGCCAAACAATACATGAATCATCAGCAAGTGCATATAATCCTTGGGAGAAAAATATATTTGATGATGACCTTGCAAACAGATTTTGAGTGTAATATGAATTTTGCACATACTGTAATATGAAAATCTCAAGTAATTTGTCTTGCTTTTTCTGCCTCATTTTAAATCCTTCCGCAAGAGTCCCAGAGATTTATTATAATCTGTTTTTCAAAAGATATTAGCTTAAAACATTTATTGTGTCATCTGAACCATGGAGGATACCCAATATTTAATGTCTACAAGTTTTAATTACAAAGATTCTCCAGTTAGCCCAAAACAGAATTTGTTGGGTTCAGATGTAATGATGAATCTCATTTTTTAATAACAAGACCAGAAATTTGAAACCGTAGCATGCAAAATAGAAAGGAGACAGCATGAGTTTATGGACCCTGTGTGAAATCATGATTAAACCATGGCTCCATATTCTGTCTGACAAACCAATGTGGAAGTGTTGGTGCTTTTAATCAGGAAAACATCACATTTGCAACTATTTTTAATAGTAATGATACATTGTTTCTTCCAACACAATTGCAGGTAATAACTTCAGAACAATGGTAATCCCAACTAGGAGGTCCCAACACTGCCCTGTTCCCTTTAAGGGACAAGACAGGGGGAAGGCAACAACGCTCCAGCACCAGCAGAAACTATTTGGATACTATATTTAGTTGCTATCAGGGTCCAGGCTGACTTTGTTTCACATCCAGATTTCCAGTTATCACTTGAGTGTCAGGGGCAAGCATGAAGAAAATGGGTGGCTGGAAAGTTGTATAAGAAACACAGAAAGAATTCACCCGCCATTATGGGAAACACCGTCCATGCAAAATTCCCTGTGCAAATTTCCCATGCAGATCCCCATGCAACCCTCCTGTACAAACACTCCCCAATGCAATAGCCCCCATGCAACACCCCCCATAACACTCCCCCCATAAAACACCTACCATGCACCATCCAGAGCTGGGCTAGCCCTCTCCCAAGATCCAGTTTGCCAGAAGTGGGAGGGACCAGGCCGGAGTCAGGGGGCAGGGGCTGGGCGAGGGGTGGGGCAATGTTGGCGCCTTCACAGTGCCTGCCCTGACGCAGGCAAGCCTGCTTCAAAGCAGGCACCGAAAAGCACCGACATTGATGCTTTCGTGATGCCTGCCCTGAGGCGGGCAAGCCTGCTTCAAAGCAGGCACCGTGCAAGCGCCAACATCGATGCTTGCGTGGTGCCTGCCCTGAGGTGGGCAAGCTTGCGCAGTGCCTGCTTTGAAGCAGGCTTGCCCGCCTCAGGGCAGGCACCACGCAAGCGTCAATGTCGGCGCTTGCGCGGTGGGCGCAGAAACATGGCGGACCAAACCGGTCCGCTATGTTTTTGCATTTCCCTGTCACTGGCAGTTCGCCAGCGGCAGGGAAACAGGAAGATCCGGTTTGGGTGAGTAGGCCCGAACCAGTAAGTGCCCACCATTGGCACCATCCCCAACAACTGTGGGCATCCCTACTGGGCAGGTGCAGCATTTGGAGCTGGGTTTTATCAGTCTTTAATGTTAAATATAGGATGAAAATGGGTTGCACCCCTTTTCACTCCCTTGGGGGTTAAATTTCTTAACATCTCTTCACATCATGTAAGGAATACCCTTCCCAAATTTCAGGTTCCTAGGTCCAGGGGTTGGAGCAGGACATTAATCAGTTAGCTTCAGTGAAAAGCATAGGGAGGAAAACGTGTTGCACTCCTTTTCAACCCCTTCTGGTTTGAATTTCCCAAAACTGATTTTTAGTGGATGCCTCCATCACAGAAGGGTGATGTTGAAGCATCCCCAAATTTCATGCTTCTAGGTCCAGTTATTTTGGCTGGATGTTGATGAGTCTCTGAGTGAGTGGGGGCTCGGAGCTGGGGGATGCTTGGGGACACTGGGGGGGCAGTTTAAGGCAACTGCGGCTTGGCACGGCTAAGATCCGCCAGCCGCAGGCAGCCCTTTGCAAAGGAAAGACATGCACACGTGCAGTCTCTTTACGCTCCGATAGAAGAAGATGGAATCTCTTCTTTAAGCTCTGGTGGAGCTTTCACTTTCAGGGTCAGCTGAGGATAGTGAGCTCCACCCACGGAGAAGCCCTAGAGCTCTCCATCAGAGCTTAAAGAAGAGGGAGACTGCGCGTGCATGTGCACAGTCTTCCTTTTAAAATGGCTGCCACGGCTGGCTGATCTTAGCTGCACCAAGCCACAGCAAACTGCCTCCAGTGCCCCCAAGCATCTCCCCAGCCCCCAGAAGACCGGACATGGACGGGGTCTCCCTATCCTCTTGGACCCCTGCCATTTTCCAGGCATATCCAGCCAAGGCCGGACATGTAGTCACCCTGTTCTAGGACCCTGTGGTCCTGGCTAGAAGAGTCCTCTAAGTCAGCAGGTCTAGGAAATGGCTTCCTGCAGCCCATAGTCTGCCCTACATCCTTCCACTGTACCACAAACAGTAAAGGAGCACTTTTTTCCTATTAACCCTACTTAAAACATTTTAAAGAGGTGGGTTTTTAACTCTTTTTAATTTTCCAGTTCCAGTTTGAGTGTGTGTTAATTTTATCTACCACAACAATCTCAGTAACAAAACCCCCACAGATAATCAGCTTTGACCTGTTCTTTCTTGGAAGTGTGTGTCAGATTGCGTCCTAAGGATGGTGAATAAAATATTTATATGAAAGATTTATATGAAGGAAGAAGTGAGGAAAGGAATATGTTTTCTGATCTTGATTATTATAAGTTTACAGTTAGCTTCAAAAAGTTTTAACTTTGAAATATAACCCCATCTTTCAGCCTAATCCTATGTTATTCAATAATTTCAATTATACACATCAATCATTCTTTATTTCTTGCATTCCTTTCTTTTTCTCCAGTCTTGCATATTTTTTGCACGATATGGAATACTACACAACAGTTTCATTTATCTCTGAGGTGAAACATGACAAATGTGACATTTCTATTATCCAACAAGGTTTAGTTTGAGCTTTTACAACTTATCACAGGGAAAAATGCAATTAAACTAAGCTTCAACCAAACAACTGTGTCAAGATCATAACTGATTAGATTTCAAATGCTGAGTGTAATTATTTCTGAGATAGGTGTTCTGAAAATATTTTGATACTTCCAATGTCATGTTTTTTAAGTGTAAGAAATCCTACTTAAATCCTATGAAAAAATATACTGGTTAAATTTTGGTTTATTATTTATTTTTATTTGGAATTTGATCATTATTTGGAATTTTAACTTAATTTGGGATTATGTGGTATGATATCAAGTTCTAAGTTTTCTCGAGTTCCTATTTGGTAAAACGGCTAGTTATACATTCTCTTAGGCTACAATCCTAAAGACACTTTCGTGGGAGTGAGAGCCACTGAACCCAATGGGGCTTTCATTTGAGTAGACATGGTTAGGATTGTGCTCTTAATTAATTTTGAAATTGCCAATCCTGCTGCAAGGATTCAATTGCTAAGCTTTACCTGAATGCTAAATATTCTACCTGAATGCTAAGTATTCATGCAATATATATTTTACTGTATTTACAGGAATCTGCAGCTATGCTTTTCTTAGTGAGTATAATTATTAGCTGCCTGATGATCCTTTCAATGGGACAGGAGTAATTAAATAAATTAAGTTGTTATCAGTTGTGCTGAGCCTTCTGTGATATACTACTGACAAGTTTTACTTCTATGCTATAAGATATAGTCCAGATCTATTCAACACTGGTGGGGTGAGGCTGCTGAGTTTTCACTGCATCCAGCAGGCAGGAGGTCTCCTTAGGATAGGGGAACAAATGTTCCATTACCTTGTATATTGCCCCAGGCTGTTCAATGGGGTTACTTGTTTAGACATTAACCGTTGAGCTGGCAAAAAACCAAGTAGTCCCATGTTGGCAAGCCCAGGGAGGGTTAGAATGTTGTGGAGGCCTGCTCTGCTGTCCCAATCCTTTCCAAGCCTTAAAGCAGGCCTCCGTCAGTCTTGAAAGACTATCCCTACAATCCAGAGGTACTACGGGAGCACATAAGAGACATTACGTGCACTCATAGTTACAGCACCACCTAATGAAAACCTATGGGAAATTCATATTGCAAACCAAAGTAAATTCTTCTTACACCAGAGCAAGGACTCCCCGTAGTTACTCTGGATTGCACCCTATGGTAATCCACCCCATTCTGCCTGCCCCAACTCAGAATTATCTTTCCCTGCCATGGGAATATCTTCCAACCGCCCAAGCAGCAATCAGGTGTGATGTTGTTCCTGTGGGATGGTGCAGGTCTCCCTGTCAACACCACATTGGCATCACTTTTTGTGTGCCAGAAGGTACTTTACAGTGCTTTTATAACACCTGGCATTGGTGTTGCAATCCCAGCACTGGCAGGGAACCCATCAGCATGTTAAGACTGTCAGTGGTATGATATAACGCCAGTGGCATCCATAAGAAGTCCGGGGGGGGGGGCCTGGGCTGCAAGTACCACCTTCGTGGGGGGGAGTGACACACTGGGGTGACCAAAATAGCTAAAATCACTAAATTGCTAAAATATTTTGGAATAACCCAATCAAAATATGAACCATTAGGTGTGTATTTTCCAGCAGAATCCAATGCAAAAAGAGCTTTGAAAAATCTCCTTCCTATCAAAAGTTATGGCCCAAAAACCAAAATGCATGCAGCCTTATGAAAAGTGAAACTGAACCATATTACACTTTTACTTGTGAATCGACAAATGTGCCTTAGTGTGTTTGAAAAGGCAGACTGAAAGGAATCCAATACCCGCAGAATGGTCCTGTTCCAATGAATGCAGCCCTCACAAATCAACCCAGAAGATCGACCCCTGATAATTGCATTGAGTACTATGGCAAGTTAAACAGAGCTACACAGCTGTGTTTACTCATGAGTAAGCAAAGGTCCCTTGGTTTGTGTTCAGGTCACAGAGGAATGTAAGATCACCAAAATGGTCTCAATCCAGTGAAAGTTGAGGTTAACAAGTGCTCCAGGCAGCAGCCTCACTTGTTCCCTCCAGAAGGGAATTGCACCCTCATGAGGGTGATGTGCTGGCCTCCCCTCACCGGGTGACACAAACTTTAGTGATACCACTGCTCCCATTTCATTCTGTTTTTCCTTCCTAAAAAAATACACTGCACTACTGAAAAAGTAATCAATTTTATAGTGTCACTGAGCAAATTATTTATCTCCAGGTTGTTTTTCAATACCACAAAACAAAGAGTTTCTGGGGTGCTATGCAGGCATGGGCTGACACCGGTTCGGACCAGATCGGCCGAACCGGATGTTAAAATCAGCCCGCCGGTCGCAATCCGGTTGTTGTGGGGGCTGGCCATAACGGCCGAACCAGTTCAGGGGCTCTGTGCTGCCTGCGCAGCTCAGCGTGGCCAGAGCCCGCCTTCTCCCGCTGGCCAGGAGGGCTCTGTGCCACCCGCAGGGCTCCTCGCGGCCAGAGCCTGCCTTCTCCCACTGGTTTACTCCCAGGAATGTGTGGACAGGGTGCATCCTCGGGGAACAAGGCTAGGCAGGTCTACTCAGAAGTAGATCCCATTACTCAGAAGTAGATCTTACTCCCAGAAAGTGTGGACAGGGTGCAGCCTGAGAGCCCAATCCTTTACATGACTACTCAGAAGTAAGTCCCATGAAGGTCAATGGGACTTACTTCCAGGCCAGTGTGGAGAGGACTTCAGCTTCAGAGCCCCATCCTAAGGAGGTCTACTCAGAAGTAAGTCCCATGAAAGTCAATGGGACTTACTTCCAGGCCAGTGTGGAGAGGACTTCAGCCTCAGAGCACCAACCTATGGAGGTCTACTCAGAGGTAAGCCACATGCTTAAATTTTTTTAATTTTTTTAAAAAAATTAATTTTTTTAATTTTTTTAATTTAATTTTTTTTAAAATTATCCCTGGCCCCGCCCCTGACCTCAGCCCCGCCCCTGAACTTGCCTGGCTCCGTCCACTTCCGGATAACCGGTTGTTGGAGCCAGGCCTGCCCATCTCTGGTGCTATGCTATACATTTCTTGTGACAGGCCTTATTCTCCTTCAGGAATCATCCTTACCAGGGTACAGTGCCTTCGGTTTAATTCAGTATAATGCAGAGCAGGCCTGAAGGAGCTCCTGAATCAATTCAGAAATGTGTTTTGAGGGAAAATCTTAAACAAACAAACAAACAAACAAACGGGCAGGCTCCACTTGTCTGAATCATGGAAGATTAAAAGCAAAAGAAAATAGTTGCAATGAGAGAGAAACCTGTCTGGGCCATTTTGCAATGATAAAATCAGCTCTTTGAAGTAAAAAAGAAAAAAACCCTGAAAGAGCTTGCTGTATATTCCCTTTAATGCATTGTTTACAGCATTTTTAGCAAAGTACAGCCCATCGGTGAGTGTTTCTTTGAAACTCATTCTACTCAGCATGCTCTGCTGCAAGAAGAAAAGGCTGCAATGACATATTAATGAACTAATAACAGCCCGCAGCTGTTGCTTGTGGAGGTACAATATAATAATATTCATTAGTTAAAAAACCACCCTCCTTCCAGCAACTGCCCTTTTGCCTCATCTCTCCTCAATGGCTCTCCTCAACTACCCTTTTGCCACTTCTCAATGGCTCTCCTTAATTGCCCCCTAGCCTCTTCTCAGTTCTGAGCATTAGATACGTTACAGATACGTGGAAATATGAATGGAATGTTGACCATTCTTCTCCTCAGCCTTCTTTGCCCCTTGAAAATAGAACCCTCAGCCTGCTTGATTGACATAGAATGTGTGGACACCCCTCTCATAGATCAAGGCTTTTATGTAGATTTTATTTTATGTAGATTTTAGATCAAGGCTTTTATGTATTCTCTCGTGTATTTGAGAGACTACTCGTTTTTTGCTTTGGCTTCTCCAAATGCAGAATGAGAAACAGGACTGACTAAACATCAGGTCAATGTTTAACAACCTGTGTCTAGCTTGAGGTCAAAACTGAGATGGTGTTGTGCAGGTTTTCTTTCTTTCTTTCTTTCTTTCTTTCTTTCTTTCTTTCTTTCTTTCTTTCTTTCTTTCTATCTGATGAGAGACATTTCAGTCACACAATTTGGTGTTGTGTCCCCTGCTGATTCTCCAGCTGTCAGCCATCAGTTGAATTAATATGTAACTACAGACTCGAATGAAATACATATAGGTGTGTGCAATACTCTTAGCAGAAGCAAAGCAATGAAGGTGAGACAGTTCAGTCACATCCGCAAGGAATATAGAATGAGAGAAATCACACATGAAAAAGGAGAAAAGTGGTGACTGATTCTTCTATTGCATGAAACTGACTGTGAAAGAAAGAAAAGGAAAAGAGAGACACACTCCTGCCAACTTAACAAAGAGGCAGCCTTTCTTAAATTTAGGAGGGGAAAGCAACTATTCCCCTTCATCTCAGAATCACATCAATTTTGTGTGGTTGTTGCTGACGTCTCTTCTGGAGACTGTGACGGCTCAGTGATTAAAGATGCTGTGCTTGTTGACCTGAAGATCTGCAGGTTTGAAACCTAAGTGCTGCATGACAGACTGAGCTCCCATCACTCGTCCCACCTCCTCCCAACCTAGCAGTTTGAAAGCATGCAAATGCAAGTAGATAATAGGTATCATACCATTTCGGTGGGAGGATAAGGACCCAGCAACAGGCCTATGTGACTGTTCAGCCAGTTTCTTCAATATCACATCAAAACATGGAATGGACAAGTCCAACCCAGAATAGTGGACCCATCTGCACATGGGACATACACTGAAGAAACTGTTGCGTGTTTTTTCCATATTTTTTATACTGTGAGCCCTTTGGGGACAGAGAATCATTTCGGGGATTGTTTTACTACGAAAAATACTACATAAAATACAAGACACAAGTTGAACTGAAGGAGAAAAGGAAGGGATGTTAAGAGAGTGAGGCAGAAGCTTCAAAGAGAAAGGAAAGGAGATGGTCGAAATTGTGGTAGAGAGCCTAAGAAAGAACAAAAAGGCATACAACACATTCTCCCAATAGATAGTTCAATCCCCAAATTCCAAAACATTTCCCACAACTGTGCCTATATTAATTATCAGTGCTCAAACGACAATATGTAGAAATACTGTAATACCTTTCCTTGGGAGTTCCTCCCTCTAGCTTTCTAGATAATTTTTTTTAAGCTACTAGCATTAGCTCTGCATTTCCAGTGGCTATGGTAAAAACTTTGCACTTCCTGTGACTGTGGTGGACACAAATTAAAATCATTATAAGACCTCTTTTTATGAAAATACCTGAAACCGTGCACTACCCTTTCAAAATTCAGCAAATATCTTATCCATGTGCATGTCTACATCACTAGCAAATGGCCACAAAACATGTGACAGACCAGCAGATATCACTTAAAATTATCAAATATTGATTGACCTTACAATGAAAACCCCAGCACCAATTTGGATTAACATTTGTTGGCTTTGCCCCTTATGGAAGGCTTCCATCCCCGTACAGGTCATTAAACCGTGAAAAGTAATTTAAGGAGAGAATTGAATTTTGCCCATTGAAATCAATGCAAAACAATTAAAACGTGAATCCTAATTGAAACAAATCAAACACCCAAATTGGCCATGAACTGAAGCAAATTGCAGAAATGAGTCAACAAAACAAATCAAGACGTCAAACAAAACAATAAAGTGAAACCCGAAATCATTCCCTTCTTCTTCCACACAGTCCCAATATACAGCAAACATCATTCAGTAGGAAGGTGCAATCTTCTGTAGCACTTGCAGGAAACTATCCACAATCAAGAATAAATAAAGAAATGCAATAAACTCCAGCATGTCACTGGTAAAATATGCTGCAGAGGTCTGGCCCTGAATTCTGAACCAAATGAGTTTCTTTAGTTTACACTGAGTGTTTTTCTACTCTGTTTTCTTCTGAGCGGAAGAAAGCAAGCAGCTTATGTACAGTAGTTGTATACAATCACACAGGAGTTTTGGGAAATGAGCCCAAAGGCAAACTTTAATTAATATTCCTAAATTGCCTATCATTTACTATCTTCATTAGCATTAGCATGAACACCACAGCTATGTTGACTTTGCTGTAAATATTCCAGATTTTGGACAGAGAGCAAGGGAAATAATGCTATTACAACTTCATGCTCGTCTAAGTTCAGGAATTCTCTCTATTTCCATTGTAATTCACTGAGCTCTGCATAAACTTATTCTCATTTGTCTGACAAAGTCATCAACAAAACTTTAAAAAAATAAATTGGATGCTACAAAGAAGGGGTCTAGCCAAGCTTTTCCCCAGACAATTATGAGTGGAATTTTTGATCACAAATCCTCAGTTATAATCTGAAATCAGAGTGACTAGATTATTCCTGAATCCCAGGGCCAAAATTCCTGAACCCCAGGGCCAAAATTCCTAATCCCAGGCCAAAATTCCTACCTGCTTTTAAAAAATGCCAAAAAGTATAATTTTTTATTTTTGTTTTTTCGTTTTTTACCATAACATTTGATAGAAAGGAGATATCTTAAAACTGATTGTTGCACTGGATTCTGCTCTTCAATATGAATCCAACGACACATGGCATGATGGGGTACTGTACACTATTGTGAAGTTTTAAAACGAAACCGAAATGTCGGACAATGAAGCCAAAATGTAGGACACCCGGACAGGAGGCTAAAAATCTGGACAAATCTGGGTTTTTCCAGTCATATGGTCACCCTGATCATTGCATAGGCACAGCTTTATTATCTCAGATGCTGTGTTTAGAATATTTTGGATTTATTTGTTTGTTTGTTTATTTATTTATTTATTTATTTATTTATTTAATGGATTTATATTCCACCTTTCCAATGCTAACGCAAATGCCCAAGGCACCTTCCACAGCTTTTTTTATCCTTTTTGTCATCACAACAATCCTGTAAGGTAGGCAATTGTACTATGGGCAGTTCATAGAACTTTTCTCTTCAAATGGAATCCTTTCACGGAATGGTCATCATTCCTGTCAACACGAATGCCATCCAAGCTTCCAGCAGACGCACAGGAACACTTTTTCAGACTAGCTGTTCTTGGGACTCTTGGGCAAAGAGACCTGTGGCATATACAGGTGCACATAGTGTTCTGTAGAACCATTTTTATGCTCCCACTTAGTACAACCAGGTACTTAGACATTTTCACCTTTCCTGGCTATTCAGAGCATAGGACTTAAAGACCATTCAGAGCATGGGACTTAGGCCACAATCTTATGAGCCTCTCTTTTGCTTGTAGACCAGGGCAGGGCCTGAGAAAGGGACTGTGGCTGCAATGCTATCTATGCTTACTGGGGAACAAGCACATTGACCACAATGGGCCTTTGATCTGAATAGACATGCATAGGATTGGGCTCTTAACTTTCTTAAAAACATGGTTACCTACATGTAGGATCCAACCTTGTTGTTTCGTAGTACTAACATTCAAATCACTATGAGAAGCAATCATACTGGGAACAGAGAAAAAATTATTCCACTATGTCTACTCAAACATAGGGTATTACTCCCAGGAAAGTGTCTTTAGGATTGCAGCCTTTGACTCTTTAGATATGGTATTGAGTATTAAAATGAGTTTTAGAACCTACTGATTTTCGAAAACAAAGCAGCTCAGTTTTCTGACAAAGGTGATAAAATGAAAGGACAATGCCTACATTCAGATTAGAAAAGGATCATTGTTTTCTTTTCCAAGAACAAGTGAAGAAGAGGGTTCAGGACCATGCCTTCAACTCCTTTACAGTTTTTGCCCTCCTAGACTTACCGTATTTTAGGACCCCCTCTTATAGGCAAGAGATGTAACACCGAGGAGTAAATTTGGTATTTTTGAGAAGGAACCCAACAATTTCCAGGTTCTTTTTCCTTTCATTCTAATTTTGAAACAGTTCACTCTTTTTTGCTTGATATACCAATTTATCTTTGTCAATATCCAAAAATAAATATTTCAACACTGGAGAAGAAATTACTTGACAAACCCTACAATCCAGAGTATCTATGGGAGCACGTAAGAGACATTCCCTACAATCCAGAGTAACTACGGGAGCACGTAAGAGACATTACGTGTACCCGTAGTTACTGCACCATCTAATGAAAACCTATGGGAAATTCATACTGCAATCCACAGCAAATTGTTCTTACACCGGAGCAAGGACTCCCCATAGTTACTCTGGATTGTGCCCATTATGTGTACCCGTAGTTACTGCACCACCAAGTGAAAACCTATGGGAAATTCATATTGCAATCCAGAGCAAACTGTTCTTACACCAGAGCAAGGACTCCCCGTAGTTACTCTGGATTGCACCCATACTTTATCTGTTGCCTTCAGATACCTTCAGAACCTTCAAATTTGGTTCTAGACAAAAAAGTAGAATCAGCAGTTTTCAATTGCTACATTTGATTGCAATTTGATCATCTCGTCATCACAGAAGCAAGCAACTGTGCTTCAATTGTTAATATACTTATTAATAAAATGCAAAAATATTAAATTTTCTTATTCCGGAAACAAGAATGTGATTTATTTGAAACACTGAACAGCCACAGCCCTGGCTTCAAGATGCACACACAAGTCAATGACTTTCCACTTATTTTAGACAGGGCAGGATTTGATGCCTACAGGGTCTTAAGCAGCTTTGCATAGTTTAAAAATATTTACTTAGGAAAAGAGATTATGAAAATAGAAAGCTTTCTTTGACAGGAAAGCACAAGAAACTAACATTGGAATTAAATCTACAGGATTTAATTGGTATTCATAGTTTTGTGTTTAACTCTCTTTCTGATCTGGAAGGTGGCCTCATTTACCAAAAACTAAAGAAAGCCTTTATGCAATCAGAAGGTTATTTGCTCTTCATTACTTCTCAGTGACTCTACCATGGGATTGACAATGCAACATTGGGGTGTGTGTGTGTGTGTGTGTGTGTGTGTGTGTGTGTGTGTGTGTGTGTGTGTGTTCAAGGCACCAAGCAGAAAATTCCGATTCGGCACCTTCACTCACTTAATGCAAATCAGACAATTTAACACCAATCTGCATAATGTAATTTTGCATTTATTTTAATAATGATGCAAAGAAAGGAGAAATAAGATTTATGGAGCAAGCACTTTTTGAATGTTACATTTAGGAGCATCTCTCTGCAAATAGGAACACAAAAGCTACCACAAAAGCCAAACTGCTCATGGAGTGCTAAAGAGGGCCCGGACCAGAAGACATTACACAAATTGGGGGCTGCAACTCCCCCCCTCCAGTTTGAGTATCTGTGCTCTATGACACTGCTCTTAACTTTCCAGCTTAACATTTTTCACATTTTGGCTAAAATCATTATTTTGGTGTTAATATAATTCAGTTCAGTGGTGGGCTCCAGCAGGTTCACACCAACTCTATAGAACTGGTTGTTAACGATAGGACACACAAAGTTTAAAAACAGCCATTTAAAAGTGGCTGCCAGATGGGCATAGAACCGGTTGTCAATTTGTTTGAATCCCATCACTGATTCAGTTGCAACTTATTATCGAGGGACGCAGTGCAGCAGTTAATGTAATGGTTCAAACCTAGGCTTGTAAAGGGAAAGGATTACCGCATCATCTGCATAAAGAACTAATGGGACACATATGGCCCACATCTAGGACTGTGTCCTCCCACTCTAATTAGATGGGTTGTAAAATTGTTTAAGAAGAGATTAAACGGAGTCCATTCTAGAATGCATCCAGGACATTCTGACCTGACAAAATATTTCTGAATATAATGATCTCATGGATAGAAGGAATCTTTTATCTGTTCCTAACTTTTGTAATTTTCCCCACAAGATATATCTGGCTACCGAATTGAAAGACCCCTTTCAAGCTTTCAGAAAATGGTGTACAGTTTATTTTAACCTGTTTGTGTAAAAGGTAATATAGTATTATACAGTTATCTAGAGTTGATTTTCCTAGACTGAATCCTGCTTGTCCTGGGCAAAAAAATGTTTTGATTGTTGTTACATGGGACAAATTTGCTGATCATAGATACTTGTCAACTATCAGTCAATCTCACAAATAAGTCAAGGTGAGGTTTGTGGAAAATTGTGGAATTTTCTATTACCCTCTAGTAGGTCCAGGGAGGGGGTTAAACTTAGGGGAACATCTGACTTTTCTGATTTTACCCAAACCAGATACTGAAAAATAACCTACCAATAATTGTTATCTAAGAGCTGTTCAGACTTTGATTTATTATATATTGTAAGACATCATAAGATACGTTTTTATTAATTGTCATCTTTACAATACTCTCAGAAGAAGTACACTGTAAACAACATACCAAAGCTTAGCATAAACAAGGCCTGGCACGCACTCTGAAATTAGACATGATAGGACAAAACAAATATCATTTTTTAATCAGTGGCCCCAAAATACCTAGGAATAGGTCTAACACTTAAGACATCAAACTGTGTGTTGCCTGTGTTGTATTCATAGTTTAGTCTGAAAAACAAGCTATAAAGAACTTTAAGGTTTGACAAAATTGTTTTCTCCCAATCCATTTAAAATAGATATAAGGAGTCCTTGTAGTCTGTCTTTTATGATGACATACCAACCACTTCATCAGCTACCTATAAAGTTACATACTGCATGATTGGAAATTTAGAGTAACAAATTGAACCAGGAAAAGGTCAGTAGGCTGCAAACACCACACAGAGTTTTTCATAATTCATGTGAATTGTTTCAGCAAAGAAGCATTCTACATGTCACTTTTTGTGGAACGATTATGTGTAGATTTGTGTGACTTTCCTATGTGGAAAAAACTGAGGATAAAGAAATAAGTTGCTACTCGGCCCACTCTCTGAGAGACAAACCCCTCCAGGTAAAAAGAAAATGAAATCACACTGCGTGGTAGAAACACAATACTGTATCTTAAAAAAAATCAACACGTTAGAGAGGTGAATAAAACTGTTTTATGTTTAAATTTTTACTCATTCTGTAATCTACAGTTTTCTTACCAGCATGAGAAACAAATTGATCATGCTTTATTATAAATGGCACTTTCAGATTCTACCATGTCTAGGGACAGTTAGATGCCAGCACATTATATACGCTGTTACAGACTGATAGAGAGTAACTAGACAACTCCTGCTTTTTCCTTCAAATATTGGAACATGAAATATATGGGCAACACTAACCTTTTTTGGGGGGGAGAAATCCAATCTGAACTAAAAACCATATACAACAATCTCTGGGAAGTCATCTACTAAGAATTTACAGAACTTTAATAAAAAGAACAGTAAAAATTATGCTGTCTAGAAATCTAGACAGGAGTTGTCTTCCTAAAAAGGCAAAAAACGGTAAGTTCACTTTGTGTTGGTGGCTGAACATGTATGGTGAGGTGCAGGCACAAACAGAGCTATGAAATAGCATGCATCTCCAGAGGACAATCTGAGAATAACATTCATTATTATTTAAACAGTTCTGTCAAATGTGCATGATACTATATCACAGAAAAGCGGACAGGTCTCTGAACCGAGAAACTCAACTCTAGACACTGTGACAAGGCAAGAAGTAGGAGGAATGGAGCACAATGGGATAAATGGGAAAAATCATATGTGGTTATTTCACATATGCAGACATACAGCCCATCCTATTGAGTCCCTGCATCACCCGAACACATTTTCTGCTAGTACATGTGTGCCTGAGCATCAGAAGTGTGCTAGAAAAGCAAGAATATTATGTACACAGCTGGTCCCTGCCATCAGAATGGCAATGTTATCCAAAAAAGAAATGCTATAATATGCTCTACACTACACAGTAAAAGCAAAAAGTTAAAAACTTGGGATGTGGGATGTCCACAGATGCTTATTCAAACCGTACTGCCTATGAGCATCAATTACAAAATGAGGATGAAATGTTATTTGTGAGGATATACAGAGCAGCATCAGAAAAGAAACCACCGGCACATACACACACAAATGACTCTACTTTCCCTAGGCATTTTCCATTTTTTATTGTTCAGCTGCTGTATGTTGATTTCCAACTGAATGTTCAGCCAATATAGAAAGGAAAACTGAGTTACACAAACTGCTGAAAGAATTTATTAAAACTTTTCAAGAAAAATGGTTTCCTGCCACTTAAAACACCTTCACTGCAAATTCCAGCTATTTTCCTTTCTCTAAATATTCCAGTACACTCTCTTACAAAATGATAGGATCATTTCTCTTGCAAAGAGTGTTGCCAGATGATTATAGGAGAGGGTTTTGTGCTCTTTGTAGTTGTACACAAGGGCAAGAGTCAAGCAGGAAGAGTTCTTAATGCAGCAGGAATCTACCCATGAGTGAACATGACAAAGAAACATCAAAAGGTCATCTAATTCAATTGTGAAGTACAGAATAAACTTGAATTCCATTGCTTTACTCTTTCCACCCTTTATAGTTCAATTTTGGGCAAAATCCATAGCAGTTACGGGTCCATGCAGTTATGTCACCTTCTAGTGTTATATTATGGAAAGTCATCTTAACTGCTTTGGAGCAAGGGGCTTAATTTCACTTTAGGATATAGGCATTTGTCCATATGCCTTCATTTTTTATCCAGTTTCATCCACTCTTCCATGACGTTCATTAACACTCTTGTGTTTGCTCTTCATGTATTTAGCTTTCACACACTTTCAAATCTGTTATATTAGGCTTTTTGCTAGCCAAAATAAATTTGCCGGCTAAATACGGTTATGCTTTGACATTCATCCATTTTTGAGATCCACCCATGTTCTGGTGTCAAGTATTGCTGTATATGGCATCATAATGCATTATCCAAAACAACTAAAATCACGGAATTGAATAACTGAGAGTTAAGGGTTAGGTCCATACCGTTCTAGATGCTCCTGGCCCAAAACAAGAATGAAGAGGTTCTGTGTGCATATCAGAACTCAAGAAAATACAGGATAGTAGTTTGCCACGCAGCCAACTTTGACAAAAGCTCGTCCTTTTGGAATAAATGCTCCCCAGGTATAATTGGGCACTGCACATGGATGCTTGCACAGAATGGATGGCATATGCAAGTCCTTGATGTTTCAAAGACCAGTAGATGATGATTCTGGCTTGTGACAGGATAAGGTACTAGTAGCTCTCAGAATGAAAGAATTGATGCCAATCCACCCACCACAGATCAATTACCCCCATCCCTGTCTTATCATGGCCAGAAAAATATGATGCATCACAACCTAGGTTGCAGGCTGCTCTGGCAGCAACATGAAACAATACAAAGGAAGCATTAAGATCAACTGTTTTGTCTCAGTTGGACTCCTGGTATTTGGTAATAGTTGTTTTTCTAAGACTTTCCTATTTTATTATATTCCCAAGGCATCATTTGCAGTGGATTTTTATTTCTTACCCACTTCTGTTTAGGCATAACTGTTTGCCATTATTTCTGTTGCTAGGCTTTTTCCTGTGGGCTGTGGTGGCACAAGTGATTAGTTTCCCATATATAAATAACCTAATTTGGATAAATTAAAAATGTGACTCTAAGGGTTACGACACTGTGCCTGTTAACCAGCAGGCCAGGGTTCGAGACCCAGGTCCTATAAGACAGAGTGAGCTTAGCCCAGTTTCTGCCAACTTAGCAGTTTGAAAGTACATAAACGCAAGTAGATAAATAGGTACCACCTTGGTGGGAAGGTAAAACTGTGTTCTTTCCCACCACGGCTGTTATGCTGGCCCATGACCAGCTTTTTGGTCAAAGCTGCCTCTAAAGGCCTAGAAACAGGGATGAGCACCACATCCCACAGTATACACCACAGTATACAGTATACACCTGCAGAGCACCACATCCCAGAGCACGACTAGCAGTATAACCTGCAGGGGACACTTTTACTTTATGCTTTTTCTTAGAACTGCACCACCCATGACAAATGTGAGTGCACCACTTAATAGTAGACTACATAATGTCAGATCACAAATGATGCGGATCAAAGCACAACAAATAGGATCTTTAGGAGGCAATCAGATCCTCCGTAGCCTGTTGCAGCCTGTTTATAGAATGAAGAACAGGCAATTTGTCTCCAGTACCCTGTGCATCAGCAAATGTCTGGTTGGAAGTGTCTTTTTACACAACAAAGTAACTATATTGACTATATATTTGTTTAACAACCTAATCACATAACAACAGAATCGGATGTATCCCTCTGCCAAGTGATGTACACTTGTATAGGACATGCTGAAGGTAACTATTCCCCCTCAAATTTTTCTTCCATTTCCAGGCATGTTTTCACTCATATGAACTGAACTCATATGGAACAAACACAAATACTAATTCAATGCTTTATGACCCATTTCCCAAATGATCACCTTTTCAGCTTTTTTGGCTTCTTACCACCCAACGCTTACCACCCAACACTAATTGGCTTCTTACCACCCAACGCTTTCAAATCTGCATGATAGCTTAACATAGCAGGATCTATAGATCAGATCTGCCCATTTTCTAATATCTTCTCACTCTGCTTCTCTCGTCTTAGCTCTGCTTCCTTCCCCTTTGTAGTTAAAACCCCATGACACCACATCTGTTCACAGCCCAGGAAGACGCACACTGCTTGAAAATTCTTTTTCAGCTCTTATTTCACCACATCTTATTTGATGCCTATCAAAGCTTTATGAAAGGGCCAGTGGGCACCCTGATGGCATGAATTGATTAGCTGAGCATTTGCAAAACCATGGTCATTCATGTCATCCAAGCATCATCTTTCTGTTTGTCTCCTAGTACTGCATTTTTGCTTTTCAAAAGCATTTATTGGACATGTTTACACCTTTTAACTTCTGTTAAAAATCCAGCCCTGCAAGAAGGTATTCTTCTTTGACACTCAAAGATTCAGCATTTCAAGCATGTATTTTCTGTGGGAGCTCAATGAGTGTCAGAGGATCTTCACATTCTACTCACTCTGAATGCTGAATTCTATTTATGGGGCTAAATTCATTGACATAATTTGCAAAATGCTCAAGAAAACTGAGCAAATAATATTCTGTAAGCAAATCATATTTTTCTAGGCATTTGTGAAAATAAATTCTCTTGTTCTTTTGAAACATCCAGAGGAACTAACAGGAAGGAACAAAATATAGAAATTGCATAACAGAGCTATCTATTGTGCAAAGGTGAAGAAGACAAATTGTTAATGCACACAACTGCCATAAATTGCCTCTATTAGAAACTTGGATTTGTCATGATCTCACTCCAGTGTCAAATTTGGGTCAAACATCTCCTGCGGTACAACATTCTCATTTTCAAGATCAGTATTTTATTTTAAAACTGTAAACAAAATGGAATACACAAGCATGGTTCAGACATAATTATACGAAAAAGCCTAAAGGAGGTGCATGCTCATACATTCTTCTTTCTTCCTCACATGAATGAGTGAAAGCTTCTTCTATTCTGTTAAATCCATTAATTGCTCGGGATTCCTATTCTTCCCTATCTCCATTTTCTTTCTGCTTTTAGAAAAAATGCAATTCCATCTTTCATGTTTCCTTGAGGAACTTGCTTAGAACAGTTCAGGATGTCAAACAAGGGGGTTTTCATGTGTAAGAAAGAAGGAGGACTTTTCATGGTTCTGGAACTTGAGTGCCCTTCCGGGAGAAGGCAAAGTACAAATGTAATAAATAAACAAACAAACAAACAAACAAACAAACAAAACAAACTTGCTTTAACGTTGCCATAACTGCACCACAATTTCTGAACAAAGGGACCGATATGACTTCCATTAAATCTTTTCCAATATTTTGTAGCACACATCTTTAAAAATTCTGAGTTAAAAGTAGCTAGTACAGTGGTGCCTCACATAACAAGCTTAATTCGTTCTGGAAGCATGCTTGTTATGTGAAGTGCTCTTTATGTGAAACGGATTTTCCCATAGGAAATAATGGAAATTCAGAAGTTTGGTTCCATAATCCAAAAAAATATTCATATAAAAATATTAATTCATATAAAAATATTAACATGTAAAAATGATGACAAAACACTGTAATTGAAGTCAACTTTGGCTGCAATCCTAAAGACACTTTCCTGGGAGTAAGACCCATTTAACACAATGGGGCTTACTTCTGAGTAGACATGGTTAGGAGGCCGCAATCAAAGACACTTTCCTGGGAGGCTTACCTGGGCTGCTGCTGGAAGTTCAAGGTAGCCAGTGGGGGCACTTGGGGGCAGTTAGAGGCAGCAGTGCTGGCCGGCAGACCTTTTAAACAGCCTCTGTGTGGAGTGTTAGGGCTGCATAGCGTGCATTCCCATTAGGCGCCAGAGGGGTTTGTTATGTGAAGCAGATTTGTTATGTGAAGCAGGATTCCTTGGAAATTTAGACTTGTTATGTGGAACATAACTTTATATGAGGCTGTGGTGAGATAGCCTGGGAAGACTACAAGTGGTATAATATGGAACCTATGGGGGTGTATATGGGCGAGAGCCTCTATGTTCACAGACATCCTCGTTACCCTCCCTTGGACACTGATTTGTTTCCTGATGCAGTAGAAGTGTGGTCCATAAAAGATTTTGTGGAATTGCAGAACCGGGGGAGGGGTGGAAACAGGCAGAGGAGGGGAATCACCGTGGGTCCCTCTCCTCGCTGGTATGCGAGAGGAGTAGTAAAATTCCTCCCATGCTCTATGCCCAGCTTTTGGGGGAGAGCAGACAAGGTGGGAGATTTGAATGAGAGGGAGACACTGGGGGAGCAGTTAGAGACCCTGCCCTGGAAAAGGGAGGACGCAGGTGGAGAGTCAGCGGAAGAAGACGAAGCCTTGGGACTGGAAGGGCTGTCGTTGGCCGTAGAGGACTCTAAAAGAGAGGAAAGGACAAGTTAAAGACACCTGCTGATCCCTACCCTCCGAGGGTCAGGAAGAAAAGACTTTAAGTACCTGTTTACTTACCTGTTGGATGTTGTTGTTGTTAGATTGGTTGATGAGAGGGTCTGCGTGCCCCGAGTTGAAGTAAACCTGTAACAAAGAACTGCCTTAAGAGACCAATACACTTTGCACCGCAACTTTTGCAGTAAAGAGAGCTTGTTGTTAATACTTACCTGTGTGAGCCTCTTCCTTTGGAGCATTCATGATGAGTGATTTTGAGGATGATAGAGATACTGAGATCTCCTTTCCCCATGGGATCCCTGGGAGGGAAGACAGGACGAAACAACCCAGGGATAATGGGAGGCATGACAGAGGCGCTTGTTATGAGAGGTTCCACGGTAAATGTATGCAGCAAACACTGGTGGTATGAAATTGACATTGGTGGTAAAGTTTTAGGAAAGCTTTCTTTAATTTTGTTTTGCTTAGGCAGCAATCGTAGACACTTTCTTGGGAGTAAGACCCATTGTACACAATAGGGCTCACTTTTGAGTAGACATAGGGCTGTGCTCTCAGGGTCCTAACCTAGGCTGGAGCAACTCATTTGTCTTTCCATTCCCATGGTAATGTAGGGAGGCAAGTGCACTGGCCTAACCCTTCCCCAGGAGTGGTGCAGAAGTTTTGTGACACCGCCTTTTGTGACAGGACTTGTGCTGGGGCTTATGCTGGTTTAAGTGGAGGTTAGGATTGCAGCAGAATTGAGTAGTCCCACTGTGAGGCTACTATCCTTACTCTGGGGGACAAAAGTCCTTCTCCTAGGGAGATGGCAGTGGCTTTCTGAAGTTTGCAGCATTTTGTGGCAGCCATTTTGGACCCGTCCTAGTTCTCCACTACAGGCAGCAGGCACCCCTACCTGGCATCAGCAGGCACCACCAGGCACTAGGCATCACCAGGCAATCCTTGGCAAGAACAGGCAAGGGGCAGCAAGCAGCAGTAGGCACCAGCAGGCAATCCTAGGCAGTGGGCACAGGGCACCACAGGGCACATGACATCCCTATCAGGCAGCACCAGGCAACATTGGATATCCCTACTGGGCACCAGGAACACCAAACTCTGGGTGCCAAGCAACCCCATGCATCCCCACCAGGAGCTGGGTAGCAGGCACTATTGGCACCCCTGCTCAGCACCAGGCACCAGTGGGCAACACAGAGCAACAAATAGGTTCTTAGTGGGTCCGTACATCACAGAAGGAATACACTCCCCAAATTTCATGTGCCTAGCTCCAGGGGTTGGGTGTTGACCAGTCAGTTGTCAATGTTAAGTACAGTGATGCCTCACGTAACAAATTTAATTCGTTCTGGAGGCATGTTTGTTACATGAAATGTTCTTTACGTGAAGCAGATTTTCCCATCGGAAATAATGGAAACTCAGACAATGAGGTTCCACCGCTCCAAAAATATTCATATAAAAATATTAACTGGATGTAAAAATGATGACAGAACACTGGGATTGAATTCAAAACATGCATTCCTGGGAGTAAGACCCATTTAACACAATGGGGCTTACTTCTGGGTAGACATGTTTAGGAGGCTGCAATCCAAGACACCTTCAAAATGTCTCCCCACTTTCTCCTTCTCTCCATCCTGAGCCTCTCTTTCCCCTGCTCCCTTCTGGCTAGCCCTGAGCTGCTTCTCTCTTCTCCACTGCTCTTCTCTCCCTCTGCCCAGCGGACACCCGGCCACAGGAGGAACAGAACGGAAGTGTTACTTTCTCTATGGGCAGGTGCGCTAGGTAGTCCTGATGCTTTTTAAACAGGTTGCCGGCCAGCGCATCTGCCCCAACTGCCAACAAATGTGTTCTTTATGTGAACCACAGTTTGTTACATGAAGCAGAATCCTAGAGAAATTTTTGTTTGTTACATGATACATACTTTACGTGAGGCATTCTTCACGTGAAGTGCCACTGTACAAGGACAAAAATATGTTGCATCTTTTTCACCCCTTAAGTGTTAAATTTCTCAAATTTGATTCTTAGTGGGTGCCTATATCATGGACATAAGACTCTCCCCAAATTTCATGCTTCTATATTCAGGGGTTTGGGCTTCAAGATTAAATATAGGGACAAAAATGTGTTGCACCCCTTTTCACCCCCCTTCTGGTATGAATTTCCCAACACAGAGCAACAAATAGGTTCTTAGTGGGTCCTTTCATCACAGAAGGAATACAACCCCCAAATTTTGTGCTTCTAGGTCCAGTAGTTTTGGCTGGGCATTAATGAGTGAGTCAATGAATCAGTGATTCTTCAATTTTATATATATAAAGCTTTCTACACGTTACCTGGAACAGATGATTGGCCTATATCATCACAGGATTGTGCTCTTTCCCTCTGTTTTAAAAGACTGGTGTTATATCAGCCACCCTCCAGACTTCTGGCAAACTCTACAATGGGATTTAGGGTACAATCCAGAGTAACTACGGGGAGTCCTTGCTCCAGTGTAAGAACAATTTACTCTGCATTGCAATATGAATTTCCCATAGGTTTTCACTAGGTGGTGCAGTAAATACGGATGCACGTAATGTCTCTTATGTGCTCCTGTAGTTACTCTGGATTGTAGGGATAATCCATTTTATTTAACTGTACTTACAGGGGATTGAATGGCAAAATATTTGCTACATAAAGAAGCTGACTGCATAAATAGGACAGATGAGATGTTTTATGAATGCAAATTTTAACATCCAATATGTTAGATAACTGCACCATGAACTCTCAATCAGACCAAAATGCTAAATCAGGAAAAATTAAATTCTTTTTCCATGTATTGAATAAAGAATGGCATATTCTTCTGAAATTAGAATTTCTTTTCAAAGTATTCCAGACAATAACAATTTCTACATTCTGTACAATCAATTAAAAGTTTAATCTGGTTTCAACAACTATTTCCTTTTCAAAGTACTAAGCAATATTGACTAAGTGAAAAGCAAAGCAAATCATCTATAGGGTTTTCCTTTAAAGAATAGCATTTTTTTCTCTTAAAGATTACATTTTATTTGGTCTGTTTTTACATCTTCATTTTAGCACACCGAACACTCTTCAAACTGCTGTACAAAGGTTTTCAAGAGTCGTGACATCTTTTATACTTTAGTATTTTATCCAAGACAACAAGGATGCAATTTGAATATGAATTGAATAGTTCTGAAACCTGTTCAGAGGAAACTTTAATCCAGGATTTATTGAAGGACTTTCCCACTTGTTATGCCATCTGACAAGAAACTGTTTCATTCTCCATTCCTCTGACAGAATTTTTTTCTGGTTTAACAAATGAACAAATGGATATTTCATTGTGATGAATGGAGCACCAAATATTCAGAACTGAAAAAATAATACCAAGAGCATCTTGTTGTATTCTGACAAAAAGAGAATTGCTGCCAAAAAGATTCATAAAAGGTTGAGGGAAAATCTCCTAGGCATCATAGTATCTTTTAATATTAGTCACAATATTCTAACTATTAAAAGAGATAGCTTAAGTTGCTTACACGGCAATGAACCAGTTTCTGTTGGCCTAAGAATATGCAAACTTTCAACTGCATAGAACTTACACTGAAGAAAGGCTGATCCCATTAAAGCTACAGTTTTACTTCATTTGTTTGATTCCTCCTCCTGGGAGTCCAATACTGCAACAGTGGCATATATCAAAAATAATATGGGTACATGTCCAAAAAAAAAAAATCATATACTTCAAGAAAGGCTACTAATACATGAGATTCCACTGTATAACAGCAAAATATTAGCTGTCATATCATTATTAGTGAGAACTGGACAATATGCCAAAAATACAAATCAAACTGCAGCAGCTAAATCTATTTACACAATGTCTCTACCATATTTATGTCACTAGAACAAAGTGTGAAGTGTTCTTGGCAAGGCCAAAGCTCCTCTAAATTAGATTTTCACCACACTCCTGTTGCAGGCCATAATTGCTTTCAACTTCTGCAAGTCCAGTCGATATTATATGTAAATTCATGACTCTCAGCCACTTGAACATGACTGCAAAATCAAGCTCAATTTATGAGGCTCATCCTTTTTTTACGCCCTGTGCAGAAAAAAACATGTTCAGTGACTTGTGAGAGCTTCAAGCAACTCTCTCCACTTCCAAGAATAAAAATTCACATGATACATGTCAAGAAAAGCTCCTCTTAAAGGCTTAGGAGGATTTTATAAAATCTTACTCAAATGTTTATCAATGGCATTGATAAGCATTCGAGTAAGGGAAATGGCTCCAACAGCTTCTTTCAGCAAATAAGTTGTAAATTGATATTAAAGTAGTTTGAAGCTAAAATTCACATTTTTTAAAAAAGGAACAAGATGGACATTCTTTCATTGAATAAAAAGTTGTTGCTGTTGACCAAAAATGTTTTTTTTAAACTCAAAAGGTATAGGTCTGATAGGAAAACACAAATCTGATAAATTAACAGACCAAAACAGATTAGATTCATTTGGTTGCCACACCCAGATATTTCACATAAGATTCAAGGTGGGACAAGAAAAGCAGAAAACCCATAAAAGCAGTCTTGATTTCTCTTCTTCCCCCAATAGCACTTATTTTGTTTTTTTAAAAAAATTTTATTTGTTTTTAGATTTGTCTCTTGTACTGAAGAGGCAGAATAGCATCTGAGAGCTGTCATATGCGGTTCTGTACCACTTCTGTCATATATGGCTAGGGAATTGGTGCTGCCTCTTCAAAAGGTTGTTGGCAGGCCAGAAGGCAGGTTAGAAGTGCTGTACAAAAAAGAAAAAAAGAGAAGGATTGATTAAGGCTGAAATTCTAAAGACACTTACTTGGGTATAAGATCCACAGAACACAGTGGGGCTTACTTTTGAGTAGACATGGTTAGGACTGTGCTCAAAGTGAATCAAGTTTGCTAAAGGTTGAGGGATTACCAAATGAAACCTCTTCTCTCTTAGTTCTTGCAATTCCACTCTATTTGGTCCTGATTCCCAAACCCTTGGTCACCCAAGTACAGTGGCGCCTCATGTAATAAATTTAATTCATTCCAGAGGCATGTTTGTTACATGAAACGTTCTTTACGTGAAGCGGATTTTCCCATAGGCAATAATGGAAACTCAGACAATTGGTTCCTCAACCCCAAAAACATTCATATAAAAATATTAACTGGATGTATAAATGATGACAGAACACTGGGATTGAATTCAAAACATGCATTCAATGTGCATGATCCTATGAAGTCTACTTAGGCTACAATCCTAAAGACATCTTCCTGGGAGTAAGGTTTATTAGACACAATGGGGCTTACATCTGAATAGTCAAGGTTAAGATTGTGCTCTTTCACTATCACTAATGGAGTCACTGCTATCCATTGGCTCAAAGGAATCTTTGTCTTTTTGTGCAACTTTAACATTCCCAAGCTGCTGATGGAGAGCAGCATTAGAACATTAATAAGGCACACCTTCCACACTGCCACACACAGATCCCACATACAAACCTGACTCAGGCTGCTCCCCCCCCCCCGGACCCCACATGAGTTCCCTGGCCATGGAAGCCTATTCAAAACTTTGCCCAGGACCCCACTGTAGCTCAAGCTAGTCCCCTTGTCCCCCCTCGTCCCTTTGTCCTCCCTGTGGGGTTCTCTTGCCATGGATGTCTGTTCCAAACATCCTCAGAAGTGTTCTTTACGCAAGTCAAAATTTCTGAGAAAATTTTGTTCTTTACCGAAAACGTCCTTTACCCAAGTTGTTCTTTACACCCAATGTACCACTGTATAAGTCAAGGGTGTGAACGTAACATAGGAAATGTGAAAGACAGAATTCTTATGAGTACTGTCAATTTCCTAGGAGAAAATAGGCAGAATGCTCATGACAGAATGGTTTGCCCCATTCAGGGATGACGCCCCCTAGTCCCAGTCTGAGCCAGAACCAGACTGAAAAAGACTTTGCTAGCCAGTTCAAGAATAGATGTTAGGCAGAAGGCCAATACTCAAGCTACTGTATAAGCAGATATAGAACAGGAAGAAAGAGGTCATAACAAGAACCTCTAAAGCAGTGATTTCCAACAAGTGTGCTGTGGGAGTTCAGGGAGGGTATTTTATTATTAGTAAAACTGGAAGATTTAAACAGCCTGGTGTGCCTTGTCAATGGTAAAAACAACTGATGATGTGTCTTGATAAGTTCAGTGCCTTGTTAGTGGGTCATGGAATGAAAAAGGTTGAAAATCACTGCTCTAAAGCCAACCCCAATTCTCATCACTAGTCCAAGCAACTCTCCACCAGATCCAACCAAGATCTGTCTGATCTGATATGGTTGGCCAATGTGAATTTTTTTGTGTCCCTGTGCCAGTCCTGGATCTCCACCACTGCTGCTGACTGCTGCACTGCCCTGGTGCTCACATGGGGTTTACCACCGCCTCTGCACTGGCCTGATATGTCTTGCACCTGGCTCTGGCTAGCTAGCCTGTCTGCCTGCCAGCAGAGGCTGCGGGATTGTGGCTGGTGGAAAGAGAGACAATGATTAAGATACTCTGCCCCCACAAATTAAAAGGACACAGAGGTAGCAAGAGGAACCAGAAACAGGCACAGATAGCTGGAGGGGAGGGCAGAAAAGAGGTGGGGGAAAGTGCAGAGAGAAGAAAAGAGGAAGTAGGAGCAGATACCTCCTGAGAAGGTGACCTGCCACCAGAAAGGTAGGACTGGACTGGGACCAGTCCTGAAGGTGCACTCCCTGAAGGAGAAGTCCAAGTCTGACCTGCCTTCTGATGGCTGAAGGGGCAAACCATGATGTGATGAAAATCCTCCCTCCTTCCAATGGAGAATGACTTTTCCTTTTCATTCCCACTAGGATCCTTCTATTCTCAATCAAGAATATAGGTGTTTACATACACTTCCAACAAGATAATTTAAAAATAAAAATGTGAGTCTCTAGAGAAGCTATTTTGAACAGCTACAATTATATAAGTTCACATTTAAAATAAAGAAATTCAGTTTATACACATGCACGTTCATAGATGGCAGCTCTTGTTATCTCAGCAAAGTACTTGGTATTTTATATTTGGTATTTTGATATTTGATATGATATTCCTTCTGTGTTTCCTTCTGCCCCCGGTACTATCCAGTGCCTGATGCCTGTCAGTGCCTAGGGCCTGCCACCCAATGCAAGTGCACAAGGCCCGTCAGTGCCCAACTGTGCCAACAGCCTGCAAACATTCTGGAAATTTTACTCCCAAAATAAAATTTATTTTGCTAGTCTTTTCTCTGGGATTTTCTTTCCATAAAGTAACTATGAATTTCCCCACTCCTCCTAAAAGTCCGTAAAAGAGTAAAACCTATTAGTTAAGTGTATTTTGTTTAATGTACAGTATTTAGGTATTCAAGCACTATGAATAACATGAAGTCAAGAAGTTGATCACTGTATTGGAGGTGTACATAGGCCTCCCATTCCTTCTAATGCTCAGAGCAGGAGTCTGTAACATTTTGGCAGGAGGGCCACATCGTCTTTCTAATACTGTTTTGGGGGCAGGAAGAAAAAAAAGAATTGACATAAATATATTAGTGACCGAACTTGTTAATGAATGAATTCAAATCAGTTCATAAACACTTTCCAACACACAGTGAGAGGGTGATCTTCAAACCAGTTCATAAGCACTTTCATACACAGAGAGAGGAGGTGTGTGCAGCCTCCCCAGACCTCAAAATTCCCACCCGAGGTGTGGACAGCAGAGATCCCCTTGCTCTGGAGGACTACAGGGCTTGCCCAAGGGCCGGATAGAGGCTCGCCAAGGGCTGCATCTGGCGCCAGGGTTTGGAGACACCTGGATCAGAGCACTGCCGGTGAAAACCACACTATAGTGAGCCACAGGAAACCTCCAGAAATATAATACATGCCCCATGGACTAGATCAGTCTTTCTGGTCTCACACAGAGAACGGTCTCTCTGGCATGACTGGAGCTTGCTGTTCTACTGGGGAGTCTGTCACCCATGCACCCAATCTCCTCCAAACCTTGTGATGGCCAGGAAGAAATCCTGCTTTCTTCCTAAGAAGAAGAAATCGAGGCACAAGATTGCTGGAGATACAAAACATGGAAGCAGCTGCCTGCCACAACTTGGGAAATTGGATGTTACAATGAGAAGCTCCCCTATAGAACAGTAAGTTCCATTTACATGTGGGAGTGGTTAACATGGATGCTGGATCTGGGCCAAGGGCCATAGTTTACAGAACCCTGGACTAGATCATGCCTCAAATGCACACTGAATCAAGAATCACACTTTTCCAATTGCGATTAAAATGCAGTCAATTGTGCATTTCAAAAAACAGATGAACTGCAGTATACTCTTCTTTATGGAGATTTTAATTTATTTGTTTGTTTGTTTATTTATTTATTTATGTACTGCCTTTCTTCCTCGAAACCCAATAAGGACATTTTTTCCCCATTAAAAATTATTTTGACAGTTAACAGCACAACTCCACAGGTAGTAGTTGTTCTTCATGCTGAAGTTTTTGAAACCTATGCTATTGTATACAAGTGCTCTTTATATCAGACAATCTGTGAACATAGGTCTCCCTCTTCTGATGTTGGCATAGAGAGTTCATTTGAAATGTTTATACTTAAGCTAAAAGAACTAAGTGAATGACATACAAAAATTGATGTACTGTATTTTAAATATAGCTTCACTTATTATTCCTGATATTATTCGGAATATCAGGGCTCAATGAATACAGTTTGGCTCAAATGATGCTGTTACATCTTATCCGTGGTCTTCTTGTTAACATATGTTAACATATGTTAACAAGAAGGATATGTTAACATACGGATATGCTATATGACATATAGCAGCAAAACTTGAACCAAAGAATTTATTACAGTGAGACCGAAGAATAAGTTCAGGTGCTGGTTGTTGTTCATTTATAGTGACTGCAATAAATGTGTCACACAAGAAGATAACACTAAGATTCAGGTTGCAATCCTAAAGACACTTTCCTAGGAGTAAGACCCATTTAACACAATGGGGCTTACTTTTGAGTAGACATGGTTAGAATTGTGCTCTAAAGCAAATAGTGCTTGCTATTTCATACACTGATCCCAAAGCCTGGTATAAGCTCAAATCTTTTAAGTCTACACACAAATGCATGCTACAACTGAACTCTTAGAAGTGCACATTTCTCTAGCTAAATAATGCTGCTATGGCAACTAAGCACAGCAGAGTGGAGTAAAATGAGCTTGGTAATAAATATTTGGTAACACATTGAATAAAAATTAAAAGCCAAGGTTTTTAATTCAATTCTCAAAGAACAGGCACATATTTTGGTTTGTTTTCTGTTGCAGTTCCCCCAGAATCACTTCCAAACAGAATAAATTATTTTTCATTCTAAAATGTTTTTTAAAACTATTCTACTTTTTTGCTGGCACATAGGCATGCATTTCAAAAAAAGATGCACTTTCAAGTAACTTAAACATGATTAACTACAAGATCATTTTGCCTACTACATGAAAGTGTTCTCTTTCACAATGATGAACAATTCTTTTAATTTGAACATTAGCTCAGTCTTTCACATGGCTTTTCACAAGCTTTTAAAAGAATGTCAGCATGTCAAAACTCTTTTGACAATGGCTCCTTCAACATAGCAACAGTTTATGCATCTAACCACTAAAGGAAGATGCAAAATGTTCCAACTGAAATATTATAAAGTAGGCAAACTAGAAGCACAAACATTTTTTACTTCTTCCTATGTCTTGTATCTTGAAACACTTCCTGAAACAGCAAGTGGTGGATTGCCATGTCATATGCAAATCAACATGGGGAGGGCAATTTTAATCTTTAGAACAGCACAGAAGGATTGAAAGAGTAAACTCATTAAATGTGAATGCTGGGCATAACTGAAATGTTTTGAAAGACTGGACTGTCAGAAAACAAATTGTCAAAAAGTGGGAGATGCCTGTATTATGCACTCTGAACTCACCTAGAAGGAGCAAGTGAGGAAAAAATGAAGCTGAAATTAGATTTTATTTCTACAGAGATCATAGAACTACATTCGGCAGCAGCCCAGTCATGGGACAGAAACAACTTTTAAATGAGAAGTGCACAGTAAGTTCACATGCATTTCAAGCATGGCAACTTTTCAGCATTAGAGACACTGATTCATTTTAAACTTTACCTTCAGAATCTTCAAGAACTGTTCTAGACAGCAAATCTATCCTGCAAAAAGTTCTGTGCTGAGAAGAGCTAAGCTTACATTGCACTTAGAATGAAGTATACTTACAAATTCTGAATGATGCTAGCCAGGTATCAATGCTGTGCTTGTTCAGGACAGACATTTATAGTTCTGTATATCTCTTTTAGGAGAAGCAAAGCAGTATCTTCAGATTCCCTGTAAATTAAAAAAGACACAGATTTCCTAAGGAACTATGTTCTTTGAGTAAAGAATACTGTGTTTCATTCTGCATTTCTTTATGCAAATGGAGTGGAAGAAAGACAAATATTTAAAAATATTTAAAGTGCTATCTTAAACACTTGAAGTTTAGACACTTTGATGTTTTAATCTTTTTTTCAAATCTATGCCTCCTAGACTCCACAAACATTTTTCGTCTTCACGCTCACTGCTCATTACTTACACAAATACCCTTGAACAATCTCTAGCCAAAACGTTCATAGCAGTGTGTGAAATATAGCACCTACTCACTCTTATCCTCTCATCTCTTATTCTTCATCTTTGTCTCACTTCTTTACCAGCATTTTCCTGGGTTCTTATTTTTCATCCCATTGTCTACAGTTTGGTTCATTCATTTGCTTCATAGACTTTGGTTCACCCGTCTTCTCCGCTTCTGAACTTTACTGCTTTATGGAATCCAGCCCTCAAGAGGACTCGTGTAGATATGATCATGAAAGTCTGGGCAAGGTTTTAATTTCAGTCAAACCCAAACTATTCCATTCTTTCACAGACACAATACTGTTAAGTTTGTGAACAATTCTATTTCTTCTGAACGTTGATTGTTGTTGAATGCTCCAGGGCATTATTCTCAGACTTACCCAAGATTTGATTCCATAGGAACAAAAAATTTACAGGGTACTTAGGCCTATTTCCTATACTCTAGGCGAGTGATTTTTCAACCACTGTGCCATGGGACACTGGTGTGCTGCGGATAATCCTCAGATGTGCTGCAGGAATTTGGAGAGGGTAATTATTTAATAGGAAAACGGGGGATTTGAACAGGCTGGTGTGCCTTAACAATGGTAAAAACAATTAATGGTGTGCCTTGACAATTTCAGTGCCTTGTTAGTATGCCTTGAGACAAAAAAAGTTGTAAATCCCTGCTCAAAATAGGCACAAAGTTGCACTCTTTTTGCAAGCTCTAAACAAGAGACATTCTGTCCAGATGAGTTCTTAGGAATTTAATTTATTTTTAGTTCTAGTTTCTGGTTATGTATACTAACATTAAAATAATAATAAATTAAAAATTGTTGCTGCTTTATTGTATTTGTTTTATTAATGTACCGGTAGTTCACTTTAAGCTCCCACCTAAGAGAGAAGCAGGACTTATAAAGCAAAATGAATAATTTAGTAATTTTTAATTATGTAAATAAACCCTTATAGGCAGCACTTTTATTCAATTTCTGGTCTGCTACTATAGCATTATGGTCTACAGTTGTTCTTTGTAGCTAATCCTTTTTATTCCATCTGTACATTGTGCATTTCAACACTACTTGATGCCACCAAGGAGATACATTTGTTTCTGATTGCAGCTTTTTCTTATTTTGTCCACCTATAAGACCTCACAGAAATACAGCGTAAGAAAAAAACCGCAGGCTGCTTAACTGCAATTTTCTTCCACATGGCACAACCATCCACATGCCCCACCCTATATCAAACACAGGTCACATTACTGTTTCATTTATGCGATAATCCTAAAGACACTTTCCTGGGAGTAAGAACCATTGAACAAAATGCAGCTTACTTTTGAGTAGACATGTATAGGATTGTGCTCTTAGTTGTATTACTACAGCATTGTAAAATCTACAATGATTTTAGAAGCTATGAAAAAATTAAAATAAGTTTGTTCAACTACAGCTAAGATAAGGCTGTCTCAAAAAAGCACTATTTTTTGCTTTTCCTGCTGGATTTTCTTTTTATGGATATCTATTTCACTGAACTGAAGACTGGTTACATGGACTTCTTTCATGTGTTAAATGCCAACTGTAGAAAATTATTTTAAATATTCTTTATGAATAGAAAATAATGCTATGACAATCTCTTTACTTAATATCTCAAAGGACATGCCAGGCAGTATAAGCAGACTGTCTGCTAGTATGATCATATTATTTAAATCAGGAAGTAATTTTAAGAACCCTCTCAATCTCAGAATTACTGAACACGGTAAAAACAAAAAACCTCAAGGTTGCCATCTTGTGGGTATCAAACAATATGTACGTATATTTCAAAACAAACTAAACATTTGACCATCTTTCAATAACAAATGGGCACATACTCTTTATGAAATTCAGCACTTGAAAATTATACAGAAGATTGATGAGAGCAAGTAACTTGACATTTAAAACAACCACCCCATTCTAAGAATTCTTAAAAATGGAAAAAGATTTTGTATTGCAAGCACAGTTCTGGCCTGTTTTTTTGCAGGCCAAGAGCATGAAGACTCTTTTAAACATTTCATTCTAATACCGTGGGTGGGGTGAGCACTAGAACTTCTGCTATTCAATTTCAAACTGAAGTGACAGCTAAAATACATACAGGTAGGAAAGCAAAGTTGTACTGCAGTTTATATATAGTACAATAAAAACAATCTTACCAATAGCACAAGTGACTCTGTAGAGCAAACAGATATTCATTAAAACTCTCTATGGGTTTTTCTTGCAGAACATAGTCAATTCGACGGCCTCCATTTAACAAGCCAACTTTTATAGACAAGTCTTCATCTTTTGAAAGATCTGGACTTTCAATTATCTTTTCTGTATAATACAAAAAATAATGGACAGGGTACATGACAAATCAAATCCTTTCTTCACAGGTCTTTCTTGCTTTCTATGTTTCTTTACATTCAACCTACTGGAATTTTTACAACAACCCTTCCTTCATTTCCTGCTTTAGTTCATTATTAGATCTGTGTGTTTCCCTTCTCTAAAGGGCAGATAATAAGATTAAAGTGGAACCTATGTATCTACATGCTTGTATTTACATGCTTCCAAACTGCTAGGTTGGCAGAAGCTCACCCCATCTCACAGTACTTTGGTCTTGAACTGCTGATTGGAATTCCAGTAAAGTAGCGTCCTAACCCTGGTGTTCTACCCACTGCCTGACTGCAATCCTTGCTTCACAACCTCAGAATATGGCACAACTACGCAGCCCACCAGCCTCAGAATACAGCAGGCCACTCCAACAGTCGCCTTGCATCTTCCCTCCACTCCAGGGACTGTTGTACTACAGTCTCAGGCTGCAGCTGTTACTGGTTGTCAGGGACTCCTGGACTTCCTTATAAGAGAGGCACCACATCTGTTCCTTGTTCAGTGTGATCTAAAGCAGGTCTTCTCAGGAGCAAGCCCTCCCCAGGTGTCACTGACTTTGTTCTCAGCAGCCTGAGCAGCCTGTGGATTTGGCACAACATTTTGCAATGGATGCAGCCAACTTGGGGCAGCCCAGCTGGGTCATTCTCACTGCCATAATTCTGGATTGCAGCCTAAGTTACACAGAACTCTGAATCAGAGCATCAGTTTTTGTGGGGAGGGAGAAACACTTTTTAAAATTAAAAGAGAATGCTAGGAGAATTATCCGAAGCCTTGATGGTTAGGTTTTCAGAACTAGTAGTGAAAGGTAGAAAGCTAAGGTCAGTTTGAAGGAATTAGACTAGACTTAGAAGCAAAAACTGATGGGCTGTGAGTGGTGCAAGTGATTAAGACACTGTGTCTGTTAACCAACAGGCCAGGGTTCAGACCCAGGTCCCTACAAGACAGGGTGAGCTCCTGTCCTTAGCCCTTAGCTCCTGTCCAGCTCTGCGACACAACTGGAACCAATCATATCAGCTCTGCCGTTCCATTTGACTATTTCAGTGGCGTGGAGAGTGGGGATTTGCTCCTTGGGTAACAGCCTATCCTCCATATTAATCTACCCAGGTCTTCATGCTTCTCATACAGCATCAAGCACAATACCATAGTCTTTCGAAACTGATGGATGCCAATACTACTATACAATACTCGAAGCAAAAACAGTTACCTTCTACACATTTGAGCTCGTACACAAACAATTACTAAACATGTTAACAGCCTTACACTCACTAACCTTCTGCCTCATTCTTTTCTTCTTCCTCTTTAATCTGATGTGCCACCTTTTCCAATTCCTCTTGGAGCTGAGTGGAGGAAGTATGCGCACGTGCAAATTCGTTAAGGGTTTGCCAAGCACTTTTCAAGGAGCTGATAAAACCCTGTTTCAGGTCTGATCCCATACGAGAAAGAGAATCTTTCAATTCTAAAACGGAAACATTCCCCAACGATTAGGTGAAGCTTAAACAAGAATGGTTTATTATACGTAAATATTATTTTAAAAAACCAATTTGTCAAATTCTGAGCTTTAGAGAACATTCAGAAGCAAGCACAAAATAGCATGTTAACTAAGAAGCTATTCTGCCACCTTCAGGAAAGAATGAGCAAGGAGCATTCTTAAGTAATACAATCAACTTGAGAATATCAAACAAAAAAGGGAATTCAAGCATTTTCCCATAAGTGAAATAAAAGCAACTTGAAAAAGTATATTTGTTACTGGATTTGTAATGCATAATTATTAGGATACTACAGGAGTGGTCAACATTTCAACTTTAGGGTCCCTAGACCTTTAACTATTGTATAAAACAGGTACGGTAATTTCAGCTGATATAGCTTGTCATCTATGAGAAGACAAGTTGCACTTGATGAATTCCCACTTCCATACAGTTGTTAAAGGGCCAGGAGCCCTAAAGTTGAAAGGCTGGCCACCCCTGGTATAAACAATGACAGCTAGTATTTTGATAAGTGAAATTTATGAACAAAAATTTAAACTGCAAATGTTATTTTAAAATGCAAATTTGTTTTAATTTTATCTCAGATGGTATTTAATATTAAAACATTTAACCAAAGTACTTTATAATCTTTGCAACCATTCACACAGGTATCGGAAGATATCAGAAATCATCTCCTTCTGGACAATAACCATGAAGAACATCTAACATACCTCTTTCCCTCCCCCCCCCCAAAAAAAAACCCAAACAAAAAAGAAAAAGTAAATAGCACCATGGGATATCACCATCTGCATCTAATTAGGCATATTCTGCATGCCTAATTAACCATATTTAGGTATGTGGATCTTCAAAAACTCTTTCCCTGAATCCAAGTGTGGAAAAAATAGGAATTTGAGGAAAAAAAGAAGAAAAAGCTTTACAAAATATTTTCCCTTTCAGAAAAAGCAGTGATGTTATGATAATTGTCTTTGCGACTCTCTTTTCTGAACTCCCTCTCTTCTTTCCTTCCTCCTAACATACGAAGCTGGAGGTTTTTTACCTATTGCTCCATTATTTTTTATTTATCAGGGATTTATACCCCACCTTTGCAGATACCTGCAAAGTATTAAAATTTTTAGGTATCTATTTCTGCCAACATATATACTAGTAAATATCAGGTGCATTTTGCTTACCAAGATGAAGTCTTTTTCTGCCTTTGTGATGTGGAATGAGTACTGGTTTTTTGTCAAAATCTGGAATTATCATAGGTTCTAATCTATAAGCCACAGGATCAAGCTGGGAAAAAGAGCAGAAAAACCACAATAATCATAAATATACATTTCAAAAGCCCATATTGGTATCCAAAGACATAACTATTTCCCTGTGCTAAAGAGGGCTGCTACTTCAGAAAATCAGATGTCTATGCCCCATGATAAACTGATTTTCAGTGCTTACGCTTAGATAGATGAAGGGAGAGAGAAACATGCTATTGGCCAATGCTTCAATTTGCATTTGCTATAGTCATGTGAAAGTTTAAAAATCATTTCTATAACTATGTTCATAAACAATGACTTTTACGGACTTCTAATGATTTGCATCAAACAAGAAAAAACGAAGTCTTATTCTGTGTAGGATTTAAACTCTGATTCATTAGCTGAGTTACAAAACAAGGGCTGTGTTACAGTGAAAATTCGCACTGCCTTCAGCACTTCTCAAATACTTAAGAATTCCATTCAGAATGGAAATGGAAATACATAGCTTTAGATGCACATCTCAATAGGGCAAAAGTATTTATATACAGTATGGAATAGCACATTTCTGTGGGTCTTATTAAAATCATAAAACTAGTACATGGAAAGTGGGAACATAACTAAAAATAGCTAGATAAACAACACTTATACTACCAATTAGTTTTGAAAACCAAAGGAAGAAATCATTCTTGCTCCCCAGCATACAGGGAGCAAATAAAAGATATGCTGATTTGTTAGTTCCTCAAAAACTTAACTAGATTGACAACAATGTGACTACAATCCAGCACAAAGTTCCAAAACACTCAAGTCCCTATGATATGAAAGCTATTTAGGGTCAAGCGGGGCAGGATGCTAGTGTGAAGTTGCAGGCAGGGTGACCATATGACCGGAAATTTCCATATTTTTCCTCTTCTTTAGCCTTCTGTCCAGGTGCCCTCCATTTTGGCTTCTTTGTCCTCCATTTTGGCTTCATTTTGGAACTTTGCAATGGTGTGCAGTACCCCATCATGTCATATGTCATTGAATTGAAGGGCAGAATCCAATGCACAAATCGCTTTTGAAATATCTCCTTCCTACCAAACGTTATGGCCAAAAAACTAAAAATATGCACTGAGCTCTACAGGAAACTGAAAGTGCCCAATATTGCAGCACTTTTATGAGTAGGCAAACATGCCATTGTCTGCCAGAAAGACCAGGCTGCCGGAAATCCAAGACCTTGACCTCCTTTTGAGGTTTGGGCATCTGGTCACCCTGAAGCAGGTCATTGTCCAAGTAGTAAATTTAGGGTTAGAGAGAAGTTTCCTAGAGGCAGTTTTTATCTCTGTATTGTTTGCTGGCTGAAGAGTTAAGTGCTGTGTTGAAAAGTTAAATGAAATAGATCTGTAAGCGCTGCATGGCTTTGAAACTGGCTGTGTAAGGTGCCCCACCCTCAGTCTCAGAGCCTGTCCTGAGGCAAAAGCACTGAGAAGGAGATGCTTCTGCACAGTTTTAACTTCTTGGAATGGCCCTAACAGTGATAGTGAGCAGCTTGCATAGCAAATTTCAGACCCAGAGCACTTACACCTCCACTCCCCTCTGGCTCCACTACTGCTTTAATGCATTTAAATTACATGAACCTTGGTTCTTAAGTTCACTTTCAGAGGAATCCCATGCACATTTATTTACAAAAGTAAGCCTTGTTATTTTCAGTGGGGCTCATACTCAGAAAAGCATGCACAAGACTGCAGACTACGACAGCTGGTTGTAAAGGTTTTAACAAGCCATCTTCATATCATATGCCTATATCCAGTGGTGGGCACCAGCAGGTTCGCACCTACTCTATAGAACCGGTTCTTAACAAGAGATACGACATATTAAGTTTAAAAATAGCCATTTAAAAGTGGCTGCCAGATGGGCAGAGAACCGGTTCTTAATTTCTTTGAAGCCCATCACTGCCTATATCTAACATTTGTTGCAGAAGCACCTAAAAATACCAGTCATCAATTTTCAGTCTAAGAATTTTTAATCTTGATCTTTTAAAAAAAGATGCAGTTAGGAGTTAAATGGCTAATCCATCTATACCTTTACTAACAACAACTGAAACCCTGTTCTTACTAACCGGATGAAAAATGTTGAAAAATCCCTTGCAGGTAGGAAGCCTGTAGTTCTCATCAATTTTGTCCACTCCTCTTACAGTGAGAAATACACCAATTGGAGAACCCAAAGCAAAGAAGATTTCTGGCTCAAAGTCAAGTGCATTGTACACCACTGATACCTAGAAGGCAGAGAATAATCAAACAATTCTCTTTATATCTACTGATTTTCATCACATAGCAAATATGATCAGATAAGTCCTGCTATAATAAAACAAACCCAACAATTTTTTTTATTAAAAATACATATAACATTTTGAAACCATTTATCTCTACAGTCTAGTTCACAATGTCCCATGCAGCATGTATGCTTTGTCCATTTTTACTTCAGTAACTGACAGTTGACATGTACTTAACATCATTCATTGGATCAGTTACCAACGTTTAAGTGCAACCCCAGCATCATGACACCAGCGTTGTCAACAGAGGTGTGTGCTACACTGACCCTAAGGCAGTGGTTCTTGAGCTTTCAGCCCAAGACCCCCTTCCAAGAATTATAATCTCCTAGAAGTGATGTTATTAATCTTGAACTGATGTCATGGATGGAAGTGGCATTAAATAGGAACTGACATCACTGAGATGCCACTGTGAACTATGCAAGTACCCTTCCCTCCACCACTCCAGAGGTAACATGTTTACTCAAGAGTAAGCCCCATTCTAAGTGATGCAAGCCTTTGCAGGGAGGCTGCTTAGCCTCCCTGGGAGGAAAACCCTAGCCTTACAGGGCTCAGCCTCATCACCTGGGGGATTCATGCCTCTCATCCCCAGAATACCCAGCTGCTGCCAAGAGTTTTGCAGAATCAATATGGTGGTGCCCAACCTCATTTTACCAAATTCCAAGAAAGACCCTAAATCCAAGAAAGAAACTTTATTGTCACTGTACATGAATAAATGTCAGGCTTTTTGCCCACCCACCCCCACAGGGGTTGGAATCCCAGTTTGAGAATCATTGCCTTAAAGGGTGCATGCTTCTGCACAGATCCCTTCATTTGCTGTGTACTGAAACAGCAAAAGCTTCTGGCATTCAGTAATGACACCAAGTCATTGGTCTTCTTCAGATTACTGAAAACACTAACTATTTGCCAGGAGTTACACATGGAAGACCCTAGTTCAAATCCGCACTCAGCCATGAAGCTTTTTGGGTAGGGTTGTCACATGTCCTGAAAAATAGGGACAATCTCAATTTTGGGGGATTGTGTTCACATTCTGGCAAATGGGACAGAGGGCCCTGTCCTGATTTTGTGGAACTATGGCAACCCAATTTTTGGGTGACCTTAGACCAGACAGGGTGGTATAAAAATGTGATAAAAATAGACAGCTACATCAGTTAGGAATGATGATGGTCTTCAAGTTATATAACTTACCTGACCAGTACCCACTTCAAAATATTTATAGTCTATGGAGGTAGAAGAAACTGAAGCTCCAACAGCAAGTCTTTGCTTAGATAAATCCTCAAGCTTTTCAGCTTCTGAAGATGCAGCAATTCTAGCCACTTTCTTTGCTGTCTGAGAAGATTCTTCCCAATTCTGTTGCAAAGCTACCATTGCTGCCTTTTTCTCCAACACTGCTTTTTTCTGTTCCTGTTGAAACCAACATTTTTTAAAACCCCATGGGGAAAATGGTAAATCCAGCTAAAGAATTAACTAATCAGGCATATCCAACTAAAAAATTAACAAATCTTTTACAATTTTTTTTAAATCTCATGTTTTTTATCAAAGCTGCTTACACACATTTAACAAACCAGGCAAAATAAGTTAATCAGCTCATCAAAGTAAGAAAAAAATCAGATCAGTTAAGTGCCACTAAAAGCTTGGTCTTACATTAACTTCCTTTAGGCACCAATTAGGTACATGGCAAATATCCCAGGTGAGCTACAATCCCCCAAAGAGTATCTAATCATTTGGGCTAATCTATTGGAAGCAGGTGGTTCTTCAGATGTATCCGAAACCATTTACTGCTTTCAGTTTAGTGGTTGTATCTTCATTCACAATGCTTCATACACAAAGGGTTCTGTGAGCAAATCAAGTTCTCAGGCACACCTTCAGCTACAATTTTCACCACATGCACCATTTCTTATGTGTGAATTAATGTCAGGCCACTGCTTGAGTGTAATCTGTAACACAAGTACCAAGATCAAAAAGTGTTCTGAAATGTCACTACAACTTTAAACTTTCATGTATACTGTATAACCTTTTCTTTCACAGAAGAAGACTTTTCTGTTCCCTGAAATGCCATCTGAATTACTTTGATCAGTGTCACAATGCCTGTTTTGTATTCATGAAATCCTTTCTATGGCACTGAAATATTATTGTAAGAAAACAGACAATTTGAAGAAAACTATGGGTTACAAAGTTCTTCTTTGTAACTCATAGTTTTACAAAGTTCTTCTTTGTAACTCATAGTTTTCTTCAAATTGTCTGTTTTCTTACAATAATAAGAATAATAAGAATAACAATAATAATAATAAGAACTTCCTACCTTTTTGGCTGCTCTGTCTTTTATAAAGTTTATTATCTTCTTCCTGGGCCCAAGAGGTATTCCCATTTCCTTCAGGTCATCAATAGTGCACATCAGCTATCAACAAAAACACACAACACATTTTGTATTAATAGATGCAGAAGTTATCCACTTCAAAACATAGAAAAAAGTGAAATTTTCTACTATATAACTGGGGAAAAAAATGCACACACCCAAACTCTTCAAATGTCAGTAAGACCAGATAACAAGGAGAACACTCTCTTGGAACATAATCCTCAAGTGAGACTCTCTATAAATGTATTTAATAGTTGGGAAAGGCAGAAAAAGTTGAAAGAAACAACATGGCCAAAAGTTCTAGTAGTCTAATATTCTCATATACAGCTTCAGCCCCATCAGAGCATTAAAATTTCTAATCCCAAATTTATCAGCAGGAAATATTCACTTAATAACGATTTGTTTGCCGTACCAGAGATTCCATATCAATCTTCTCCTTCTCAAATGTGTCAAAATATTCAGATAAGCTAAGAGTTTCCAGAGTTTCTTGTAAGGTTGGAATATTGTCCTCCACATCGTGATCATCATTAGAAAGAGAATAAAGGGAAGCAGCAGAATTAGAATCCGCTGTTACCTTAAAGGGAGGAGAAAGAAAATTAAAATACAAAATATATGCCTGGATAATGGGTCACACCTTAACCTCAATTTTCATGTATGGAAGGCTCAGCTTTCCCCTCCCACCTCATAATCCCCATTTCACATTCCATATTGCTTAAGAGGAAACTCTCCCATCCCAGTCCCTAAGAAAGTAGGCCTCCGTCAGTCTTGAAAGACTATGGTATCGTGCTCAGCGCTGTATAAGCTGCATGCGAAGCACGAAAGCCTGGGTTAGATTGTTATGGAGGATAGGCTGTTACCCAAGCAGCAGATCCCCTCTCCACGCCACTGAATTAGTCCAATGGAAAGGCAGAGCCAATACGATTGGATCCAGCTGGCGTCGCAGAGCTGGGCTAAGGACAGGAGCTCACCCTGTCTTGTGGGGCCGACCCGGGTCTCCAACCCTGGCCTACTGGTTAACAGGCACAGTGTCTTAACCACCTGTGCCACCCATAGCCCTTAGATGTCCGTAAGTAGTAGGGGGTTTTTTGTGTGCTGCAAGAGCCTCTGATGAAGCTCAGGAGGTGGGAAAATTCCTTTTGGCTCCTTCCTTCTGCATACTTTAGCATTAGGATACATCCCAGTGTTATTGATTGAAGTATGTTCACGATTAAGTTTAACACAAGACATCCAGGCTTCACTGCTTTATAAATCATGCTGTTTTCAAAACCTCACATTCATACTTCACATCAACTAACCGTACTTTAAGGAAAAATCACAGTTCAATAACAAACACAGGCTTTGCATGCAAAAGATTTGCATTCAACATCTACTAAAGACTTCTGCCTGAGACTCTGAAACAGTGCTTTTCAGAAGTTTCAGAAGTTCACTGTACTGGACAGGAGAAACCAATTAATTATAACAATATAAGGCAGTTTTATATATTTATTATATATATGCATTAATGAATACATTTCAGCAGGGTTTAATAGTGGTGTGGTTCTATGATAGGGACAAAAACATAAAATAAATCTCAGAGAGGTGTAAGTTGGGCATCTCTATCTTAACTGCTTTCATGTTATGTCTTAAGTAGGTTTTATGTGACTGTGATAAGGAATAACATAGTCCTTGCAGACAAATGTAAAATCACTCAAATGTCAAAGATAATATCATGTTAGCACAAATACCTGTTGATCATCATCAGCTGCATCCTTCATAACACCAGCTGCATCCTTTATAACACCATTGATTGCAGAAGAAGTCACCATATTAACAGGGGAAGTCCAATCTTTCTGGCTGGAGAGTATGTCAAATAATATTAAAGATCCTGGAGAGACAAAAGTTGTAACAATGTGACTTTCCAGGTATCTGATTATCTAGACATAAACAGAGATTCATATCCCAGGATTCATATGTCCAGGAAATATTTTTTCAACCAGATTCTCTAACAAGATGGGAAGACACACTCATATTTCAGAAGATCCAAAAAGAATTCCAAAATAAAAATTTGGTTGCAGCAGTAGTGTCCACCCCATACAAGCAGAGTCATAAAACAACAACACTCATAAAGGATTACACAATTAAATTTCTAATAAAAATCGTAACATTCCTTATACAGTGGAGCCTCACTTAACAAGTTTAATTCATTCCAGAGGCATGCTCATTATGTGAAATGCTCATTAAGTGAAGCAGAGTTTCCCATAGAGAATAATGGAAACTCAGACGATTGGTTCCAGAACCCCAAAATTTTAAACTGTATGTAAAAATGATGAGAAAACACTGAATTTAGGCAGCAATCCTAAAGAGACTTACCCTGGGCTGCGGCTGGATGGTGCAGCTGGGGCAGATTGCGCTGCCCTGATCTCCCTCATGGCACTTCCACTGCCTCCAGGGGTTCCGGTAAGGCGAACAGAGTGTTTGCGTGCACCATCCAGGAAATAGGAAATCCCCTGTAGCGGCACCCCTAGGTGCTTTCCCGCCGCTCAGGGGCTTTCCTGCTCTTGCAGTGGCCGTGCAGGGGCTTTCCCGCTCTGTAGCGGCTGCTCTAGGGGCTTCACTATGCAAAGGGAATTCCAATCCGGACACTTTAGAGTCCACTACGGACTCTAAAGTCTATGCACGCACCATCCAGGAAGTGCCCGGATGGGAATCCCCTTTGCATAGCAAAGCCCCTGAGCAGCCGCTGCAAGAGCGGGAAAGCCCCTGAGAGGTGAGAAAGCCCCTAGAGCAGCCGCTACAGGGGATTCCCTATTTCCTGGATGGCGCACACAAACACTCTATTCACCTTAGCGGAACCCCCAGAGTCGGTGGAAGTGCCGTGAGGGTGACCAGGGCAGTGCAGTCTGCCCCAACTGCACCCTTCAGCTGCAGCCCAGGGTAAGTCTCTTTAGGATTGCAGCCCCCAAAGCAATTTCCCTGGGAGTCTTCCCCCAACAAGTGTGCTTGTTTGCGGGGCAGTCTCCCAGGGAAATTTTTCCTTGCTAAGTGAATCCCTCGTTATGAGGGGCATTCGTTAAGCGAGTTACCACTGTACCTAAATTTATTGTTTGTTATTAGATTACCTAAACTATGACCAGCAACAGATACTCCTCCTTTAAAGTTTGGATTTCTGCTCAGGAAAAGTGCATAGAGGCGGTTCATCTCCAATCCTACTTTATCCACAATTGTTTGACAGTAGGTGGGGCTGTTGTAAAACAGTATATCAAGTAGCGTCTCATTGGTGAAGTGACGCAAGCGTCCAATGCTTGGCAAGGTTATTTTTTTTATATTTCTGGAAATACAAAATTAATAAGCTGAATTGTGTTGAATGATGAAAGATTTTTGCAAAAGTAGGCAACTTTTAAAATGTATTTTTCACCAAAATGTTCAAATAAAAATACATAAGAAACTGATTTCCCAACTCAAAACTGTTCTCAATCTAAGAAAATAATTTAATCAATATGTATGAAAGAGAAAAGTCACTCACTTACTGACTCATCAATGCCCAGCCAAAACCCAGGGGCCCCAAAGCGTGAAATTTGGGGTGGGTGTTCCTTCTGTGACTGAGGGGTGCACTAAGAACCGGTTTTAGGAAATTCCAACTGGAAGGGGGTGAAAAGGAGTGCTACGCGTTTTCCTCCCTATACTTTGCATTGAAGAATCAGTGACTGAGGGATGCTCTGCTCCAACCCCTGGACCTAGAAGCATGAAATTCGGGGAGGGAGTTCCTTCTGCCACATGAACACCCACCAAGAACCGATGTGGAGAAAGTTTCCCCCTAAGGGGCTGAAAAGTGGTGCAATGTGTTTTTATCCTATACTTAACATGGAAGACTGACCAACCTCCAGCCAATTTGGTGCTCGCTGCCTGGTGCACTGAGGGGATGTTGTTCGGAGGGAGGGGATGCACTGGGGAGGATGCTGCGCATGGGGGAGATGATGTGCATGGGGTGTCTATGCGCATGGGGTGGATGAATATAGGGGATGTTGCACATGGGAGTGGATGCGCATGGGGGATTGATGCGCAGTGGGGGGATGCCATGTGGGGGAATTTTACTCCCGCAATGTGGGTACGCTTTTCGCGAGTTAATGATAAGGGACTGCCTAAGAAATTGTTCACTGTCTGCTTCTCAACTTGAGCTTTAAAACACAGTCTAATGGAATCTTTTATTTATTCACCACCTATAAACAGCAGCCCCCTTCAAGAACAACTTTGAAACCGCGTTAAGGTGTGTAACAGTGGTACATTCAGTGTTTTCTTTCTATGATGCACATGCAGTTACTCAGCCTGGGATGAATGTGTTCAAAGACTGCAACAAACATTTGAGAAGTTCTTAAAACGGGAGTTCCCAAACTCCTACTCACACTTTGGATACCCTGTACGTACTTCCAGGGGAAAGAACAGAGAGAACAGCAACAATTTGGACAATCATGTTGCTGCCAAGAGATATTTTTTTAAACTTTTAAAATTTCCTCTGCAGCTTCAAAGTCCTGATAAGAGAAAAAGTACTACCTGTTTTCATTGTGAAACCAGAAGTGTTTTTTTTTCCTTTTTTAATCTCATCAAGACTTTAAAGCTGCTGGTAAGGCTGCAGACGTGGGTCATAGGCTCCCCTGACCCTCTGGATAATCAGTGATCCCAAGAAAGTGGAAAAAACCCTTTCCTGCCCAACAGCAGCATGATTGTCCCAAATGTAATGGAATCCCCCCAATTTCTAACTGCTGACTTTATATAAAGTTTCCTGTCTAAGCTATTTGTCTGTATGGTAGCAATCAATTTTCTGTCAACTCATAAGAGATCAGAAGCAGTAGATAAGAATGGTATCTCAATACAGTAGTTATGCAGGTAAACCTACTTATCCACTCCTGTAGCATCTCCATGCAAAGCAGTGTGCCAATGAACTGGAAGGAACTCAACCCTATTCACTTTTAGCTCTTCCAATGATTTTCTGAAATGTGTCTGTAACAGTTTCAAAGACACTGTCCGAAAGTCATCAACTTTAAATAGAAAGGTAAAGGTGCAGAAGTTAATGTTATTTACTGTTCCAGGCAAACAAATGACTGTATACAATAAATTAGTAAAATACCCACATGAACACGCACGTGTATGCATACAAATACTTTGAAGCTATAAATTAGAGACAGCTGAAAGTTGATATTTATTCAAATATTATTTGAATTTTTTTAATACCAGGACACTTTAGAGCAGCATTCATCAACACAATGGAAAACCATATAAACCATTCAGTAGAAGATGCTCCAAGAATAGTTCACCCCAACAATCCACTTTTTCTCTCCTCCTTAGTAATATTAACCTTTCTAGTTCACTATAGTAGCCTTTTTCATCCAGGTAAAATGAAAATTCACTTAGGAAAGAACTCATCTAATTTTCCCTGGCAGTTTTCAGATCCATTAATGCTGCAATCCTAACTAGCAGTTAGGCTGGCATAAGTCCTGTAACAATTCCCTGGGGATGTTGCAAAAATGCCTAAGGCACTACTGCTCTGCTACTGGTGGGGTTACTTTAGTGCACAGACAAGTTTTGCCTCCACACACCACCACGGGAAGATATAGCAGATAAGTTATGCCAGCCTAAATTGATGAGGTCCTAAAAAACGGTTATTTTGACATGGCAACTGTTATGATGTAGAACAATTCAAAGTTGCCTCTATTGGGTGTATGCTTCTATTGGGTTATAGATATCTCTCATAGTTGTCCCTATTGGTTTTGGACATAGGTAAATCAGATATAATCTGAAGGATAAGTAAATATACAAGCAACAAGGCATCAGTCAAAGAAAGCAACAATGAAGCTATCATATAAGCTTGATATAATACTACTAAACACAAGCTGAATACATACCACATTCAACAATGCTTCTGAATCGCAGATCGCATACAGGGCCAATGCCATGAACCATGAATACCAAATAATCAATTTGAGACACCTCACCTATAAACAAGACATTACATAATAAGTGCATACCCATTAAATTCACCAAAGGAGCAGGCTGGGAAATTACACATAAGTATCTGCCATGGGACCTCTTTTATAATAATCTCAGATGCAAGGGCACTACAATTAACATCCTAATCCTGATTCTGTATCCCTTCAAAGGAGTTCTGGCATCATAAATGTTTGTTCCCTTGCCTTAGAAGAAGCTCCAACAAAAGTGTACTTGTGCCAAATCTGTAACTGGTGTTAATCCATATTGAGTCTAGCAGGCAAATCAGGCCTGGGAAGGTGTCACCAAAGATACCATTGTCACCAAAACCACTGTCACCCTGCCAAATATGCCCTCCTTCCTGCCCCATCTCTTCCATGTTCCACCTCCCTTACTGGGAATCTTCAAGCTGAGGCTCAACAAGCACCTGTCAGAGATGCTCTAGGAGGATTTCCTGGTATAAGCAGGTGGTTTGACTAGATGGACTACTGGGTCCCTTCCAACTCTAAAATTCTATGATTCTATTATTCCCTTTTCAGCCCATATGCAGGGTTACCTGCTCTGGCCAGGTCTACCATCCACCATCACATGGAACAAGCCACTTGCAGCAGTGGCCAGGCTGCACACATTCCTGAATTAGGCTTCTTTCCCCCAAACAATTTTTTTTCAGCCCAACAAGCTTAAAAATGCAGATCAATCCACGCTGCACTATTAGGGCAGAGAGAAGAAGGACTGAGCATCACTGTTTAGCCTAATTAGTTTTTAAGAAAAGGTGACAACAGTTCTACTGCCTCACTCACCATCTGGAATTTCATCAAGATCATCATCAATCCCACGTTTTACCACTCTTGGTCTTGTCTGACCATCTTGTGTAGTGCCCCACTCATCTGGTATTGACGAAGGCTGGAATTGAACTATAACCTGAAGAAACAACATGGATATACACACTATTTATGTGTTTTTAATTAAAAAGTTATGAAAGGACTGATAGAGCCTTTAAAATACCCTCAGATGGATAAGATACAGTAAAACCTTGGACTGAGAGTAAATTGGATTGAGAGTGTTCTCCAAGATAAGCAAGCATTTCTTAAAAATTTTAACTTGATAAATGAGTGATGTCTTGCAATACAAGTAGTACATGACACAGAATGTTGTATGATCACAACTGAGCCAATACTTCTCTCTCTCTCTCTCTCTCTTCCCCCCCCCCCTCTGGTATTGTGGGTGATAATCTCCCATTCTCAGATGAGGTCCCAGCCAGGCTACTTGGAGGGGAACTTTCCCCAGTAGCACCTTTCTGAAGGAAGCAGTAGGGGCACACATAGGCAACCATCCAATGGACCCTCCAGGACAGGAGCACATGGCTCAGCTGCCATCTTGGAGCCAGGGATACAATGTGTCCCCCTTCTACAGGACATGCCCTGAATTTAAGCCTTGTGCCCTGGAAAAAAATCTCCCTTGTCCTCCATTATATTGTGAGCAGGTAGCATGTAGCCTGTCAGCTGCCAACTACAATCCTAACCCCTGATTAGGCCGGCACAAGTCCCATTGTAGCCTGGGAATGTCTTTAAAGGGATGTAAGGCACTTCTGCACTACTCCTGGGGGGGGGGGGCTAGCACATTTATAAATACAAGGCATTTTTTGGATAAAAACTTAAATATGAGCAAATTGTGCTGAATTTTACAGGCCCAGTGTTTTACAGTGATTACCCACGGAATTCTGCTCTGTAACAAGATATGTCATCATTACCTTAGGATTATGCATAACAATAGTTTCGCCACCTGGAAATTCCAGTCTTCGATGCCACTGATTTGTGGTGACAGCTCTCTTATACTCTGCCTGCAAGGAAAGCATGCAATCTAAAATCACAAAACTTATTGGATGGTAACATACATTTCCTTGGGAGTAGATTCCATTGAACTGAGTAAGCCTTACTTAAGAGTAGTAGTGCTTAAGATAGGCCTCTATTTATCATGTCAGTTACAATATATATAAATGAGTGTGTGTGTGTGTGTGTGTGTGTGTGTATATATATATATATATATATATATATATATATATATATATATATATATATATATATAGTGTACTGGTTATTGAATAAATGGAGGTACTTTTACAGAGTGTAGAAATATCTCTATTGTCTATATTTCTAACCATTAGAGCTAAGCACATAAACCACACACTAATCTTAAAACAACGAGTACAGGAAGAAGTAATTTCATCCATTCTAAGATGCTGATAATGTGGTTGTTATATTTTTCAGGATACAATCCTAACCAATTTTCCAGCAACAAGGTAAGGACAACTGCAGGATGCTTCATATGCTGCACTGGCACAGCTATACCAGTGGTCAAATGTTGGTTAGGATTGTGCCAGTTACAGATGGGATTAATATAGATGGGATTAATATAGAGTTATTATTTCACATTATTCAAGATATATTTTGACTCATTAAAGATATCAGAACATGGTTACCAGTATTTTATATCTCATAAAATTAAAGCTAATGTCTCACTTTTCAATGAGCTATCACACAAAGTTATTTGTTCATCTGCCAATATAAAAACACTCACTTCAAGGTTGTCACTGAAATCTTCAGAATAAGGAATAAATCTGCTGTCTTTATCTCCCTTATAAAACCAAGTACATCGTCTCACATCAGACTGCATTTCTTCCCAATACACAGCTTTTCTCACTCTGTCATACAAGTAAACATCATACCGTCCTCCATCGGTGCTCAAAACCACGTTCTCTGGGTCAGGTTGTACTACAGGATTAAAAAAATAAGATGTTACAACTGTAAAGCTCCCTCCTTTTCCAATGGATTAATTTCTGCTTCCTTTTAAAAAGAAGTGGAAAAAGTCAGTTTCAAAAATGTTTCACTCTTCTATATTTTGAAAGATTTCTGAGCTTGGTAATGCACTTCTCTTTTCCCATTTTGTTCATTGGGATCAGAATGCAGAAACTACATGAGATCAGACTTGGCTCAACCATCAGACAACTGTTCACACTGAGCTTCACGGAGAGGCAAAAAAGACCTGGAATGCTTTCACATCATGTCTGCTGCCTCCTCCCTGCAGCCTACTGTGGGTGAAGCAATTCCAATCTACTTTCCTCCTTACTTTTCTCCCTCTTTACAGTCCCAAAACAGGAAGTATACAGCACAGGTTCCCAACTTCCTCTTTCATGAAAAGGAGAAAGGTAAGAGAGTAGGAGGCACACTCGTTGTCTTCTGCATGATATGTGAGTGACATACAGCCAAGATGGCTTATCACATTTCATTGTCTCTACACAACATACATTCGTATTCTCCTATACAACAATTCCAACCAAATTACAACTGGCTATCAATACCACATCGTTTGTATGAAGATGGTTGTTCTTGGGATGTCAGGAAAGATGAGGTCTGTGACCACAGTACATTTTAGAACTGCAGTCCATACTCCTTGAGAGTATGGGAACCAAATGATATGGTTTGGGTCTCAGTTTAAAAATGGTTAGATTTGATTAGATTATCAATATCGGTTCAAGTGTCCTATTCTTAGCTATCTACAAGCAAAACAATGATAGCAACATCTTTTGAAGTCATACCGGATCTTAAAAGTCTGTGATGATGATTATTTTGCCAAATCTAAAGAAGGGAGTTTGACAGTGGTTCCCCAATACCCTTCTGCACACTCTTTTAGTATGGTTTTTAATTCTGTTGTTTTTAGTTGATTTTTATTGTAACTTTTTGGGCTGGGATGCTTCAAATGTTTTTGTATAATTTAATTGTATTTCAACTGTATTTTAATTGTGTTTAATCTGTATTTATTGTTATCTAGAGGTGTTTTATTGTTCTTTTAGCCGCCTTGAGTTCCCTTTGGTTAGGGAAGAAAGGCAGGATATAAATCTAATCTATATATATAAAAGAGAAAAGTCACTGACTCACTCACTGACTCACCAACGCCCTGCCAAAACCGCTGTGCCTACAACCATGAAATTTGGGGTGGGTGTTCCTTCTGTGATGGAGGGGTGCACTAACAACCGGTTTTTGAAAATTCCAACCAGAAGGGGGTGAAAAGGGGTGCAATGTGTTTTCCTCCCTATACTTTGCATTGAAGAATTGATGACTCATCAACATTCCACCCCAGTCCCTGGACCTAGAAGCGTGAAATTTGGGGTGGGTGTTTCACATGAACACCCACCAAGAAATGTGGAGAAATTTAACCCTTAAAGGCTGAAAAGGGGTGCAATGTGTTTTTGTCCTATACTTAACATGGAAGACTGACCAACATCCAGCCAATTTGGTTCTCAGTGCCTGGTGCACTGGCGTGGATATTATTTGGAGGAAGAGGTTACACTGGGGTGGATATTGCGCATGGGGGGGGGTTGAGCATGGGAAGATATGCTTGGTGGGTTGATGCACAAGGGGAGATGAAGTTCATGGAGGAATGATGCGCACGGGGAGATGTTGCAATTGGGGAATGTTGCAGTTGGGGGTAGAGGCACATGGCGGAAACAATGCTCATGGTGGATGTTGCGCACGAGTTGTTGATGCTCATGGGGAGATGTTGTGCATGGGGGAAATTGTGCATCAGGGTTGATGCGCATAGATGGATGATGCACATGGAGGGATGTTGCGCATGGGGGATTTGCACATGGTGGGTTGATGAGCAGGGGGGTTGATGCATATGGGGTGGATGAACATGGGGGATGTTGCAAATGGGAGTGGATGTGCATGGGGGGTTGATGCATGTGGGGGATTGATGCGCAGTGGGGGATGGTGTACGGGGGAATTTTACTCCTGCAATGCTAGTAAATTTATTTTCGCTAGTAAATAAACAAATACAGTATTTTAGCTTCCTTGATCTTCTTGGTCACTGGTTCAATCCTATAAAGCAGTGAGCTTTTTAAAAGGATTCTGCTACTTCCAAGCGTCCCAGCAAGATGCAAATCACAAATTGGGAGTCACCTCAATAAGGAAAAATATTGTGCAATCCATTGGGAGTCTGCAACTGTATAACAGTTAGGAACCCTTGCTAAAAAGAAAGATGGAACAATGATCTATAAACTGCTCCACAAATGCGTACATATCAGTAGATCTTTATCCACAGATTTACTCATACATGGATCAGGTACTTGCCCCCCCATGTGACCCCCTCTGGAATCAAAGGGTGCTCCACTCCTCTTGCCTCCAGAAAGTCATCTGAGCCGATCAGAGACCACAGACATTTATCCGCAGCTTCTGCTGAGCTCAGACTGAGCCTGAGAGCAAACAACATGTTACTTCTGGTCCAGACATGATGTTTTTGAAAATATCTTATAGGCATTAGAAGCCCTGGGGAAGCCCCCTGGATATGGGGACACACCAACACATGTAAGTGTGTTTAATATGCTCTGGCCCTCTCATTGTAAGGCATAAGATGACGATGCTGAAAAGCCACCACGCAAAGGAAAAATGCAAATGCTATGTTAATCTTACCAGAGTTATAAACTTCTTCTAGATTTGCAGAATCAAGAGCACTGAATGGCATCCATAACTCCTTGTCTTCCACGATTTTGCAGTAAAACCAATGAGGCTGAACAGGTTCATAATCATTATGTAAAAATGTGGGTGGGGCCTTCACCAATGGACCTGATGACATGGAAGCTTGATGTGATAACGCTGTCTGTGGTGCAGAATGCTGAAAGAAAAAAACTAGATTAAATATATACTGTTTCTGCTGAAATTTTATTTATTTAAATTCCCCCAACATACATCACAAATTCTTTGACATTCAGTTTACAGTTATATTCACTGCCATACATTTCTTCTAAAATTAGCCATTAATCAAATGTGTTTACAAGTCGTCTTCTTTATTTTTGATCACTAATTACATTTGCAACAACAACAATAGCAAATATTGCAACAACAGCAATAGCAAATACGGAAAGAAGATCAAACTGAGGAAGTGTCCTGGCAAGATAAGACCCTGCATGGGATGTACCATCACCAGATAACTGAAGTCGCTGATACTGGGAAATCCTATCAGTGGCTGGAAAGAGCTGGCATCAAAGATAGCACAAAGCCCTCATCACCACAAGAACAGGCACTAAGTATCAGATCCATAGAAGCGGGGATTTACCACACAAGAGAAGACCCAAAGTGCAGGCTGTGCAGAGAAACCTCAGAGACAGTCCAGCACATTGTAGAGCGTGTAAGATGCAGGCAGGAACAGCATACATTGAACGGCACAACCAAGTAGCCGGCATCGTGTTTAGGAACATCTGCTCAGCCTATGGACTAACCCCTCCCAAGACCAGCTGGGAGACCCCTCTGAAGGTTGTGGAGAATGACAGGGCTAAGGTCCTGTGGGACTTCCATATCCAGATAGACAAGAAGATACTGGCTAACCAGCCAGACATTGTGGTGGTAGATAAGGCCCAGAAGACAGCCCTGGTGATAGATGTAGCTATACCAAATGACAGCAACATCAGGAAAAAAAGAGCATGAAAAGGTGGAAACGTATCAGGGTTTGAAGGAGGAATTAGAAAGACTGTGGCAAGTGAAGGTGAATGTGATCCCAATAATGACTGGAGCACTGTGCTGTGACACCCAAGCAGGAAGAACGGCTCCAACAGATTCTAGGAAGTACATCAGAACACTCGATCCAGAAAAGTGCATTGCTAGGAACAGCTAAGATACTGCGCAGAACCCTCAAACTCCCAGGCCTCTGGTAGAGGACCCGAGATTGAGGATAACATACATACACCACCCATGGAGGGTGAGAAAACAATTTTATATATACTGTCTATCTATCTATCTATCTATCTATATATAATTGAAAAGTCACTGACTGACTTACTCACTGACTCACAACACCCAGCCAAAACTGGGAAGTGTGAAGTTTAGGGACGGTGATCCTTCTATGATGGAGGCACTCACTAAGAACCAGTTTTCAGAAATTCCAACCAGAAGAGGGTGAAAAGGGGTGCAATGCGTTTTCCTCCCGATACTTTACATTGAGAATCCCTGACTGAGGGACACTCTGCCCCAGCCCCGGACCTAGAAGCATGAAATTCGGGGAGGGTGTTCCCTATGTGACATCAACACCCACCAAGAACCATTGTTGAGAAACTTAGCCCTGAAGGGGCTGAAAAGGGGTGCAACGTGTTTCTCTCCTATGCTTAACATTGAAGACTGATCAACATCAAGCCAATTTGGTGCCCAGTACCTGATGGACTGGGAGAGACGGTTTGGATGAGGGGGGATGCTGCACATCAATGGGGTTTGATGCGCATGGAGGTTGATGCGCATGGGGGAATGTTGCGCATTCAGGGTTGTTGCGCATGGGGGATATTGTTCATGGGGGATGTTGTGCATGGGGGGATAGTGCACATTCACGGTTGATATGCATGGGGGATGATGCGCATGAGGGGTTGTTGCACAGGTAGGGTTGATGCACATGGGGGAACACTGCACATTGGGGGGATGATGCACAACTGGGGGATGGCACACAGGGGGGTATTTTACTCCCTCAATGTGGATATGTTTTCCTAGTGCATAATATGACTGCAGTAAAATATTGCATTATTTTTGAAGTAACATGATTTAATGAGGCTATTATTTTATTTCTGTGGCTGATCATTTTGATGCTTTTAAGATTACACTATGACTTAGTTAGCTGCCTTGTAAGTTTCTATGATGACATTCAAAATGCTCATCATTCATGACTAGCATTCCCATAGGGTATAATGGAACCAATGATAATTGGTTTGACACTCTTTACCGCTGTATTCAAAGTGCGATCACACTTTGGCTGGAGCAGGTGCACCTCCTTCATCCCCCTGCCAGTTCTGTGATACAGGCTGGAAAAGGCAAGGCAGAGGCACAGTAGCTACGCTATTGTGGCTGGAAGAAGCGAGACAGAGGTGCGAATCTCCTTCCTCCCCAGAGCTCCTCTGTCTGAGGACCAAGGAGGACCCGAAATGTGGCAATGCCTTGCTTGTTATTCAAGGCATGGCTCATTAATCAGAGGAAAGATTTCTCTGAAATCTTTGCTCATTTTTCAAAATACTCGTAGTTCAGGTTACTCATTATTTGAGGTAATCTAAAAAGATGCAGAACACTCACAACAGCCACTAGAAAAGATACTGTGCTGGAGTGAAAACAGTTACTCTCCCTCTGCTACATAAAGAAAAGCACTACTCGAAAAAGGATTACTTTGCCCAGTTGGCAGGATAATATCTGACAGATCAATTCATCAGGTTTTTTTAAATTTTGAAATGACAACTCTATGTCAAAGGTGAGAGAAAATCATTAATCATGATTATACTTCTAATGTTAAGACTAGAAGACGGAGGGACTGGGAATTAAGATTTGGAGAGGCAACAATGATCTTTAAAGTTTTTCTATTAATTCCTAAAAACTTAAGTTTCATACCGGTGATGGAACCCCTGGAGGTGATGGATACATATTCATTGGTGGCACAGAAGGTGGCAGATGGATATTCTCGCCATGTGACTGTGTTTGCTGCAGTTGTGGTGGAGTGATGTAAGGATTGGCTCTACTGCTTAAAGTAGTATGACGATATGGATTGTAGCCCTGCTGTGATGGGCCTTGAGGAGGAGTTGAAAAGGCAGGTGGTGGAAGACCAGTCTGATAAGAACCAAGCCCTTGTCGCGAAGTAGGTGGTGGTGGTGTATTAAAAGACTGTGCTTTGGAAACAGGTCCTGAAAAAGCATTTGAACCACCCTGAGATCCAGGCAGCAGTGGGAGAGAGACTGGGGGCTTGGAGAAAGCAGGCACCCCAACTTGGGTTGGTGTTGATGCTCCTAAGGATGGCTGCCCAATGCTTCCAAAGGGATCACTGCTGCTTGGAACTTGGGAGAAATAACTGAATGTTGGAGGAGGATTTGGATTTGAAGTAGTCTGTCCCAGAAAGCTATCTTCTTCTCCAACATCAGTGGCATCATCTGCAGTGAAGAATATGACAAGGATTATTTTGTAATAAAATACTAGTAACAACCTGCAACTATTGCTTGCAGAGATACAATATAACAACATTCATCAGTAAAAAACCATCTCCCCTTACAGCAGTGGTTCTCAATCTTCCTAAAGCTGTGACCCCTTAATACAGTTCCTCATGTTGTGGGGACCCCCAACCATAAAATTATTTTCGTTGCTAGTTTATAACTGTAATTATTCTACTGTTATGAATCGTAATGTAAATATCCGATATGCAGGATGTATTTTCAATGTTACAAATGAAATGTGTGTTCTATGCACACATTGAACACAATGGGATTTATTTCAGAGTAGGCATGCATAGGATTGGGCCCTGACGCTGTCAGTCAGCCCCAGAGCGCGTGCAGCTACAGCTGGAGGTCTGGCAAGCCTGACCTGGCCCCCTGCACTAGGGGTCTTTAGGCGACCCCCAGGAAAGCTCTAGGCGACCCCCAAAGGGGTCCCGACCCCCACTTTGAGAAACATTGCCTTACAGCATCTCAGCTGCCCCTTTGTCCCTTCTCCTCAACTGATATATGCCTTTTCTCAACCTAACCTTTATCTTATCTGTCCCAGAGACAATAAGAAATGACAGCTGAAATGTGAATGGAATGGTGACAGTTCTTCTCAGAAGCCTTCACTGCACCAGAGACATATGGGAATAGAACCCTCGCCCAGCTTGATTGAAAGGGAATGTGCAGACACCCCTCACACAGGTCAAGGTGTTTATGGAAATTATACAGAGAAACTATTAGAAGGATTTGACAGAACCCATAGCTTTTCTCCTTCAGAGGAAGGAACTGTAGATACTTCTAATCGTTTAACAAGATAAGCTTTCATTAACCAGAAAGCTTATCCAGGTCAATTCCTTTCTCACTCATGACGTTATATTGACTTGATCAAGCCTCTTCATCATTTGCAGATTTTCTGAAATCAATTCCAAATTCAGAGAGACCATCAATTAAATTGATTAAACCAATGATTAGTCAACTTGGAATTTCATTAACAGCTTATATTAAAATTGGGTATTATAACTGCAACAGTCAGGAACTGCCAAGACCCAGTAATTCTTTTGTTCACCACTATAATAATACAGTAATTTCACATTACCATCATATCTCCCCACATACATCCCAATATTAATTATGGACAACAACTGAAGAAAAACCTCTTAAGTACATTTTTTTACAGGGGTCTGGGAAAAAAGCATTTTCCATAATTGTTGTCCATCCTGATCTATTTGCAAAAGCATAATATTTTGAGGAACCCCAAATTATGGATTCCAAAGCAATGTTACACTAACCAAAGTAAGGCTCATATCCTAAAGTCAAATTAAGCCCTTTGTTCTGGAACAGTTAAGGTGACTTTCCATAAGATAACACTAGGGTGACCCAACTGCGTGGACCCGTAACTGCTCTGGATTTTGCCCTACGTATAACAAGAGGAGTCACTACCTCTCTCTTACTCCAGTTTAGAGTAAGGAAGTTGAATTTGTCCAAGTATTGAGTTCTAAACTTAACTGTAGTAGTGAGTGCTGAAACTTAATTCAGCACAGAAAAAGTAATGTTTTTAATTAAATCAGCAGAAACTTCATCTTACCCAGCAGGTACCAGCAATCAAGCTTTCCTATTAAGTATACATATTTGCATTTATGGAAAACAAACAATAGCAACACAGCACACTTAGCATTAACAGGAATGATCATGCATACTTCACAATCAACTGCTAAAAGCAGCCACCATAAAGTCCAGTCTCCTCCTATACCTGTGCTTATTACAGTGCTTCATGAACTTTTTAGCACTGGGACTCTTTTCTTAATATAGGACTACACAGCCATTTGCAACCAATTTGCTGTGCCACCACTGGTGTGCAGCAGACACGTTTGCAGGTCTGCACCTGAGTGTTGGGGGGCATTTGTTAGTTGGGCCGCTGGATCATGAGAGCCCCTGCTGTCAACGTCTGTCAACCTGCTGTCAACGGGTTATGAAGCTGATCTCATACCACACATTGTAGCTAATGTACAAGAAGAAAGGCGCAAGGGTGATTTGTAAAGTTTATTCTTAAAATGTTTGAAAAATTTCATGACCCAACAAAAATTTGTTCAGACCCATAGTTTGAAAAACAATGTCCTATACCTTTAACCATAATAGAAGAGATTTTGGCAGGTACAACTTTTTAAACCCTTCCATGAGGCTTACTCCCAGGAAAGTGTGGATAGGGCTATAGCCACAGTCCCATTCTCTACCCTACACTGGCCCACAAAAGGAGTACAACTCCTCTTAGGTTGTCCCATGACTGCCTACTTGAAAGAAGTCCCATTACAACCACTGGGGTTTACACCCAGGAAAGCGTGGATAGAATGGGGCTGCCTTCCCATTTCTCTGAGGCAGTCCTATGAATGTTTACTCAGATGGAAGTTACGTTACAACCTCCTCAGAAGCAGCCCTATGCATGTCTGAAAAACACCGTTATAGGCTGTGGGTTTTACTCCCAGGAAAGTGTGGATAGGGTTGCAGCCCTAGAGCCCAATTCTGTGCATGACTACTCAGAAGGAAGCCCCATTAGAGGCAGTGGGTTTTACTCCCAGGAAAGTGTGGATGGGGTTGCAGCCCTAGAGCCCAATCCTGTGCATGTTTACTCAGAAGGAAGCCCCATTAGAGGCAGTGGGTTTTACTCCCAGGAAAGTGTGGATGGGGTTGCAGCCCTAGAGCCCAATCCTGTGCATGTCTACTCAGAAGGAAGCCCCATTAGAGGCAGTGGGCTTACTCCCGGGAAAGTGTGGGTCTCCCCCAAGGGCGAGGGGCAGCCCTGGAGACCCCAGCCCTGCCGTTGGAGGGCAGCCCCTTTGGTCCCCTCAGCCCATCCATCCATCCATCTTTCCGTCCAGGAAGGGAGGCAGGCTCGGGTCCGTTACCTGCGGGGAGGATCCCGGGGGCGGCCGGGGAGGGGGCTTGGGCCGGGGCTTGGCTGACGGGGATGAAGGGGACGGTGAAGCTGAACTCGGTGGCGGAGGAGGCGAAGAGGAGGTTGGTGCCGGCGGTGGCCGAGCCGGAGGAGGCGGCGGAGGCTCTGGCGGCGGCCATGACTGTGGCTCTTCCACGTCTCAGGGTGGCGGCCCTGCCCTTTCCGCCCGCCCTGCCCGGCTCTAAGATGGCGCCGCCGGCCTCGCCTCCCTCTCTCCTCCCTCCCGCCAAGACAGGACGGGACAGGACGCGGCTCGCCCTCAGCACGCCGAGCTCCCGCCATTGCCCCGACGCCTCCCAGGAGACCCCGCAGGATGCCTTGTGTGGCCGACTGGCTCAACTGCCCCCTCAGCATCGTCCACGACCTCTTCGGTGAGGCAGCCGGGCGGGGGCGCCGGCTCTGGGCTCCGCTCTCCCCTCAGCCGCCACCGGCCTCCCCGCAACGCCAGCCCCAGGCTCCGGCCCTGAGAGGGAGGAAGGGAGGCCCAAGCACGCTCCGGCACTCCTCGCACCGCTAGGATGGGCCTCGGCTGAGGGGAAAGAGGGCCTCTGAGCATGTGCAGAGGGCGAGAAGGGAACGTGGAGGGGAGGAAGAAGAGTGCCTCTGCACGTGTACAGAGAAGGGGAAGAAAGTGCCTCTGAGCATGTACAGAGAGCAAGAAGGGGACAGTGGAGGGGAGGAAGAAGAGTGCCTCTGAGCGTGTACAGAGAAGGGGAAGAGTGCCTCTGAGCATGTACAGAGAGCAAGAAGGGGACAGTGGAGGGGAGGAAGAAGAGTGCCTCTGCGCGTGTACAGAGAAGGGGAAGAGAGTGCCTCTGAGCATGTACAGAGAGCAAGAAGGGGACAGTGGAGGGGAGGAAGAAGAGTGCCTCTGAGCGTGTACAGAGAAGGGGAAGAGAGTGCCTCTGAGCATGTACAGAGAGCAAGAAGGGGACAGTGGAGGGGAGGAAGAAGAGTGCCTCTGAGCGTGTACAGAGAAGGGGAAGAGAGTGCCTCTGAGCATGTACAGAGAGCAAGAAGGGGACAGTGGAGGGGAGGAAGAAGAGTGCCTCTGAGTGTGTACAGAGAAGGGGAAGAGAGTGCCTCTGAGCATGTACAGAGAGCAAGAAGGGGACAGTGGAGGGGAGGAAGAAGAGTGCCTCTGCGCGTGTACAGAGAAGGGGAAGAGAGTGCCTCTGAGCATGTACAGAGAGCAAGAAGGGGCCAGTGGAGGGGAGGAAGAAGACAGTGCCTCTGAGCATGTACAGAGAGCAAGAAGGGGACAGTGGAGAGGAGGAAGAAGACAGTGCCTCTGAGCACATGCAGAGAGTGAGAAGGGGAAGGAGAAGAGAGTGCCTCTGAGTATGTGCAGTGCGTGAGAAGGGGAAAAACAGGTGAGGGAGATAAGAGTGCCTCTGAGCATGTACAGTGAGAGTCAAAACAGATGAGGGATATGAGAGTGCATGAGAGGAGAGAATGCCTCTGAGCATGTGCAGAATTCTGTGAAGAAGAAAACAGATAAAGGAAATGAGATTGTAAGATAGTGTCTGTGAGCATATGCAGTTTGAAATGGGGGTGTGTGTAGTAGACATGGACAACCTCAAAATGCCAGATGTGGGGAGGGGTTACCTGGGTGCAGGTGTCCTGTATTCTGCTTGAGGCAACTGATGGTTCACTGTGTAATATAGGAAGCTGGACTAGATGGGCCTGTGACCTGATCCAGTGCAGGCTTTTCTTATGTTCTTATAAAATGAAGGAGAAAAACTGATGAGGTAAATGAGAGGGAGAGAAGAGAGTGCCTCTGAGCAGGGCCTCCAAAAGAAATTTTGTAAGGCGGTACAAAACACATGTGGGGCCCCTAAGACTTGCAAAATTATTTTGAAATAAAAAATTGAGGCTAATTATTGTGCAACAAATTTCAACAAGTGCTCATTTCAACAAGTGCTCATTGATCATGTAAAACATTATGTTAAATGTTTTATAGTAATGTGACAATATAAAATACGTTTTCAAGTAATGTGACAATATAAAATACTAAAACCTTATCAAGGAAAAAATTAGAAAAAAAATTTAACTATTTAATAAGCGCTTTTCTGGCTTTCTTATGTGCAAAACTTCTAATAATGCTATCGAAATCAACTTGTCTGGCAATGCCTAGTCTTGCTAGGTCTTGACTCAATGCGTAGTCTTGCTAGGTCAACAAGTCGAGTTTGTGACATAGTAGACTGCAAATAATTTTTTATAAGTTTAAGCTTACTGAAAGTTCTTTCAGTAGATGCTACTGTAGCTGAAATTGTCCACAGTATTCTCAAGCTAATACAAACTTTTGGAGATAATTCATACAATTTGTATTCTGTTAACAAATTTAGCAATTCTAAAGGTTTCAGTTCTGGTTTTCCAAAATTGGCCTTGTGTACAACTTGTAAATGTTGCATTTCTTCTGCAAGATCTTCATCATCAAGGTCTGAAGAATATTGATGAGCTAACCTTTTTGCCTTTTTTCTAGCTCACTTTCACACATTGTGGGATATTTCCACAAAAAAATCAAAATTTTCAGCCAACTTCTTAACAGCATAAAAATATACAGATAATAAAATATACACATAATTAAAATATACAACGTTATCAATCAAAACATAAATGGTCCTTCAGTCATGGGCCCCTCTGTAGCTCTCAGGCCCATGAACAATGTACCTGCTGGACCCCTCTCTCATAGGGCCTGCCTCTGAGCATGTGCAGCATGCAATGAGGGAAATGAGTGAGAGGGAGAAAGTGACTTTGAACACATGCTATCAGCAATGACATCAAAAGAAGGGGGAAACGAGAGGTAGTTTAGTCCTTCCAGGCTTAGAAGTCTTGACTTCCAGACAGCTTTCCTTTAGTCCTAGTGTGCCACTGTTTAGAAGTTAATCACCAGGTGAGCTTATATTGTACTTGGAGAGGTCATATTGGGGTGAAGATGGCATGTTATTAATAGGGTTACTCAATACAAATTGGGACAGAGTGCCTCTTACCTTTAACCATTGTATAGAGTGGTGGGTAAACCCAGCCCTGGTGGCCTCCAATTCACCCCTCAAGGAGCCCCTAGTCTCCAGTGAGCTTCTGGCCCCTCTATACTGTTGGAGCCCATGCTGGCTCATGGCTGTCAATTGCAACATCTGTAACTGTCACAAGTGCATGTTTCCATGTGTTTTCTGTTTTTCACTGGGCATTATTTTATCCCCCTCCACTGCCTCTGAACAACTGGCTTGATCTGTATGTTTTCAATGTGCAAGGGTGTTCCCATGGGCAGGAGGCAGGGCTGGGACCTGGCTGTATGTTGGATCCCAACCTGATTTCCTGAGCAACACAGAAAAGCCTCTGGTTGCTCCCATCTGCTAGGATTTGCCCTGTCTACAGGATTTGTGCTGCTGCATCCCTACCAGGGGATGGGAAAGTCAGCCTATGCCTGTTCCGGCACAAATTAGGATTGTGTTGAAAGGTTTATTCCTAGGAGAGTGTGTACAAAAAACTCCATTGATGTGTAGTTAGCAGCAGGTGCCAAATTTTTGGGAAAAAAGCAGCTGTTCCTCTTCACAGCCAAGCCAAACTTAGGGGGACGGTACACACTGCGCAGTGGGCCCATTCCTGTTTGCCCATGCCTCTTTTTTATGTAGACCAGACTTCAACTTGTAACTTCATAAGAAATTCTGCATAGTATAAATTTGTACTTCACATAGGCTGCAATCCTAAACACACTTCCTTGGGAGTAAGCCCCATTGAATATAATGGAACTTTCATTGGAGTAGACAGGGTTAGGATTGCACCCTGAATTATTTGTAAGTGATAATTTTTTAAATAATTTTTTATTTTTGTACCTTAGGAGTATTGGAGCATATTAGTACAGAATGGTAGCATTTGTTTGCCTTTGGGGGGTTTAGTTCTCCATACATATAACTGGTATGATATACAGACTCATGTATTTCTAAAAATTGGCATATTTGGCAGCAAGATTTATATAGTACATTTAAAAATATGCAGACTTCTGTAAAGTTTTGGATGATGATTTTGATGAATATTTACATACTACTTTTTAATTAAAAAATTCACAAAGTGATTGTCATAGCAAAATAAACTGTTCCCTGTTTTAAAAGGGTACACAAATAATCTACAAAATATGCAAAACAAATACCACCAAACAGCCACGAGAAAAAGTGACAGTAGCAGGTTCATACTTAAAATTTAAGATTTTCACCATTCAGTAAGACACAGCAACCACTAAATGATAGAGTATATGTATTTTTGAATTCAAAAATTAATTTTACCAAGGGTTATTATTGTAAAACAATAATTGAACTTGGTACGCAGAATAGTGCTTACTGGCACGCCAAAGCACATCGGCAGACACAACAAGGAGTATTGTCATTGCTCCAGTTGCCAGCAGACAACGGCCCATTGCCAGTGCCCAGAATGGCAACCTCCTCACTCCACCCTGCTGCCATCAGAATAGAAAGCTCTGGGGCAGAGACCCTGCATCCTCTGGAGCCTTCTGCAGGAGAACAGGTGTGTGGCTTGGATGTGGCAAGGCTGGGGTACAGTGCCTGAATGCCATCCTCATTCCCTGCACTGACTCCCTCAGCAGACTTCTCAGGGCCAGCTAAGAAGCAGCAGGCCTGGAAGTACCCAAGGCTAGGTAGGCAGAGGGGAGGCTGGAATGGTGGCGCGGGGCTCTCCCTTACACCTCAGCAGCCAGAGCCCCTGTGGGGGTGGCAAGAGAGCACCTCACTACTCTGCCCTATTCAAGCTCACCCTTTTCTGGGCCTCTACTCAGAAGTAAGCCCCTTTGCAATAAGCATGCCAAGGATATGATCCGGCTGTTCTTCAGCATCTCCAGCTCCCACAGCAGCACAGGGATGGGGAAGCCCCTTAAGGGGGTGGCCGAGGAAGCCATGTGCTGGCTGTAGGACAGAAAGCCCCAGGAGGTGGTCTGCATGTGCATATACGAGTATATATCTAGTATGTTGGCACATGGAATAACATTGTAACATTAGTTTGGCAACCTGCTGAAAGGTTGCTGACCCCTGTTGTAAATCATGTAGCTCTTAATATATAATAATGTGTAACTATAGCATAGGCTAGTAGGATTGCAATCCTGAACAGGTAACATGGGAGTAAATTCCATTGAACCCAATGAGTCTTATTTCTGAGAAGTCATGCAGAGACTTGTATGTGTTTCTAAAAGATTTATTAATTCTGGAAAAGAGTGGCAAATGGGTTGTGCATGCTCACTTCAGCTAAGGAAATTCCATATATCATATGTTGAAATCCTATTCTGCATACTCTGCTCCTACAGAATCTATCTCACATAAGCAAATTTAATACCAGTTTAGTTTTGGCTTCTGAATGTAAACAAAATGGAGAACAGGTTTATCAGCAATTCTAATATGGTAATTTTTCAAAACACCTGTGATGCTAACTTAGTCCTCATCTAAATTCTAAAGCAGTGATTTTCAACCATTTTCATCTCATGGCACACTTAACAAGGCACTGAAATTGTCAAGGCACACCATCAGTTATTTTTACCATTAATTGAACACAAAACTGTTCAAATCCCCCAATTTTCCTATTAATGAACAATCTCCAAATTCCTGCTGCACACCTGAGGACTATCACACTATTGTGCCACGGCACACTGGTTGAAAATCGCTGTTCATGAAGTAAAAGCTACACAGAGTTTGGAGGGGAAATTGCAAGTCAAATCTGTTCAAAGCAGCAGCAGTTCAGAGCAGTTTTCTGTCAGTCTGCAGAAATTACTGCTGCAAATGTTTGCTGGCCTTCCTACATTATATTCTGTGGCACAGTTTGAGGGCATATGGTACAAACATCTTGAAATTATACAAATTTGTTTTTTGTAAGATGGATGATCATCAGGGAACCAATTTAAGTTGCCTTGAGTTCAGTGAAAGAAAAAATACATAACGGCATGCCTGTATAAGTAATTAAGAAAGGAATTAAAGAATATTTTCTGTTTACAAAAATATCTGTGATTATTGCTGACAAAAACAAGAGAGCAGATATACCTGATGAAAAACTTATCAGAACTGAACACAATCTACTGCAGGTTGCTGAGTGAAAAACAATTGCACAGCAAGCCTTTTGTATTTTTTATTGCAACTGAACAAATTGAAGAATCGTGAAGGGATATAGTGTTTGATCTCAAGACCCTGCATACACATGAGGCTGTTTCTAATATACAGGTGGATAACACGAAGACTGTGGTAGAAATGTGTTTGTTAGATTGGTCTGGCTTAGTAATTCTCAATTAGTGGTACTTGTACCATTGGAAGTACATCAGATGATGTTTTGAGGTAACATTTGGGATCAGCTGAGAGGGGAGTGCTCCAGCTTGTGCTTCTTGAGGATTGAGAAAACCCTCTCATTCACCCCAAGCCTCTTACTGGTATATGCTGCATTTGGCCTCCTAATTTGAAAGTTACAGGCAATAACATCTAAGCCAGTTACTTCTGGTACTTCCAACAGGTGGACTATTCAAAGGAGTATTGGAGGAGATAAAAAAAAACTGGTCTAGTTGCTGCTATACCAAATAAGTCCTAGTCCAACAACCCATCAGCTGACAAAGTTGCCAGTATTACCCGGAAGACGTGTCTTTTACATATATTTATATATCGATAGATACAAAGGGAATTTGCATGTGATTTTTAGTTAAGGAATGTATTGTGCTGCCAAAATTCATTCATTGAGATGTTGAATTGTATAGTAGTAAAGTAATTTGATTTATGTACCTTTTCCCTTCCTAGGTCAAAATGGTCCAAATCCTGAATGGGAGGGGAAAGTAACTGAATATTTCAGAGAAAAACTAAAAGAAAATAACGCATCTAATTGGGTAAGAGTATATTTGCATATGTATTACTGATGTTCTTGTATTTTTGCTGTACAGGTGATAGCTTTTCATTTTTTTAATGTAAGGTCTGTCTTTAGCCTTAAGTGATATAGCTGAAAGTAGTGAATAAAATGGTTGTAAAGCTGCCAGAATAGGTTAACGGAAATAAAAAAATGTTTACCTGTTCATTGAAGTGTGTACTACACAGTTCTGTCCAAGCTTTGCTGAAATCAACCAAAATAAGCTGAACAGGTTTAGAGACACCAAGTAAGAATTGCTTTTACAGACCATGTTAATTTACTGGACAAAGAAATGCAAAAAAAAAAGGTTTCTAGAAGGAGTGAGCAATGTATCTGCAAGTAAAATGTTAAGCAACAGTTTAAGAAAAAAAACTGTCGGAGAAATTTACAACAAGAACACTGAAGATAAACAGTGATGGACAGAGTAGACAGTTTTGTTTCTTAATTTAATTGCTCTGGCTGAAACATTTCATAGCCCCGTGACAATTCCGTGCGGTTGTTTGCAGTGCTAACTGGTCAAGAAGCACTCTTTCAAGTGGATGTTTCTCTTATTTAACAGGGGAAGAGTAACTGGCCCTCATCACCCCATCATTGTCTAGTGGTTTCTTCTAGTATTCTTTGGCATTTTAGATTGGGAGTCCTTTTGGGACAGGGACCGATTAGCCATTAATTTTTTTCATTTTCTTTGTAAACCACTGTGAACTTTTTAGTTGAAAAATAGTATATAGTCTTGAAAGAAAGAAAGAAAGAAAGAAAGAAAGAAAGAAAGAAAGAAGCAATCAAGCCAGTATTATATACCTATAGTTTAAAGCCAGCTCTGGTGTTGGAGCTTTTAATGAACCCATTATAAATATCTCTTATTTGTTCCCTGGGATAGAGAGTGTATGAGAGAAGAAATGTTGTAGGTAGGAGAAGACATGTACAAAGAAGGAAAATCACAGGATAATTACAGGATAATATGGGAATAGAATAAGAAACCTAGACAGAGCTTTACAATTTTCTAGATTTTATAAATACTTAAACATTCTTTAAGCTTGAATTAAATTAATGATTGGAACTTGGGTATTTATTGTTTGCAGCACATGAGACAGATAATCATTAAATATTTCTTACAGGTACCTTCATTGAATGATGTTCCTCTACATTATTTGAAGCCAAATAGTTTAGTGAAATTCCGCTGTATGATTCAAGATATGTTTGATCCTGAGTTTTATATGAATGTCTATGAAACAATAGACACAAATACTAAATCACGTGTAAGTAGTGAAATTTTCTTCTGAAATTATCCTTCCTTTTATTACATACCTTCTCCCTGAACTCATGTATTTTTAGTATTCCCAGTTCCCTGGAGTCCAGGTTATGTTCGTATATGGCTAGATTTTGACTTCTTTCCATAAGTCTCCTTTGTATGTGCCTGTATGAAATGTTTATCTCCTCCTTTGTTGGATGTGAGATCAAGAAGACCTTTTAAGTCCTTAAAACACCTTTGGAAGGCTGGGGAATATGGACCTTCAAAGGTCTTTTAAGGCCTTAAAACCATATGTGTGTGAGTGTGTGTGTGTGTGTGTGGTATGTATAAATAAGTGACCTCCTAGGCCTGCCAGAGGCCTTGGAACACATTCTGAAGTCTTGGAACACATTCTAAATACATTTTGGCCCACTAGAGGCAACAAGCACACAGCTTCCCTCACTTCCAGAGGATTCATATGGGGCTGATCTGTAGATTCTGGATGCTGCAGATGCTAATCTATGAGTCCCAAAATCTGCAGATAACAATGAGCCCATGTGTAATTGACCTTTGAAAATTCTAGTCTGGTATTTTGACACCCTCTTGGATTCAGCATAGCCACAATCATCATTAAACATTGTGCTGGATAGAGAAAATGTTGTATTCAGGTCTTCACGCTGAGGTATAAGTCTCCTTTCACTGATCCTTCTCTGCAAAGTAGATTTTGGCTGCAATCCTAAAGACACTTTCCTAGGCAAAAGACCCATTGAACACAATGGGGCTTACTTTTGAGTAGACATGGTTAGGATTGTGCTCTTTATCAAATAATAAAAATACTGTATTTACTCGAATCTAATGCTCACCTTTGTCAGCCGAATTTAGTCTCCAAAATCAGGGTGCACATTAGATTGGTGCTTAGTTAGATTTGAGTAAATGTGGTGTTTTGATTATAAGTATAGGATGCACATTAGATTTGATGGCACATTAGATTTGATTAAATACGGTATATGTTGATACATTTATTTTGATTTGCATTTTGAAACTCAGCATAATGGCATGAACATAGCTGGAGGAAGAGAGTTTTGGCCAGTAGGGTTTTTTGCTGTATATATCAGAAACTTTGATGGAGCAGTGATGTTTCATGTTCTTTTTTAATAGGTTTTGCATTTTGGAAAGTATAGAGATATAGCCGAATGTGGGGTAAGTGCAAATATTGTAGATATAAAACTCATTAATCAAGTGTGCATTTTTCTTTTATTTTTATTCATTTCATTTATTTTATTCATTTCATTCATTATTCATTTATTTTATTCTTTTGTGCAGTGATCTGTGAGCAAACTTGAAGCTGTCCAACAAAACACAGGTGGTTAGTTGTCAGTTTATTTTAATCAAGTTCTTTAAAACTAGGTAAATGTCACCATAGTAATTAGGGCTGTAGTGGCTCAGTGGTTAAGATGCCATGCCTGTCAACCAGCAAGCCTAGGTTTGAAACTTGGGTGCTACAAGACAGAGTGAAGTCCTGTCCCTTGCCGAGCTCCTGCCAACCTAGCAGTTTGAAAGTATGGAAATGTAAGTAGATTGTGCATTGTATCAGCCACATGACCACAGAAACCTCATTGGACAGCAATGATTCCTTGGATTAGAAATGGGGATGAGCACTGCACCACACAGTCAATAACAACTAGCAGTACAACATGCAAGAGGTACCTCACCATCGTGGTTAGTGTTTACAATTCTGTTGTAACAGGTCTGTCCTATAGGTGTGTCTTTCTCATGCTTCACCTTCCACATTACCCCAAGAAATAGTAGCATTACAAATACATTTGTTCATCCAAAAATGTAAGGTATCTTTTAGCAAAATATGCCACTGGCAAAAAGCTGCTGCTTCTAGTTGTAGTATTTATTAGCACGCATTTAGCAGAGTGCCTTACCTTGCCTCTGGACAAAGCAGTGCTGTGGGGAGAACACTACCAAGTGGTAGAAAGATGTTAGGCAACACAGTTTTACAAGATGTTAAGTCAACACAGGAGTGAAGATTGATCCCTGCAAGACTAGGGATAGTGTCCAAAAGGCCAAGCAGCATATGACTCCTATCAGTGGAAGCTACAATGACTGCTTCTTGGTCTCTGGGTCAGGTTCAAAGTGTTGATCCTTGCCTTTAGATCATCTGAGTACACCTTGTTTTTCATGCCACTACCTCGGGAGATACAACTTGTGTACGCACTGGAAAGAGCCTTCTCTAAAGTGACTCCTGAACTTGGAATGTGCTACCACCAGTATTGCAGGAAACTCCCTCCCCATCTTTAGGCTGTTAACTTACTTGTCCTGCTAGCTTTTGGAGTGGGGTTATTGTTTATGACTGACTACTACATCTGTTTGCTGGATGATTTGAGTATGCTATGATTATTTTGATAAATTTTGTTTTATGGTGTTAATGGAGAGCTGCTCTGGGATATAAAGGGTAGGATGTAAATGTAGAAGTTTATTAATGTGAATTAATCTCCTGAAGAGATATACCAGATGACTTTCCCTTTACCTGATGGTGGTCTAGTTCAGTGGCCCATTGCTGAGTCTTTGTGACCCCCATTATTCAAGCCCCAAGAACACGGTTGTCATCACAGGCTATAAGCCATGAGGGATATGTGTAGATGTGGACAACCTCAAAATACCAGATGGAGGAGAGGGCACCTGGATGCAGGTGCCATATGTGCTCTCTGAGGAATCTGGTGGGCTGCTGTATGATACCGGAAGCTGGATTAGATGGGCCTTTGGCCTGATCAAGTGGAGGCTCTTCTTATTTTCTTATTATAGTTTCTGAAAGATTTTTACTGAAAAGGATTGTTACTGAAATAACAGAATACTCTATATTGCATCTGTGCTCTTGCTCTGAACAAAAAAGGTTCTCTTATGTGATAGAAATATAATATTATCCACTAGAGCCTGGGAGAGATTTCATTGTGATAAGATTATACCCTTATTGCTCAGGATAAAACATTCAATGTTTGGATAGTTTAGTAACTGTACCTTTAGTTTCCATGCACTTTTTCTTTAAATTTTTAAAAGTGCTTCATATATATCATTACAGAAGTATTGCATTTAACTTTGTATTTTAAAGTCTCAGTTTTGTATACCTTCACTTACTCTGTTCTAGCCTCATCAAGAAATAGATTTAAACCATAAACAAATAGTTACTGCAGAGAGACAGACTTTTTACTGTGTTCCAGTGCCTGGAGAATCAGCATGGGTAAAAGAAATATCCTTTGTTTTGGACTGTGTTGTATTCTGGTATATAGAATAATTATAATTCAAGTATAATTCAAGTCGAACCCAAAAAGAAAAGTGTTAGATTGCTGTAACAATACAGAAACCTGGTGTTGTTTCTTTTTTGTACTGTAAAATGTGGACAAGGTAATTGTGTAATTTGCGCATTTGATTGTGAAAAGTAGTCTGATTAGTCTTCTAAAGAATTAGTACTCCCTCTGGTGTTTGGTCCAGGAAATATCTCAGTAATTGATTCTGTAAGGCTTAAAGTTCCCAAGAGAGCAAAGTGTTTACCAGTTCAGACCACCAAATTGCCAGCAATCCTTGCTTTGAAAATACGTTGAGTAATAACTAATCTGGTGTGGAGGATGAATTCTTTGTTGAGGTTTAACTTTTGAGACTTCAGATGACATCTGTCACTTTCTTAAGGATCTCATCATACGGGATAAAAAATAAATCCATTGCAAGTGGATGATGTTGCTTTGTGTTAGCTAGCAGAAAATGGTTGTGAGAATTAGTTGTAAGGTGATAACATTTAAATAATAAGATAAGGTCAAGGCAGGCAAGCAGGATTTATGAAGAGTGTTTTGATTACAATTATTTTGGTTCTGGAATAATAGCATGCACTTAAGTTAATTAAGATTTAAGGATCTTGGGCCATAAAAGTAAAATTTGGAAGATCCTTGGTAATAAATAGGCACTGCTTGGCACTGCAATTTATGATCTGTTTTTGATTATTTATAACCCTTCTGTTCAGATCAGTCTTTTTGGAACCACTGAAAGAATGAATTCTTCCATTGGGATGATGAGAAAGGATTGATTTAGGGTGTTGTACGTTTGATGCTGAGTCATCAGGTGTGTCAGGAGTTCATTACCCCACCTTTTTATTTTAAATAACTACATACACCCAGAATACAATGTCAAACTGTGTCAGTTAACTATCAAAATAGTAAAAGTTCTTAACTGAAAAAATTTACGCCTATACCAGTGCAAGTCAGGCTCGAGTTTGTCCTTCAACGTCTTATACACCAAGTCGCCACAAGAGAAGTTATGAAGAGGATGAAGATATGGAATTGCATCCATCTAAACAGAGAGAACAACATCTAGGTATATCCTGAAACACTGATGATTTTTTAAAATCACTTGTTTGTCAAAATTGTTATTTTGCTCTTCACAAAAAGACAATTTATAAAATAGTGAGGTTTTTTAGCATACTATCATTGGTTCTGTGGTGATTTCCCAAACCTGCCATGAAAATGTAATGTAATCTCTCAATTCAGAGACAGCACAACTCTAAATACCAAATCCTGGTAACAGAGAAGGGCTGTCACTGTCCTCCTTGAGTGCTTCCTGGAAGCATATGACTGGCCGCTGCTGTAATCAGTTTATTATTCTGGATAGGTGGTTGGCCTTTCTGTTTACAGCTGTACTGCTTATGTTGATGGGTTCATTAAAGTTGTATCTTGCTTTGCAACTGTAGTCAGGTGAAAACTACAGCACAGAACTAACCCCTGGTAAGGCTGGCACAAGTCCCATGCTGGCCTGGGGGTGTTGGAAAAGTTCTGAAAGGCACCACACCTGGGAGAGGTTAGGCCGCTGCACAAACTTCCCCTTACCACTTCAGGAATGAGGAGATGGATGAATTGTATTGGTTAGGATTGCACTCTGACTACTTAGCATTTGTGTGATTTTATTTATTAAAGTCAGGGTTAATTGAACGTTTTATTTTGAATATGTATTTTGTAAGCCATTTGTGGACTTTGTTTTACTAAAATTTGCTTTGGGGATTAATTACTATATAATACTGAGCTGCAGGACTGGCCAACCCACAGATGAATTGTGTAACAAGGCTGGATGGAACATAGCCATGTTGCTTTTCAGGAACTAAAGCATAACTGTAGGACTAGGCTGTCAAGAACTTGTTTCTCTGGTTAATAATTCAACATTCAGTTTTTCGCCGTGTTAATAGAAGTACTACATACACATATTGTGAGCAACATTCTAGAACTGTTAGCAGTGTATTGTCATGGTTAACATCTTAAAATATTATTGTACATCAAAGACCCATTGGAGATGGTTCTGGTTTCTGTCTCTCTGAAAAGCACAGAGCAAAATCTAAAATTTTGCTGCTCTTCTGCTTTTCCAATTGCCAGAAAATACATGTACCTCCAACAGTATATGGTGTTTGTTGCTTTATCTTTTTGCAAAACTTATATAAAAATAAGGAAGTGTTAGTTTCCAATTGTAGGCTTTAGAAATGATGGAAATTTGTTTCTTTTGCAGGAAGTGTAGCTGCTATCCATGGAACTGGGGAGCCAAAGCGATTAGAAACAGAAGCTTCAGCAAGACATCAGATGATCTCCCTAAACTGTTCACCTCCTCTAGATTTAAACTTTCCACTTCCAGGAGAGAAAGGCCCTGCATGTCTTGTTAAGGTAATAAACCATATTTGGTATCGGCCAATTCCAAAAACCAGATACACTTCTTGACTTTACTAGATTTGTCACTGAGGATTGAAACCTGCATCTAGGATAGTTACAGTAATTCTCCATAGTCAACCCAAGATACAGTATTTAGTGATAGATTCAATGGTAGCAGATGCAGGAGTTTCACATGCCCGTAAAAATAAATTTCATGATTCAAGGCACTGTGATCTCAAGAGTGATTTTTGTGATTCAAAGCACTGAGAAGTAGTAACTTCATGTGGTTACAACTATGTTCACATAAACTGATACTTGAGAATTAAAGCTGTTTCTTTAACCCTAAGCCTTCAGAAGAACTATTTTAAATTTTGCCATGAGGTTGCAAGAAAAAAGGATCATAATATTTACATGTTAGTCTATGAAGTATGAAGCCAAATTTCAATTCATGAGCCATATGAAACTCCTAAGCAATTCAAAAAAATTAAGGAACCCCATTCTTAGTGCTTATGTGCAAAAATAGCACAGTAGTGGCATTCCTTTCCATCTTTCTAATTACATTTATTAACTAAATGATCAGACGAAGGAGATGAGAAGTGGCAATGTACAAGTAGAAGTCTCTGGAAGGAAAAGGTCTATGGCAGTGGTTCCCAAACTTTTTTGGCCTACCAGAAAAAATATTACGTAGCGCCTCCTGGAAATTAATCTTTTTAAAATTTTAATAGCAATTAAACAGAAAGATATATGTATTAATGTTTCTTGTGGCCATCACCGCCCCGCTAGATCGCTGCAGTGCCCACCAGGGGGCGGTAGTGCCCACTTTGGGAATCACTGGTCTATGGCTTGGCCCAGTCTGCAAATTTATGGGTTAGTGAAGGGAGAAAAGTAAGGAATGTTTTTGATGTTTTTTGATGCAGTTCACAGATACTTTCAATTTGGTTTTTTATGTCTACTGCTATGTTTCTTCTTTTGGCCTTCTGCATGATTTATTTATTTATTTATTTATTTATTTTTGAGGAAAAATATTTACCTTTTTTTCTTAAAAATTCTTTCTGGCAGATGTATGAAAATGTGGATAGTTTCAAGGTGAATGATATTCTTGAGGTGTATGGGATTCTTTCAGTTGATCCAGTCCTGCATCTAATGAATAACGAAGAAAGGTAATGTTCTGATTTAGGCCTGTCTCTTTTTGCAGAAAGTGTAGTGCTACTATCATGGAAGTTAGGAGCCAATGCCATAAGAAACAGAAGCTTCTGTAATCATTTATCATTGCATAGATCAGAAATCACATAGTTTACAGATTTTTCTAATGTACAAGCTTGGCAACAGTATACGGTTATCCCCTTTGTCAGTGTGATTTAGAACTGAACTGGAAGGATGGTTAGTACATTTTTTAACACTAGTGCTATTTCACAGACTGTTCATGACACCCAGCAAGGGTATTGGTCTGGCTTGGTTTCCATTGTGTAGTGGGTGAAAAGTTGGGCTTTCTTATGGGAAACTTACTTCAAGTCTTACTGCTTTCATGAATGAATTATGTATTTGAGAGTGTCACTAAGTATAAATTATAAATGCTATACCACTTATAAATTTAATGTGCATTAGAGCACTTTCCTGGTTGTTAGCAGAGTTGACCTTTTGCTATGCAATAGATTTGGAAAATTTGCATTTACCTTTCCCCTTTTCATTGAGAAATTAGTAAATTGACTTTAGTAAATGGCATTGATGTTCTTGGGTGAAAAAGTTCCTTAAGCCAGGCTCAGTCTGTCACCTTTGGGTGAGCTGAGCCTTGTGTACACATGTTGCTATATGATTGCATGGCTAAGTACACTTGAAGGTGGATTAGGACTTGCAGGTCCAACCTTGTTATACATGGATTTTTTATATACATAGATTTGACTCAAAACGAATGGCCACTGCAAATCAGTTTTAAGAACTGCTTTTTTACTGTTGTAGAGAGATAGTCATGCAAGTAACCACTCAGTTTTTCAGTCCCAGAATCAAAACCCTCCAGATATTTTGGCACTACCTTATTCCATTTGGCGCAATAGAGGAGGTTTAGAAGTAGGTTTAAATGCTATTTTTCCATTGTTTACTTTATACATGGATTTTTTTTACCCACGGGAGGTTCTGGAATGGAACCCTAGTGGGTAACAAGGGACACTTGTAATTCTAAAATTGCTTTTAAATTACCAGTCTGAAAAATATTGGAAACCAATGCTTTATGCTCATCCCAGTTGTATTTTTGTGATGATTTCTCATACTTTTATCTGAAATATTGGGTCCTGGTTTGTAACAAGGTGCCTCTAGAATATATGTGTTATCTTTTCTTTTTTAAAAAACTACCTTTCAGTCCTTATTTTTCCTTATTCTTATATAACGTAAGATACAACAATACAACTAATATTTCTGTTCAAATTCACTGTAGTGGGCACACTTGTAAAAATATTCCTTCACATCCCATTTGCTTTTGTTCATCATTAAGCTGAAAGGAAGGGAGAAACAATATATTGTATCCCATCTGGATTTGACTCTATAACTGTGCTACAAATAGATAATATATTGAAATTAAAATAATTTGCATAATACATACAAAGTTATACGTAGTTTGATTAATTTAATCTGGCCTCATCCCTTTATATATTTTATCCTTAGAAAGAACTTCCATTTCTAGATCCAAGGGCATTATTTAAGGAGAAAGCTAATGAGATTTTTACATATAGCCATGCCCCCATATCTGCAGGGGTTCTGTTCCAGAAACCCTGTCTATACCTGAATTAGTGGATATGAGGAGATGCCTACTTCCACTGTCTGGAGGCTAGGGAAGTAGAGTTAGGTGAGGAGAGTGGAGCATCCATCTACAGCTTCTGCCAGTTTCAAGCAGTACCTTAAGAGATGTAAAAGGTATTTTCAGTTATTTTAACTGTTGTAAGGCACCTTGGGTATCCTTCCTAGGAGGGAAGGCAGGATATAAATGAAATAAATAATAATAAAAACACAGAAGTGACATTTTTAATGCCTTAAGGCATTAGAAGGTCCAGGGAAAACTCTCGGAGGGGTTGTGCATAGGGAGGGTTCTGGATCTGTTCCAAAGATAGGTGAATCCATGGATACGGGATCTGAGGATATGCCCCCCTCTGTGTCTGGAAAGTGTACAGTAGTGCTAAGATTTATAAGGGACATTTTTATGAATTTCCACAGAAGCATACAATGACAGGTTTGAGTTGAAGACTACCTTAGCCTAGTGTGGCTGAATCTTCCCTGATTTTTATGGTTCTTAGTCCAGCTCTGTGGATTCTGTTGTGTACATTGACAACAATTGTCTGATTACACAGAATGAGTCTAAGCACAGCTTTTTTGCTAGGGAGAATTCATCAATTCCAATGGAGTCTATGGATTGTATGGACACAGTGGAAGAACAGAGAGTTCATAGTCCTCCAGCCTCATTAGTTCCCAGAATCCATGTGATTTTAGCACAGAAACTTCAACACATAAACCCATTATTGCCTGCCAGCCTTAAAGATGAGGAAAGCAAGAACTGTAAGTATTGAAATTTTTAAGAGAAAAATTTTGTTACTGTTGAATGTCCCTTCTGGACTTGATCTCCCTTCATCATATATTAATAAATTGGCTTGTTCCCAGGAGCCTACATATTTAAAGCAGATATTTAAAATTTTTAGTCTGAAAGTTTTTAGAATTTTTGCAAACACATTTGTATTATTTTATCTCAACTTGAGTAAACTGCAAGTTTTGGCTATTTCCTTAAGTGTTTGATCTCACAAGCTTTGCTCATTCTTTAAAGATACCTAACGGCCTGTTTCAGACAAACAAAACATAATTTGAATACCACTGGCATAATGGATCATAGAGACTATTCTGCAAAGTCGCTTTCCAAATGTATCCCATTCTCTGTTTTCACTCAGTATCTGGTTCGTGGAAGCAAGACAACAAAGAAAGAATAGACCAGGGTATACCAGCTGAAGAAAGGTGTCTTGCACAACATATAATAAAGCATCCTTGTACACAGAGGTTATAAGGCTAGTAAGGATGCCCTACACATTTTTTCAAAGACCTCCTATGCCACAGCTCAGTGAGGAGTCATGTACTTCCTGCAAGATGCACTTCTGTATTATTCCTAGTAGTCTGGAGCATTGTGTGTTGTTTTCTAATAGAACTTCCTGTGCTTTGTTACGTGAAGTTTGCAACAGAGTTTGTAGTGATCCTTAACAGGAAGAATTATTACACAGACAGTTGAAAAACAGTTGAACAAAGGATGTTTTACTGCTCAGTCAGGGGAAGTTGTTAATATCCAACCTGCTCTTTTGTAAGTATACAGCTGTTTGTTGCACACGTTCTGAGCCTTGTGTGACTTTTAGCTGTATAAAAGATGCTGTGTTTGGTATGAATGTTATGATTTATTGCTTTCTGTTGTTTTGTAGTTGTCTCCAGTTTTATGTCAGAACTTTCACCCATCAGAGCAGAGCTTCTTGGGTTCCTCACACATGCCTTCTTGGGAGATAGCCTGGCTGCTGAGTACCTAATATTGCACCTCATCTCTACTGTGTAAGTATGGCACCTTCTGATAATGTTTTTGCATTTGTTGTTTTTAGGTATACACACACAGTATCTTGTTATTTTTTATCTAATATAATGTGTCCTGTGTTGTATAGTATACAACACATGGGTAGCTGTTAATGTTCCAAGTTCTAATGGTTCAAAGAGACAAAAGTACAGTTATGAACAAATAGGGGGAGAAATTTGGATGTCAGTCCTGGATATACAGAGATTAGTTCTTCCTGCATCCAGAAAATCCATGACAGCATTGTTCTCAAGTAGGGTTGACAACCTATGATTCATGGGTCCAAATCCATGGATGCGTCAGTGTTAAGCCTTCTTTTCCGAAATGTGAAATGGAGCAGTTTTGAGTACTTCATGATTTTCAAGAAATCTGCCTAAGTATCATAGATACCAGGAATGAGGTGTGACCAGGAACCTACCAAAAACGTTTTGTAATGACAGTAGTCTCAGATGTCCGCTCTTTTTTGTGTTTTCCAGCTATGCACGAAGAGATGTTCTTCCTCTCGGAAAATTCACACTTAACTTAAGTGGCTGCCCAAGAAACAATGTCTTCACAGAGCATGTGTACCGCATTATTCAGCAACTTGTTCCTGCAGTAAGTATTGATATGTTGATATGACAAGACACCTGTCATGTTGATATGACAAGACACCTGTGCTTCTGGTTGTACACTTTTGTGCACAACTGGAAATGCATTTGCTACAATTCCTAGGCAACATGGATGCTACATACCTACTTGCAGTATTTCTTTTCAAATAACAGAAAGATGGCTGTTCTAGCACCATGCGTTTCAAACTGGTTGAGCCAAGATGAATATCCCATGCTTATTATAGAGTGTCTGTGCATATGGATGCCTGATGTCCCAACACATGTATGGGATTTTCAGAAGAACGAAACCTGAATTGTCCTTTTGTATGAGTATGCTTAGAATTCTAGTTCAGGGAAATCTAAACCACAGCCTGAGGGTCAGATACAGCCCAAGGTGAGCCTCTGTGTGACCCACAGCAAGACTCCTCCATCCAGCTCTCAGGTAAACCTTGTAATCCTCTCTATCTGTCTCTAATGCACTATGATATGTAAATGTATTCAAATTTGAAATGTAAATCATTCCCCCCCCCCACCCCACACACACACACACAGTGTCAGAGATGATGTGGCCCTCCTGCCAAACTAATTCTTTGGGGTTTTTTGCGCATGGTGTTCTGCCACCTACTGCTGTGATTAAGCATTTTGGTGACCCCTGTGTACTTTGGGTGACCCCCACCTAACTGGGAGTGACACACACCTGCAGGGTGCCCTCCCACTCTCTTCCACCTAGTTAGAGTGTGGTTAAGGACCTTGCTACTGAGGAAAATAGTGCACAGACCCCTTGTCCTATAGTAGCACAGCAACAGATCTACATTTGTGCTAAATATAGCACAGGCTTGCATAAACTGGCTTGCATGACTGCCAAGTCAGAATTGCAATGTAAATCTTATTAAAATGAATAGGTATAACTCTTAACACATTACAGTTAAGCTATTTGTGAAACTTTACTAATGGAAATAAATCTCTAAATATAAGAATTAATAACTACATTTCCCATACTATTGTATGTTGTTTTCCTGATTGCAGGTTGCAGCAATTTGATCATCTCTTTGGAAGTGGATCTTTTTTGTGTGTTAAACCAAAATTTGTGGGTTGTGGTGCAAGTGGTTAAGACACTGTGCCTGTTAACTAATAGGCCAGGGTTCGAGACCCAGGTCACCACAAGACAGGGTGACCTGTTCTTAGTCCAGCTCTGCGATGCCAGCTGGAATCGATTGTATCAGCTCTACCGTACCATTGGACTATTTCTGTAGCATGGAGAGGGGGGATTTGCTGCTTGGGTAACAGCCTATCCTCCATATCAATCTACCCAGGCCTTTGTGCTTCTCATGCAGCGTTGAGCATGATACCGTAGTCTTTCAAGACTGATGGATGCCAAAGTCACCCACATGTTTTAGGGAGGTATAGTAACATCATTTGTCAACTGGAGTGTTAACTTTATTTAGTTGAAAGTTCAAAACTCCTATTTCCATTTTTCTTGGCAGTCCTATCGCCTGCAAATGACCATAGAAAACATGAACCGCTTACACTTCAATCCACACAAAGACTACACAGCAAATCGCTTGGTCAGTGGAGTACTGCAGCTGGCAAGCAACACATCTCTTGTCATAGATGAGACTCTGCTTGAGCAAGGACAGCTTGACACAAGAGGTTGGTATTTGGCTGTTCACACATTGACTCAGTGCAAATCTCTTTAATGGCAGGAATATATTATTATAACTGTCAGCATTGTAGTGTTCAATTACATTGAATAGTCATCCCCTTTGTTGCCTGCTTTTCTTCCCCCATTGAATATGTCAGTATTGTTGAATTGCCTAAAGTACTCAGCAGGCTTTGCTCTGTAACTAGGGACTGAATGCCTGGACACTGTTTTGAGTACCTGTGATACAGTCAGATAGAAACTTAAATAGCTGTTAAATAGGCTGTTGAGATGGCTATTGTTGTGATCTGTCCTGGTGGATCTTGTAGAGCAGAAGGGTTGAGTAAAAATTTCTTGACTAATACTGAACATGCTATGGCTTAGTAAATATGCATGCTGAAGTTAGACTAGGATCTAGAAAATTTGGTTTGGAAGTGCTGATTATTTTCATTTAACTTTGAGTATTAATACAGTAATATAGTGCAAGTCACCTCCCATAAACCAGCATGGTGAAGAAGCAATTTAAGTACAATAACATTTGCTTCAATATTGTGTGTTTAAATCATCTTCATCTCTGACTCTTACCTATGATACAGCAGACTGTTGTTGGGCACTGCCATAATAAGCATTCTTAGCTACAGTCCATCTGACCTAGTTTGCAGAAACTGGACTCTGGCTACAATCCAGAGTAACTTTTACACCAACCTTTTACACCAACATAGTTATGGTGCCACCCATGAGAAATGCATAGAGCAATCCAGAGTAAGTGCCTCTTACATCTTCCCATAGTTACTCTGGATTGTGGGGATAGTTAGCATTGGAGTTCTTCATTTATCTTTTAATGAAGCTATGAGTCTGGTCACTGTTATTTTCTTACCTGTGTAGATACATTGTGCACACTTAAAGTATTAATGTTTTATATCTCTCCTTCCTCCAAGAAGTCCAGGGGCTTGCAAAATCTGCATCTGTAAAAGTGGTAGCACATAAATGGCTGTTGAAGTGATCTTTTCCCTGATTAAAAGTCACAACTTCTTCAGTTTAGGGAAGAACTCAGTGCTCTGGCTTCATGTACTGATTGCCAATGAAGATGATGTATGCAACAGTTGAGGGGCTTGTTCTCAAGGCCACAAGCAGACTGCAGCCCTCCTCTCTTCCAGCTAAACAAGGCTGCTGCAATACCAATTGAGACCCTTTGTGAGCCAGCAAATAGCTTTGGGAGGCACAGCTGCACCCAGTACTTCTCAGCCAAAAATGCAGGTGGAGAGAATTCATGGCCACAGGATTGCTAGGAAAAGACACTCTGCCAGGAGAAGAGTGTTCAAGGAAACTTAAGTTTCTGCATGGACTATTTTCCTATAGGAGTTTCAGCACTCTTTCTAATTGAATAATTAGTCCATTGAATTGAAACTGAAAATCATTAGCAGTTCAGTAGACACACTGGAGCACCTAAAATACATACTGATATTGTTTTTAAAGGTCATCTTTTGGGGGATGTTGTATATATTTGCATCTCAATGTTCTCATATTCTGTTCAAAACTATGTACCATATTTTTCAGGGCATAGGTCGCCCCAGCATATAGGTCACACCTAGATTTAAAGAAGGAAAACAGAAAAAATGTTTTCCTCCTTTAAATCTAGGTGGCGGCCACTGCATGGCCTCTTCCAGCCTTACTGAGACTCCAGTGGGCTAGAAGAGGTCGCACGCCCACTGCACAAGACTCAGAGGCTCTGAGAGAGGCTGCGCTGTGACAGACAGCACAGCGTCTCTCAGAGTCTAGAGGCTGTGGGAGTGGCTGCACTGTCTGTCACAGTGCAGTCTCTTCCACAGCCTCTAGGTCTCGTGCAGTGGGCGCATGAGACTTGAGAAGCTCTGGGAGAATGAGGCTTAGAGGCTGTGGGAAACGCTGCCTGCCATAGCACAGCCTCTCCCAGAGCTTCTAAGGCTCGTGCCAGTGCCGCCTTCGGGAGGTAGGTTGCAGTGGTATTTTTACCCCCTTTTGGGGATAAAAAAACTGACCTATACCCCAAAAAATGCATTATTTTGTGTAGCATCTCTTTTCAGCTTTCATTGATATTTGGACAAATGTGGGCTTAGTTTTGACTTTCTACAGACATTTTTTTCTTGTGATCTAGCAGATTTCTGCCTGGATGCCAGTACACTCTGCAAAGTAACTGTTCCTGCAAGCTAATTACTAAAATTCAGTGTAGTGTTAATCTGATGACTTTGCACCCAAAGATCAGAGGATTTATTATGTTGTGTTTTCAGGCGTACATAATGTGACAGCTTTGGGCCACCTGATAACTTGGCAGAAGGTGGATTATGACTTCAGTTACCACCAGATGGAATTCCCATGCAACATTAATGTCCTTATCACTTCAGAGGGCAGATCACTTCTACCGGTATGGCAGTTCTTTTGCTTGAAGAAAGGACCTGTGTTCGTTTGATGAAGAGAGAACATGCTCTCCCAGGCCAGTTAGCATTGTCCTATGGGAAAACTGCCACTGCATCTTTTTAGCTTTAAGTGACATCATTAGAATCCAATCCCCCAAATTATACATTAAAATAATAGCTAGCAGGGCAGAGGACAAGGATGTGGTATAAGATGTATAGATCAGAAAAAAATCTGATGTTCACTCAGAACATTTTTTTGCATTACTGTATTTGACACAAGTGGGATCTTTACAAAACTGTAACCAACTCTCTACCCCTACTCACTACAGATTTGTTGGTCAGAAAGGACTGTGGGGGAGGTTTCTGACAGTGCACCCCAACAAGTACAGTTTTAGGGGTGATATAAAGTTTATTGTTTTGTTACAATAAAAAAACTCAATTTATATATCTCATATATAGGAACATAGCAAAGTATCACTTCCCTGTTATTTCTTTTCTCAGTCTGACTGTCAGGTTCACCTGCAACCTCAGCTCATTCCCCCTAATATGGAGGAATATATGAATAGCCTTCTCACAGCAGTCCTGCCATCCATCCTGAACAAGTTCCGTATTTATCTAAGCTTGTTGAGACTGTTGGATTACAGCATATCTGATGAAGTGACCAAGGTACAGAAAGCTTCTGTATAATTGTCCTTTATTGTGCAAAATCAGCAGGGAGTTTTGAGGGTTAAATCATTCTCCACAGCTACCATTTGCTGAAAAGACAGTGTTTTACTTTGCTCATCACCTGTATCAAACCTGAATTAGTCACTCCCTACTGTAGATGGAAGTTTAGCTTGGTTTTTGGACTTCAAAACATGCTTGCTCCTCCCCTGGACATGACATAGCCATGTCTTTATTTCTGTGGAAAATGAACCAAATCTAAAGAATGTGAAGCACCTGTCTAGACTCACTGCAGATGGTATTAAGCAGCTACAATGGGATGTGAGGATTTAATGCAGATTGTGTAAAAGTAACTTGGACAGATCTTCTAAATGTATGCTAGTGTCTCTCTTGAACAAAACCTTGGTCGTTTTTGCATATAAGCATTTTTTCCACTTTGGTAGTCTGGAATCTATTTTTTTAAAGAAATTATTAGCACTGTATTGCTATTGAAAAGAGAGGTAATAAATAAGCCATGGAGGCAGTGTAGCCGAGCAATTTTTACTGGTTACAATTGAACAGATCTAAGTTCTGTTTAAATGTAGAGACCAACCAGTATAATACTATCTAATCAAAACACTGACTTGTCCTCAGGCAGTTGAAGAGGATTTTGTAGAAATGCGTAGGAACGATCCTGATAGTATCACAGCTGATGATCTTCACAGGACTCTGCTTGTAGCAAGGTAAGGAGCATAGATGTACCTCAAATTTTCTGCAGTATTCTGAAATAATTTGCCCACATGCTCTCTAGATCAGATTTACTTCAATATACAGATATGGAGGTTGAAATTCTTTTACTTTTAGTGTTGAGTGGAGCTTATTTTCATGTAAGTGTACTGATATGGACTCATGTTGCCTATGGAAAAGGTTTAAGTTTAAATTTAGAGTTCTACTACTTTCACAACAGTTGACATTCTGCCTCATTAGTGCATATTGCCATCATCTGCAGTTCTTTGACACCAACTGCCTATTAACTACAGCAGCAAAGTTAAAATGTGCTTTTGCAAAGGAACTCATACATACGTCTTGCCTACAGATTCCTTTCACTCAGTGCTGGACAGACAACGTTGTCGAGAGAGAGGTGGTTAAGGGCAAAGCAGTTGGAGGCACTACGGAAAGCAAGACAGCAGCAACAGAAGAGTGTCAATGGAAATGAGCTTTAAAGTAGCAGTTTGCTTATGATTGTTAACTTTTCCTAAGCTACACAAGGCTAGCACTATGGGAGCTTTTGTTTATATTGGATTTTGTAGATAACTTGTACTGCAAAGTTATGGCTGTTTTTTCTCTTGAATCTGAACACAATTTATGGTGTTCATTTAACACTGAAATTGATAATTTTGGAGATTGTTTTGTAACAACTAGTAATTATGAAAAACTTTGATAATAAAGGTTTACTATAAAAAACTTACTTTGCTTAAGAACAAGGATTTTAAAAATTAGTTTGTCACCGCAATCGAACCTACTTAAGCCCTGGTTGTAGTGGTACTGTGGTTAAGATGTTGTGCCTGTTAACTGGCAGGCCAGGGTTTGAGACACGGGTCCTATAGGAGAGGGTGAGCTCCTATCCTTAGCCCAGCTCCTGCCAACTTAGGGTTCTAAAGCTCACAAATGCAAGTAGATATATAGGTAACAGCATGCATGTGGGTCAAGTGTCCATGGAGGCATCTTCAGACAACATTGACTCTGTGGCACCAGAAATGGGGATCAGCACTGCACCCCTATAGTCAGTCAAGACTAGCAGTGCTACCTATGGGGGATACCTATCTTTATAAGGCCTGACTATATTATGTTGGAATTAATCTTGAAATAAGTTTTACTATGACTTTAGAACATGTCCCCTATGTTGCTTGTCCCCTATGACTTTAGGAACATGTCCCCAAATTAAATGTTTAAAACATAAGAGGAGTTTCAAGAACAGGCTACAGCTGGAAATCTGTGTCCCTCTTTCCCCAGAACATTTGCTGTTCTGCCGAAGTACCTATTCCTACTCCAACATAATACAAGTTCCCAACAACAAGGATTAAAACACCTGCATTCTCGTGTGATACTACTAGAAGAAGTAAAAAAGAAATAAAAAGTACATAATGCCATTGGACAGATATTTTAATTGTGGGGAAATTTATTAGCAGGGGCTAATGCCACTGTTAAGACTGGAAAGAGCTGATGCAACAGCACAGCATGGGGATGGTAACGCAGGTAGCTGAATGCAACAGCCAAGAAGAGTTCATTTGGAAATGGCACATGGCATGAATCTGGGGTCTCCATATTCCTCTATCTAAAACCACAGGCTGAAAATAAAGTGTCAAGTCTTCCCAAAGCACCCTCAATGGCTTTCAAACTTCCTAGCTGCAAGGAAATCTTTTCCTCCTAACTTGCATCTCAGGAATGCCTTTAGTTGTATTGAGTGTTTGTGATCCTATAGTATTATAGTACTAGGTACTAGATCTAGATCCTATAGTATTAGGAAAGTGATAGCAGACATGCTTTTTTAAATAGAAGCTTGGCCTTAAATAGAAACCTACTGAACTTATTGGAGAATCTCTTGTGGGTAAAAGCTGCTATTCTAGACCATGCATCTCCACCTTTTCATTCATACTCAGCAGAATTTCAAGAGTGGGGTCTCTGCCAAAACACCTGTGTCATGACCAGCTCACCCAGGTAAGCAGAAGTTACTTTGAAAAATGAACCACACTTTTCCACAATGAGCTTTAAATTCATTTAAGAAACAGTTGTATATAAATACCTATTTATAAAGCAGATTTAACTCAAAACCAACAGCCCAAGATGGAGCTGCTCATACTGGACACCAGTTTTGAAGAACTAAAAGAGCCCTTCTTGCAGTGAAAAAGTACACCAAATGCATCCTAGATTTTAATTTTTTTATTAAAATATTTGTAATATAGGTCTCCCACATTAAAACAATTTTATTTTAAATAGTCACAAATTTATACAGACACTCCAAAAAAGAAAGCACATCACAGTAATTAAGAAATAAATAACAAAATGGAAACAGTATCAAAAATATCAGACAAGGACAATTAAGTTTCTGTTCTACAAGGATATTCCGAGACACTACTACCATTATGACACTCGTTAACTGTTTAGGACATTACGTGCAATCTAGTTAGAGTACACATGTACCAACATACAGAAACCTTGACTCTAGAATGAGGGCAGTGGAAGTTATGAGGTACTATTTATCAGATTAAGCAAACGGTTGCTGCTTCTGCTGCTATTCTACAATAAATAGAATGTAGCCACAGAACTGCTTTGGGAACTAACAACATGAACTATAGAAATTTATCTTACTCATCAAGCTTTTGGAATCAGATTCCCATAGCAAATATTTGAGTATGATTCCATTCCCTACCTAGAGCTGGTCTCACAACTGACTACAACTACTGAAATGGTTTTGAAATATTGTATTAATCTGGTTTTAATTATCAGCAATAAGATTTTATGGATTATAGTATGTTTTTGGTTATGTTACTTCAGGTGTTTCATGCTCATGTTTAAACAATATGTCTCCTCAAATTAGTATAATAGAATATACCCAACATTCAGGATTTTTGAAGTTGTAGGCCATGTTATTCTCCACAAAACATCTGAACCAAAAAAGAGGGCTTGTTTTTTTAACAGAAGACACACAAAAACTTTCAGCAACCCTATGGGATTTATATATAGATATATATTTGCGTAAGAAAACCCTTTCAGCAGCTGTCCGGCAAGTTTCTACACATTACTATTTTCACTTGCTCCAAATACCATAGATGTGAAAGGAGGTAGGAAGAAGTAAGGAATCTGTAGAGGAAAAGGAGTAAACCCCCTGGCACACATGTAAGTAAATGTTCAACAAAATCCTCCATCTGCAGACACCGCTTCCTTGGGAATGCAACTTGATCAAGGAACACAAATTAAAAACTTAAATTAAAAGTTAGTCTGAAAAATAAATATAAGTCATCTGTGAGTAAAACAGTTCACTGGTACAGTGCAAAATTAGTAAGGTAACAGGTGTTCAATACCAGCTCCTCCATAAAAATATTCTACTTAAATCAGAAGACCTATAAAAAGTGGTCTCAAAAAAGGTAATTGTGCAATTAATTAGAAACAAATAGCATGCGTGTCAGTCACTGGTGTATGAGCTACCTGTTTAATATAGTTTACCTTCAGCATAGCTGCCAGAGGATAATTCTGAAACCTGTTCAGAACCCAATATACTTTTGTCACAAAATTCTCTATAGATAGTTATTGGTATTTTTTTAAATACCAATACTCAGTGGCAGTTAGTTTCCCCACCCCCCAGGGGTTTAGTTACATACCTTTTAAAAACTGAAATGCAAGATAACAAATGGATCCAAACTGCTTACTGCCTAAATCTGAATTATTCGCGTCTGACACTGTGTAAACATTTCTCTCAGTTCATTTTGCTGAAATTCATTGATAGATTCAGGTTCAGCTGGGCTTTTCTGCACTTTAGCCACTGCAAAGTTGATTCCTTGGGTCAGACCAGCTTGGGTAATATTAGCCACCTGGACCATGGAGCTGCGAATCTTTGCAAAGGGAGAGACTGCCCTACTCCCATTATTCTCTGCTGGTGAAGGGGTCATCTGAAGTCCTGGATCCACTTCAAGAGTATAGGATGAAGAACCTGGGCTATGATGAGACCGAGATGAATTATTCTGCTCAACCCCTAAGAATTGTGAGGGTGCCTCTGAAAATGGGACATCCAAGTTAGAAGGTCTAGAAAGAGTCTCACTAGCTCTTCCCAAGCTCAGTTCGGTTTTCTTTGAAGCCCTGCCACAGTCTGCTTCCTGATGGCAATCTTGAGAACTGATCTCTATGACTGAATCACCAATCATCTTGATTTGAGCATCTTGTACAAATCTGTGGCAGTAAGCATCAACTGGCTTGGTGAACTCCACTGTTGTGCCGATACTGGGGCGGGTTTCCTTAGGCAATCTGCCTTCATCTCCACACTGTGCAGGGTCAATATCTGAAGGAACAGGAATGCTAATGTTGAGGTCACTGCTGCTTATAGACTGGGACCGGCTGCCTAATCGAGGAGCAGAAGCAATGATACCACAGCTTGGCAGGACATAATCGACCTGCCCAACATTCTCCAAGGAATCTACAAACTGCTGATCATCATCAGATTTTGAATTTGTAAGGAAGTCATCAGAATGGAACGAGTCATTATCTGAAGAGATCTCAATGTCAGACTCTGCATGGATTTTCACATCAGCGGGATTTTCCATGGTTTCAAGGCTACTGTCAGATTTCCAGAGATTGACTTTCAGGTTGGGCTTTAAGAAGTTGACTTTCATTTCAGGCTTGGTGAAGTTCCCCAACTTTTTAAGGTTGCTCATGTTTACATTTGATTTGGTTTGTTTCACCTTTTGATTCAGAGATGAAAACTTGCTCATCAAGTAATTCTTGCCTTGGGCCAGGGAACCTCTGTTCTGGGATCTAATGCCAATAATATCTTCATGGGGTTTGCTGCTCTTTCTGCAAAATTGAGAGAGCAATAGTTTTCTCAGCTACAAATTCAAGGATATCCACCTCAAATACCTTGGTTAATATGCAAGTAATATGTTTAGTAAAGAATACTCAATCTTCTTATACACAAAGCCTCAAACCACTCTCCTACCTATCAGGACATCAATGACCCCTTCCCTCCCCACTGGAGGATCCATTAGAGATTCCCATCCTCAGTTCCATCTTACACGTTCACTAAACAGCTTCAAAGCAGCTCTGCTCTCCCTATCACACTATATTGAAAATCTGAAAAATAACGCTGTGCCACATAAAGAGGAAAAAACTACCTTCAACAAATATAGTTATGTCATTAACATTCACCAGGTGTCTTGCAACACAAGACATCTGACACTCTTAAAGATTCCTGAAAGATACAAACTTACCTCTCCAGTTTTTTCTCAGTAATGGGCACATCTAATCCCATAGCTTGTTTTGTGATTCTCAGCATCTCAGCAATGCACTGAAGTGTGTCTGGAATACAATCAACCATCATGCTGCTGGAGAGTCTTTAATTCTCACATTTCAGAAATCAAAACTTACGTTAGTTGCCTTTCACTCTAGCACAAGCACAGTCTTTTAACTGGCCTCAGTCTTCATTATCTAAGAACTGTTTTAGTGTACAACAAAGTGAAAAGAGAGCCACCTTTCCGCACTATGCATTAAAGGAGCTATGTAATTGAATAAAAAAAGACTCAGATCAGATGTATTACATTTAATGTAAAGGAATGACCTTTGACATAAAAGTAATTAGAATTTCCTTTGGTCTTGTCATTGAAGTAAAACCTGTGCCTGGGCTATACCACTGGGCTGTACCACTATAATCATGCAGGTAGGAACTACATACTGTTCCATACCCAAAGTCTTCCTCATATTCCTTCTTCCTATTCCCACAAACTATTATCTTTGAATATGATCACCTGTCTAGATATTTGTTAACAAAAGGTCAGATATCAACAGTGAATCAAGCCATGAGAAGAGCAACTGAAGGGGTACAGCTGCAAATAGGGTAGCCGTGAATTGGGGCATACACGATTTGGTATATGTAATAGACATTTGCCCTCTAATCTTGTCAAGAACACAAACATCTTTTTTCCCCTTAATTTTTTTTGCCTCTTCTTGTATTCAGTCAAACTATTTAAGTATTCACACACTTAAGTTTTCATTGCTCATACATTGGCTCCCTGAGTTGTGGATGTCATAGAGTTATTATGGATGGCCGTGCAGCTACAATGTACAAGTGCTGGACCAATAGTGTAGCACCAATAGCACTGGACCAACAAAAGCCAGATGTTTTAACCTACACTCATTTCAGTTTATGTGCAGACGCTCAAAACTCAACCTGTATGTGTGTAGGGGATTTAATGTACAGTAATAAATTCTATCACCTGAGTGCAGTGCTGTAAGCAACTAGAAGGGCCATGTAGTAAAGAAATACTACAATAATGAATACTATAATAATAATAATAATAATAATAATAATAATAAAGTAACGTAGGGTCAGATTATGAAAATGATCTGTTATACTCAGAAGCATTACCTTTTCCATCTTCTTCAGGGCTACGTACCACAGCTCTAAGCGTATGGAAATACCCGCTTGTATCTCTGTGTTTATAATGGAGCCTCATGCATGAGAATTTAGGCTTCCCAAAAAGAGTTGGTTCAGGACCTTTTTAAAAAGGGAAAACATAATAAAATCATGATTCATTTTCCAAAACATTTCAGAACCTTTCATATATTTCTTAAAAACACAAGATTCATTTTCCAAAACATTTCAGAACCTTTCATATATTTCTACCAGCAGTCAGATAGTGATATTAACATATTTCATAACAGCACAAAAGAGTCAGTGCCTTGATTGCAACTGTTTCTCTTCCTACTCCTTTTCCCTTTCATATCTTTCTCAGCTGTTCTTTAAATTGTGAACTGCATTGAGTACTTTGGCAGAAAGCCCATATGTAATTGAAGTAAAATAACAAACTTAAAAAAAGCAGGCCTCCATCAGTCTTGGAAGAATATGGTATCGTGCTTGGCATTGCATACGCTGCATGTGAAGCACGAAAGCCTGGGTTAGATTGTTATGGAGGATAGGCTGTTACCCAAGCAGCAAATCCCCCCTCTCCATGCCACTGAATTAGTCCAATGGAAAGGCAGAGCCAATATGATTGGATCCAGCTGGCATCGCAGAGCTGGGCAAAGGACAGGAGCTCACCCTGTCTTGTGGGGCCAACCCAGGTCTCGAACCATGGCCTGCTGGTTAACAGGTACAGTGTCTTAACCACTTGCCCCCCACACACAAACTGAGCTCACGGTATTTGAATTCTTTTGTATCAAATCCAGTGACAATGACAGATGCCAGGTGAGGCAGAGAATATGTCAAAATGCAAAGACATTGAGTCTTACCTATTTCTATCCTTTCCAAATCTTCAAGGCTCAGCCTTTGATACTGATTCACTTTATCAACTTCATCGTCATAACTACACAAAAACATCAATGCGCAAAGTTAGATAGGAATTCACTCACACCTGCATACCACTCCAAGTCAGTAAAATACAGGTAAAATTTGCTAACATGCTTTCTTTCACAAGGAGAATTGTACTTACTAGGCTACGTAGTATGCAGAATTGGAAAGCAGAAGTAGAACTTCCACATCTTTATGAGTAGCATCAATGAGGCTTAAAAAAACAAAAAATTATGATTATGTTGTAAGTGATTCAGTGAGAATTTAAAACTTTCCAAGAGTCATATACCCTACAATCTGATAGGAATAAAAGTCATAAAATCTGCATTATCATGATCATGATTAGCTAAAATGTACTGATGCCTCAGGTCACTGTAGCCTGTCAATACAATCAAGAAATCTGTCTTAATCCAAAATAAAGCTGCAGTTTATAAATACAGTTTATAAATAAAGCCCCTACCTATGTACATTTCAGGGGATTGTGCAGAAGCTGAAACAAGCATAGCTTGAAACATCTGTCCCTTGCCAGCCCAGTGGGATTGTGCCTGATTGTGCCTGAAGCAAAATACCAAAGGACATACTGCATCTGTACAAAAGCACCCACACATCCATCCATAACTCCAAAATCTGTTTGGAATACATGGCTAAAGAACTCAGTGTACACCAGTCTGCCAATTAATAAGGCAGGATGAATTGATCCTGATAAAAACATGTATACAATTAGCTGATCTTACCAATCACTTTAAATTGATTTTAAAATTTAAAGAATATTTGTGGGCATTGGGAATGGCTAGGCACCAGTGGGCACCAGGCAGCAGGCACTGGTAGCCCCCACATAAGCAGTAGGAGGCACCAGCAGGTAGTGGCAGGCACCAGACCATGGCCACTGGACACCACTGGACATTACCAGACACCATGCACCATCAGGCAGTAGGCATCATCACTTGGTACTACTGGCCACAGGGCACCAATAGGCAGCAGTCACCACCAGGCACAGGACACCATTGGACACAACCAGCCACCATGTACCACTTGGCACCCCTACTGGGTAGTGGAAGGCACCAGGCACCATGGGGCAGCGGTTACCACCAGGCACCAGTACTGCGTGGCACCATACACTGGGCACTCCAGCTAGGCACCAAGCACAGAGCAGTGGGCACCAAGTGCCCAGCATCACTAGGTATCACATATCCCTACTGGGTAGTGAGTATCACTGGATGGCAGTGGGTAGCAGGCACCACTGGGCAACAAACCAGGTCTTATTGGGTCTTGTATCACAGAAGGAATATGCTCACCAAATTTCATCCTTCTGTGTCAGTCATTTGGGCTGGGCATTTATGCATCAATGAACCAGTCAGTCTTCAATGTTAAGTATTGAGACAAAAAACCCCTTGCACCTTCTCCCCCTTAGGGTGTGAATTTTTAAAAATCGGTTCTTAGTGGGTGCTTATGTCATGGAAGAAATACCCTCCCCAAATTTCACACTTCTAAGATAACAGATTTTGGCTGGGCATTGATGGGTCAGTGACTCTTCAATGATAGGTAGGTAGCTAGGCAGTTAGGTAGCATAGAAGAATAAGGACAAATTTATCCATGACCTCTCTGGCATATTTACACTTTCTTGTGACCAAAATCTAATGCCACAAGTCAAACAGATCAGAAATTTAACAATACCACAACAGCACCAGTGACTCCAAGAGTCATGCAACACGAGTGTTAACATCTGCCTGCAGAGGTGTTCTTGAGTAAGGAAGATCAGAAAAATGGTCTTGTGTTCTATATTTCAAGATCATGTCAAACATTAAGCAGTCATGGGGGAAGCAAGACGCAAATAGCAAAAGGAGCTGGAACAAGATACTATCTATTCACAGAAACCAGAGCCATAGCAGCTACTACTAGCTACTAATAGGGATAGGAATAATACTTCTCAGCCGAAGTCATAGTTTGGCATGCTTTGCATACAAGAACAGCTGGCTGGGACATGGTGTATAGGAGCAGCCAAAGCAACCTGTCTCAAGCTCCAAAAACACCACACCTCCCAGGTGCAGTATTGCCCTGTTCACACACAGTAATTAACAGATGTAGCTGTAGCTGCTACTAGAGCTGAGATCCATTAGGAAATGGTCACTAATCAAAAATGTCTGACTATGAATAGTCAGAGATTGATGACAAGCAATGAAAACTTCCTATCCAGCTCATGAATTAAAAATTCAACTCAGTTACCTTATTATTTCTTGCACAATCATTCATTGTTCCAAAAAGCCAACTCCATTCCGTGTCCAACAGTGATCCAGCACACTACACACTAAATGCATGAGACGCATCTCCTGCCTAGTTCTCTCTGGATCATGTTACCAAGAATTACCTCATGAACAGTATATTCTGAGACTCTAGGTTACAGCAGGATAAAAAACAGTAACTCTACATACCTTGGGTCACAGTCAATAAGTGCCCAACCACCATGGAACTTCTCATCATCTGGTAAAAGGAGTTTCATGTAACTTTGCAACAATTGGCTAATCAGTTCCTGATGACTTCTCAAGTTCTCTTTATGCAGAGCTTCATGTTCTTTCTCTTTTGTAAATATGGAGTAGAGATCCTCTGTCACAGGAATACCCTGCATTAAATCTGGACACATGTATAGAAAAGGAATAAGAAAACCAAGAGTCATATCGTAAAATATTAAATTAACAATGACAGTTCTTTTGAATAAGTTGTGCCCGACAACACAGAGCAGTGGTTTTCAATCTCTTTAATCTCTGGGCACACTGAGAAGGTGCTAAAATTGTCAAGGCACACCATCAGCTTTTTGATAACAGACAATGCATACCGTGTATTGTGGGGGGCTCACATCCCCCAATGGCCCTAACAATAAATGAGGTAAGCTGTCACCAGCAGTTTGTACTGCTAGTCATGCGGTGCTCATCCTTGTTTCTAAACCAAAGAGACAGAAAAGTTGCTTCCATGGTCATGTGGCTATGTGACTATATGCCATGGTGCACAGGATACAGTTACTTTCCCAACAAGCTGGTACCTATTTATTTACTTGTGAATACATGCTTTCGAACTGCTAGATTGGCAGGAGCTGGGTAAGGGACTGGAGCTCACTCTATCTTGTAGCACCCAAGTCTTGAATCCTGGCCTGCTGGTTGACAGGCACAGTGACTTAACCTTTCCCCCTGTGGCACTCCTGCAAACCATTAACAGCACATCAGTGTGCCATGAAACATTAATTGAAAATCGCCAGGGTCAGGCCACAGAGATTTAAATGCTTTTAAAAAAGTGATAGTAATGATCAAACATTCACTTAAAAACAAGTAATTAAGTTTTTATTAGTGCATAAGTCTTGATATCAAAGAACCTGTGTGTTGTTCTTGATGTGAAGTCCAGTGTTAATTTTTTCTAGAAAGGTCCATGAAATGAACCAATCCTATACATACTTTAAAAAAACACACGAAACAAGATGTTCACTGACTGAACTGTGTATTTCAGTCTATCAAGGGGAAAAACACATTTTATCCATGCTATAAAGTTGTAATTAAAAAGAATGAAAACATTACAGTGGTACCTCACGTAACAAATTTAATTCGTTCCGGAGGCATGTTCTTTACGTGGAACATTCTTTACATGAAGCGGATTTTGCCATAGGAAATAATGGAAACTCAAATGATTGGTTCCACAACCCCAAAAATATTCATCTAAAAATATTAACTGGATGTAAAATTGATGACAAAACACTCGAACTGAATTCAAAACATGCATCAGTGTGTATGAATGAAGGCTACTTGGGCTGCAATCCTAAAGGCACACAGGGAGTAAGTTCCATTGAACACTATGGGGCTTACCTCTGAGTAGGCTGCATCTGGGGGGTTTCCCCCCTTCAACAGAGGCTTGCTCCGCCTCTGGAGGGCTTCCCCCGTCTCTCCAGCGGCAGCAGATTCAGTGTGTGTGCGCGTCTCCTACCCCCATTTCCTGGTTGGCGTGCGCATAGACTTTAGAACACATAGAGTCTATATCTATGGTGCGCACAATAGATACAGACTCTATGTGTTCTAAAGTCTATGCGCACGCCAACCAGGAAATGACAATGGGAGACGCGTGCATACAGGGAATCCCCTCTGCTGAGGTCATTGTATGAAGCAACTTTCATTACGGCAGGCAGCTGCAGTACCCCTGCAGCTGCCCCTTTGTTATCCTAAACTTTCATTACTAGGGGCATTCGTTACCCGAGGTACCACTGTAGTATGAAAAGAGATTTGATACTGTCTTACCTATTACTGCCTGCCTGTAAGCATCCCTGAAGCGGTTTAAATAGTATCTATTTGCTGAGTTAACACCATCTTTCATAACTCCTGCCAGCTTCCTTTCACCAGTCCTTGTGAAGTCACCCTGTTACACAAAACACCACTTTAAATATTCAGTGTGCTAGTTAACAAACATTGCAATGTTGAAATAATAGAACTCAACTTTCAAGATTTTCTAGTGCTTTGAGAAACATTTACTGGTAGTTTCTAGAATTAGAGAATGAAACTTCAGGCAAGCTCTATACACATTAGGATATAATTCTGAAAGCAAAACATTCAAGATTTACAGAATTAACAGCAGGACTGCATTATTTGCACAACAAAGTGGTTTTCTTCAATGGTGAAAACAAGCAGAACAATAAAAGCGCAGACTAACCCTACAATCCGGAATAACTACGGGAGCATGGAAGAGACATTACGTGTACCCGTAGTTACGGCACCATCACAGCAGACATTATGGCACACAGTTATGGCACTAGTGAAAACCTATGGGAAATTCATACTGCAATCCAGAGTAAATTGTTCTTACATTGGAGCAAGGACTCCCTGTAGTTACTCTGGATTGTGCCCTAAATCAAGAAAACTGATACAGGCATCCCCTGTATCAGGGAACCAGTTTTGACATTTTTTTTTTACCGTTCAGCTCTTTCAACACCTTTATACCCAGGATTCATTCATTAAACATATGCTCACTCTCTCAACCTCTCTGCTGGTCTAAAGGCTAAAATTGTCTTCACTGATGTTGATTTGCATATGGCATGGTGATCAAACTGTTTTTTGGCATTTCCGTATGACTTTCTTCTGTAAATAACTATCATTCAAATACACAAGATATTCATTGCCCACACATGCCATTGTTCATTTTACTCTAATTTATGCATTTTGGGGTAGGTGTTAATAAATATGTGTTATTTAGGCTTTGCAAGTGATATTTATCTGCATTTAAGAGATATTTCTATTTATTTGGAAGTGATATTTGGTGGTCAATTTGCATCTGCAAGCTGAAAAAGATTGGGTTCTACTTTTCAATGGTTTTCACTTTTTGATGGTACTCTGGTCCCAAACACGTCAAATAAGGGGGGGATGCCTGTATATGCATGACAGACCAAAACAGCCATAAGATCTTGTTTGTAAATGGTTCATGACTCAAAGAAACAGTCAATGACTACAAAATACGACTTATCCAACAAGCTCTTCAGAAGTGAAAGCCAATATGATGCAGCTACATCAATATCTCAAAAAGCCAAATTAAACAAACAAAACTCAAGCACGACTTTGAGACTTCTAATCTGTGTTTCTGAAAGTGAACCTGCTATAAGTATACATCCTGTAACCAAAGCACATTTCATAGGCGTGAATGCACATCGCTCTAATCCTAGTAGGGAAAGGGCAAATTAGAAGTGTTTGAACTCTGCTGCACCATTGCAGATGCCAGAGCAAATGGTTAAACAGCAGGAAAAGGTCTGAAAAATTAAGTGATATACAGAAAAAAGAGGTGAGTAAAAGTATGAGTAAAAAGGGTGAAAAAGATGCAGGATGAGCAAGGAGTTCAAAGGGAAAAATTAGACGGCTTTCTTATATGATACAGAATCAAAAACTGGAATAGTTTTCCAGAGATTAAAAAGTAGCAGAATTACAGGGTTCGCATGATTGCGAACAAAATGATATCAACATGATTGATACCCTTAAAAGAACTTAAAAGGTCCCTCTACATTTTACTAATAGTGTGTGAGTACAGCCAGCTCCTTCTCCCACAGAGTTAACAAGAGTCAGAGATAGCAGAGCCATTAACTTAGCCAGAGTTAACAAGAGGGGTGTCTTTCAAAGAAGACTAGTATCCATACTGACTCCACTTCCATAACCACACAAAAATTGCTTCCTGCTCCACAGCCCTACTCAGTTGGGAGTCAGAAGCAATTTTGGGTGGAGTGAGTACAGACTCCAGTCCTGCCTTCAAGAAACCTGATCTACACTAGCATGAGGAAGAATGAGCTTTATTATGTTACCCAGTATCACAGGAAGGAGCTTGCTCTCTGAAGTTTGCTAGAAAGCAGCTCAAGGTGGTTTTAATTCACATATCCCTGATACCAATAAAAGATTTAAATAAATTATGTGCTAGCATACAACATGGTCTCAGAAGACACAGAACCAAGATGGAAATAGTATACGCAGCCAAATCAAAAAGCTATACTCTGCACCCTCCTATAAAATGGTAAATATTCAAAAGTAGCTACACTATTATCACTTAATTTTATAATACATTTTAATTTACCTGCACTTCCAACATGACATGCCACATATCAAGAGTGTGTTAATTCAAACCTTTACCACATTTCTCATATTCACAAGAAGCCATCCCTCTCTGAATAAGTTATGCCACCTGCATGCTACTCAAGGAAACACATGAAGGCTGTCTAACACAAAAGAGCACTCACATTACAGTTTACAACATAGTCTGCAATATATTTTCTTTTACTTAAAAGTAGTAAAAGTGGTCCCTGTGGTGTCTAGTAATTTTTTTTTTACCTTTAAAGCTGCTGTCCCAGCATATTGTCTGCTTATGGCATCACCATTGTTAGCCCATATTATCTGATAGATTCGATTGCACTTCATGGGCAAAGGCTGCTCTGGTGGCATCACACCCAACTTTTTCAGCTGAAATTGAATATGGTTGTTAGTCACATAATTTGATTCTTTTATTCTAAGAGCATTATCACAATTCACCACACCCCCTCCCCTCTCTTTGAATGACAGTTTTGTTCAATTTAGTGATTGAATATTTTAATGCAAAATGGGAAATTCAATACAGTGAACCTTGGATTTAGCAGATATTCAGTTTTGACCCCCTTCACCTCAACACAGGTTGAACCTCACAATCCATGCTGTTCGGTTTCAGGAACCTCCAAGGATATCCATTTTCACATTATACAAAAGCAATTGTTTACCATGGTAACAAGTCAGCAATTTCCCTTTCCCCAGGATTAAAACAGTTTCATTTACTTGCACTTACCTACACATTTACCTGCTCAGAAGCAGAAGCTTCCTCTTGGAAAGCAATTTAGAAGTGATTATTATTTAGAAGTGAATTATTTAGAAGTGGCGGGGGAGGGAAGGGAGGGATGCCCTTCCCAGCTGAAACCTGAAACCGTTTATGAACTCTATCTGAAGCAAGCTAAATTGCCTGTCATGTTTCTCATGGTAAGGATGCTTTATTTCAGCCATTAAGTGCTACTTAAGGGATGTTTATTTTTTTAATTTAAAGCAGTGGCATAGCTAGGAAGTGCAGTTGCACCTGATAGCAAGCTTTAGGGTAGCAACAAGCTGAGCTTGACTCTAATGGCTAAAATTATGAAAAAACAGGATATGTATGAATGATAATACCATCATGTTATATATAGTTGGAAACATAATTTAATACAGAATGCAATGAAAGAAACTGCACTAGAATATCTATATTCTCTCAAATGTTATGGCAAATTAACCAGAAAATGAAAACACAAAAGCCCATGGAACAAAAAGTAGATTTTCTTAACTCAAAACATTCCCATGATAGTAATTGCTCTGAGACCCAACAAGATGTAACTCTGATACTGAATGCAACTAATAAGGTGTTAATATGAACCAGCTCTCATTTCTATACACATATAATAAAATTATCCATGCTAACTGGGCATACAGGTACTTCTAAGTGGTGCTCTGCTTCTATTTAGCAGGGAGAGAATAGCCATTCCTCTTTGCCCCAGCATAGTTTCCCTAATCAATAAAGGGCACACTATTTATTTACTTAATTAACATTGATTTTGTTGTTGTGGGGAGTACTACAAAATCTTCAACTCCAGATAGGCAATAAGTGCCTTAGTTATGCAACTGGCTGAGGGGGGAAGGAAGCAGAGCAAAAGCATGGTGATCTGCTGGGGAAGAGGAGGCAGGTCCCCCCCCCCATTTTATTTTTAAAAATACACAGGGATGACATCACTTCTGGTTTTGAGCTTTTCACTGGGCTACATGATCATTAGCTAAACCACTGATTTAAGAGAGCCAACCTCATTTGTGTTGAAACAAAATTGCTGATTTTGCTGGTCAGCAAAATTGCTGATTACAGTTGTACCTGTAGTTAGTTCAATCAAGAATTCACTGAACTCCAAATATACATTATAGTGCCCATTCAATGACTGATTGTATTTAATGTGACAATGATTATGACCAATTACAATTTCTGTAAAGAATGCTTGTATATACAGTGTGCCTCAAACCGACTTGTCCATACAGTGTGCCTTAAACCAGCCATTATGGTAAAGAACCTCAGCAAAACTACTTTGGAAATGGCCTCAATATGGGACCAGTTTATCTTGCAATTAAAATTCAAGAATGAACAAAGATCTAAATTGCTATAGTTAATCGTTCTTTAAGACAGAAAGAAACCATACGGCTTATGATACAAGTCAGAGGCATGGTCATCATAATCCATTTGTAGAACAATGTCCTTCCTCTCATTCAGAATTCATTCAAGATCCAAAAAGTTTCTTTCTAGCATCAAAAATGCTTGATTCAAACTATTTTAATTAAAACTAATCTATTAGGAAGAATGTCCAAATGTATAACCTTAACATCTGAATGTCAGAAAGACCTCAAAAACATTGTAATGGAACTAGTTCTGACGTCACTAATGTTTTCCTGCAAGGTCTTGCATCCATTTCTGCAGAAGCTGAGATTATGCATCATTTTCTAGTTAGCTCAATAGCCGAGGGTGACAAACCATAATATTGATAAGAATAATAATTGGCACCCATAGATCTTGAAAGACTATGGTATCGTGCTTGACACTGCATGCAAAGCACAAAGGCCTGGGTAGATTGAAATGGAGGATAGGCTGTTGCCCAAGAATGTGAATTTTTTAAGCATTTTAATTTAGTTAACATAATACCTGTTGTTCCATAACTACTCGGGCAATGGCAGCCTGCACAACATTGGTTCGATCCAGGCAATCCATACAATTAACTCGGAAAATTCCTTCCTGCTTACAGATTAAACCAGCTTGATCCACCCTTCAAGAAAAAGGAAATAAAGATTAGAAAAATTAACACAGAACTACCCTATAAATGGGCAAAGTTGGAAAAACGGGTTCTCAAAGAGCACTCTTCTCAAATGCCTTTCCACATGTAGGAAAATTTTTCATAATCATACTGTAATTTCAAAGATTTTCAGGGTGCCTCTAATCCTTGAGAAAGGAGGAAAAATCCCTTCTCCCACCCATCCACACACCCGATCAAGGCACAGCTCTTCCATCTTGGACCTGTTTCTTGAATCTAAGAAAAGAAATTCCTTCTTGGACGGTCCTGTTGACATGCCAAAGCTCAGGTAAACACGTTCTTTCTGTTTCCAACTGAAGGGGCTGTAAAGCATGCTGACTGGGACATATGATAATTAAAAGGAACGGCTTAATTTTTCAAAGCCAGTTTTCCAGTCTAAACAACAGATAGTTAAATATTTAATCAGATACATTTACACAATTCCTCAAAAAATTAAAAGGTGACAGCCAGCTAAACCATGCAAGAAAAAACCAGTATTGGATTCCAAAGTAATTGGATGTGTCATTTAAGAAGCATGGCTAATACAGCAGAAAACACTAAGCAAGCAGCCTCTGTGTTTGTAAATATAGTATATCTGAATAAACACACAACCACTTAATGGTGCCGTTAGACAGGGCTTGAGGAGAAGAGCAAACTGAGACATTTCCTCAGAGGCAAAACCTTTTAGAACGATACTTGTACTCCTTTCTCAAGCGGTGCTTTACCGAAGTGAAAAAAGGAGGCAAAAAATTTGGGTTGAAAAAGCTAGACACATAGTCCAGAGGTTGCCTCACAAGGAGTGCAATAGGGAATCAGGTTAAAAACAGAGTTCTGCCTACTACTCCATCCATAATGCTGAAAATAATTGCTTCAGGCAGTGTGGGGAGGCTACCAAGCAGATAGAACCTAATGCAATGTAACATGTTATCTATGTAATGTAAATACAGTATTAAGAGCATCACACCTCACTGAGAACATTATAGCACATCTTGTGAAAGCTGCAGGTGGGACTTGCATGTTGCCACCTCAACTTTAAATCTTGCTCTTTTCCTAACCTCCCAGCCAGGCAACTTATACCCTATTAGAATTGTACACGGGTTAAGTAGCCATGCAGTTTATTTTCTAGTTAATGGTCAGAGGCTGAAGTTTATACTTACCAGCACCATTTCATGTCTATTATAATGTCTGAAATGGCATCTGTTAGCGTTGAAACGTTTTCAAATTTCATTCCACGACTGGAAAGTACAAAGGAAACAATTTTTTATTTTTTGCTATCAGCAGAATATTTTTAGAAATGTGTAATGTTTAAGCACATTTTATGACGACAAAATAAGCCACAAACACATTCAATTAAATCAGCTAAATATGCTTCTAATTGGATATTCTCTGATAGAGAATGCTGAAATTGGTAAAGGTCCCCCCACAAGTTAACTGCCAGTCGTTTCCGACTACAGGGTGCGGTGCTCATCCCATTTACAAAAACACTTGTTGTCCAAAGACACTTCTGTGGTCATAGGGCTGGCATGACTATAGGCCGAGGTGCACAGAACACTGTTACCTTTCCCACCAAGGTGGTACCTATTTATCTACTTGCATTTACATGCTTTCGAACTGCTAGGTTGGCAGGAGCGGGGCTAAGGGCAGGAGCTCACCCCATCTTGTGAGGACCCAGGTCTCGAACCCTGGCCTGCTGGTTAACAGGCATAGTGTCTTAAGCACTAGTGCCACCACAGCCCGTAATGGTGAAATCACATGTTCAAAATCTCCTCTTTCTAACATCAAAATATGAATATATATATTTATGAATACAGAAACTCAAACATATGACAAGTTATATCATTCTGCAAAACGGCAATTTACAATGCCTCAACAAAAGCACCTACCAAAAAAACCCGAGTTCAAAGCTTTGCAAAGAAATATCATACTTGCTTAAAATATGTATAAAGACATCAGAATTTCATGGTTTCACGTTTTAGTATTTCACTACTATAGTAAAGCATTTTTAACATCTTACCAGTGTTCATGAAAGTCAAATGAAACATATGTTAGGCTTGGATTATTATATAGGAGAACCTGCTTAAGATAAGCATCACCAATAATTTTTTCACGTCCTGCCTGGTCCACCAAGTTGATGATGACCTGTTTAAAGTAGTAGGAAAAATGCAAAAATGAAAATAAAACCAACAAAAAAATAACTTATGGCTATGTGTGCACAAATGTTCAGCATGGGTGCTCATGTGTTTTGTTAATAGCAAATGCTCTTGTGCCCAAAAAAATTTCCACTCTACTTGACTCCTAGGCACTTTTAATGAGGACTAGAAGCTCCATCAGTACTTGATCTTTATTACAAAGCCATCATATTATGAAGCATTTAGGTATAAGCTAGATGTCCTAGAAATTTTGATCGGGCTAAATCTCGTTTCTTTCCAAAAGGAAGCTCAACCCTGAGGACTGAGAGAAAAGAAAAGTCCTTCCACCTACTGATTAACCAAAAGTGCTGGGTCAAGCTCCAAAAGCAAAAAAGGGGACCTCCAAACAAAAAAAACTTCCACACTTCACATGAGATAGGCTTCCTGGAGATAATCCAAACTGTCTCATTTTTCTGGCCAATTTATATGTTCAGCCTTAAGTAAGACACCTTCCTAAACTGGCAATCTCAGCTCATGTCTCTAAAGGACAAAAATTTGCAAGGCATAAGCAGGTGGAAATATGAAAAGGTTCTGATGAAATGTTTTTGAAAAAAGTTCTCATTTTAGGAAATGAAAAGTAATAAAAGATACACAGAAAATTGGCAACACCTCAAAAACACTACAAATTTCACTTAATCAGACTCATGAATCTAAAATTTGCAGGATGTGTGCACACATACACAATGTTCACAATCAGAAAACAATGTTTCATGAATACTAGTATGAAAAGCTATGAAAGTCTTTTGTTCAACTTACTTAATCACGTGTATACCGTATTGATGCTTGAGCGTGTAAAACAACCTAATTTGTCATAAACTGAGTAATGTTGATAGATGAATTAGAAAGATCATAGTAGTCCATACGAAAAGTGATACATAGTGCAACTCAAATGGTTGTAGGGCACAGTTTGCACATCCTCATCAAAACTAATGGAGATAGTACCATACTACTAGTGCCATTTGGCTCAGAGTAAATAGTTCTGAAGTCCTACAACTGTCATTTCAAGCCAAATTTTAAATCAAATTTAAATTTTGCGACATTTATACACAAACTGAAAAGCAAAAGTATTTCTACTGCTGGAAAATTATACATTCCAATTACAATGTATACCTAAAGGTTATAATGGCTTCAAAGTTTAATTCAAGATCTTTTTAAAACACACCTGTTTTGTATACATTTTCAATTGTTCTTCAAAATGCACACAGAAATAGGGGACAGTTTCCTTCTCACCTACAAAGCAAAGACAAATGTAATTTAAACCCACATTTGAAATCACTAACTTACTACTGCAGGGGCATGCTAAATTCATGTGCACACAATTCTGCAGAAAGCATTTTTAAAGGATAAAATAAAAAGCCACTGATGACTGGTGCATATGAGCAATTCTGGTAAAAGAACATTATCAAATACAGCTCCTTGGAACTTCTGCTTCCTATTTAACATTACTTTACAAGTTCTGAAGATGCCATCTAAAATCTTTCTGCTGTGGTATACCACAGGTATATCCAGACATCCCACCACCTGATTGTGTAGAAAATGCTAGACTCTGCTACTATCCCACCAAGACGCATTCTTCCTAACTATGGGCCCAAAAATGCTCAGTAAGTGTATCTAAACTCCTGAAAATATTTTTGGCAGATGGAACTATAAGAAGAAAATACAAAGAACAAAATTCAGCACTGTCAAGAGACTTCTGCACCACTCCTGGGTGTGCCATGCATCGGTCCACAGACATACGCTGGTCTCACCAGACCACCATAGGAATGGAGAGACAGGTGAGTTACACTGGCCTAAATTGGTTAAGATTGCACCCTCAATTTGATACACATATCTTTAAACAAATTACAATCTTAGCTGAAGGACAGCACCTCATTTGGTTCATAAGATGCTGTCTGAATGTACCTATTAAACCACAATTGCTTCCATGTCTCACTAGGAATATATAAAGCTTTTGACTATGAAATTCAGCTTTACATTGTGTTTATGCAACACATAAGAAATATTCAAATGCAAATCTGACTGGTGAGTGTACAGGGTAAATTACCTAACATCATGCAGGAATGACCATAATGCAGGCAACCACCATTTTACTCTAGTTACAAGGATCCAGACACACCACACAAGAGACACCATACATTTTAGTTAGAAGTCAGAAACGCAGTCCAGAGTTCTTTTAACAGCACAAACTGCAGATATTGTAGCAGCACTTACCCTTGTCCAGTCGTGGCCTGGGATTGTATCGATAACCAACCTGACTCCAGAATACTGGCACAGAGCCTCTTGTCTGAACAAACGAGAGGGTGTGATTATGGACATGAATCAATTGTTCTGTTTCCACATAGTTTGCAACATTCCCATTTTTATCAACTCCTCTTCGTTTGTAGCGCATCCCTAGAAAATAAGCACACAACATTCTCAGTAAGAATACAGGGCTTTGGTAGTAATGCTGCATGAAATCCTCAACTGAATGTTACAAACATTCCTTTTAAACAGGACAATAAGCAAAAATTTCAAAAGAAACTGATATTAGTAGATTAGCCCTGTAATATGGGAAAAAAATTATAAGGTTAGGTCACTCGTTTTGTAAATTTAAAGAACTGTGGTGTATGCATTTTCCAATGCAAACTGGAAGAAATTTTGGACTAAATGCACTGTGCTTTAAAAGTTACATAAAATGAATAGCTATAATTCTAACAAGTAACAGTAGCTATAATTCTATCAATAGCTATAATTCAGTATAATGTATAATTGTTTCTAGGCTTCCATATTTTAAATTCCTAACACTACACTTTTTAGCATATTCTTTCACCTAGATTTTTCTGTATTAGCTGCCAAATACTGCTCAGAAAGCATAATTTTATATCATTTCAAAAACAATATAAAAATAGAAAATTTTAATATACATCAGAAAGCAAATTTGTAGAATATAAAACTACTAGCAAAAAATGTACCCACGTTGCAGGAGTAAAATACCCCCCTATACCTTATCCAGTCTATGGCTGCAATCCTAAAGACAGTTTCCTAGGAGTAAGAGCTATTGAAAACAATGGGGCTTACTTTTGAGTAGACATGGTTAGGATTGTGCTCTTCGTCTTATCTCCCATTTACACAACATGCGCATAAACCACTCAAGCATCAACCATCCCCAATCCAAGCATCCCCATGTGCATCAACCCCTGAATGCGCATCATCCCCCCACATGCAACATTCCCCAATGCGCATCAAGCCCCCATGTGCAACATCCACACATGCGCCACACCTCCATGTGCACTCCAAGCACATCATCCCCCATGTGCGACATTCTCCATGCGCACCACCCCCATGTGTGACATTCTCCATCTGTAACAATTCCCCCATGCCCAACATTCCCCATGCGAACCAACCCCCATGCGTAACATTCCCCCAAGCGTACCAACCCCCATGCACATCATTCCCCCATGTGCAATACTCTCCATGCACACCAATCGCCCATGCACATTAATTAATTAACCCCACCATGCACAACGTTCCCCATATGCATCCACCCCATGCGCAACATTCCCACCATGCGCATCAACCCACCATCCCCCATGTGCACCATCTTCCCCAGTGCACCAGGCCCCAGGCACCAAATTGGCTCAGTCACCAGGCACCAAATTGGCTCAGGCTCCAGGCAACAAATTGGATCAGTTTTCAATGTTAAGTATAAGACAAAAACATGTTGTGCCCCTTTACAGGTTAAATTTCTCCATGTCAGTTCTTGGTGTATGTTGATGTCCCAGTATGGTCCAGGGGTTGAGGCAGGGCCTTGATCACTCAGGGATTCTTCAATATAAAGTATAAGGAGGAAAACATGTTGCACCCCTTTTTACCCCCTTCTGATTGGAATTTCCAAAAATCGGTTCTTAGTGGGTGCCTCCATCACGGAAGGAACACTCTCCCCCAATTTCACACTTCAAGTTCCAGCAGTTTTGGCAAGGTGTTGATGAGTGAGTGAGTGAATCAGTCAGTCAGTCACTTTTCAATTTTAAATATATAGATTATCCCACTCAGGTTAACTAGGAAAGCATTCACACATGGCTGCTTTTTTATTCTGCACATTTTATCACAAGTCAAATGGTACAATAAAAAATACACAGCACTCAATTCAGGGGTACATTCAGGATATATGCTTACCAGCTCTGTGGCGGCTTCGCCGTGAAATAATTGCCACAAGAAAACATGGGTGAATGTCATCCACACAAATAGGCTCTTGAGGTGGTGTCTCAGGACTGCTTTTTTCCTCATCTGATGTTTCATTATAATTAACTACAAGCTCTTCAATCTGAACAAATCCCTGGATGACTGGGATAATCCAAAAATCTACTTCCGGTTTCTGCAAAGTAACAAAAACACAGTTTACACCTCTACCAATTTTTATGTTTCATATTTGAAAACACTGAGACATTTATACTGTTTAAAGTCTACTTATTTGAAATTTTGAATTCAAACAGTAGGAAACTTCATCAGCCAAGCAGCACTGCCAGCCAACTGGGTTAACCAAATTAAAAGTACAGGTGTTCTAAAAGTACACTAGGGTTTAAGCTTAGTAACCTTCCTTGGATTTAAAAAAATGGAGGCAAAACAGTGGAGAAAATAGGTTTAAGACGCACTTCCAGATTCCTTGCTTCTCCATTGTTCCTCATTGAATGTTTCATTTCAACAGCTAAAGGCATTTGATTCTAAGACTCCCTGCCAATACCAAAAATATGTTTTAAATAAAAGCAGTTTTTTTAAAAAAGTATGTTCCTTTACAATTGTTTAAAAACAGCTTTTCTTACAGTTGTAAAGAAGCAGTCAGCAATTAGAAATGCAAACGACCCTCTGCCTTTGCCTGGCTTAGGTGAAGAACAGAATGCCTGCTTGCAAGAATGCCTTTTTACAGAAGCAGAAAAGGTGTTTTGAAAACTGATTTGCCGTGGCCATTCATGTATAAAAAAATCAGTGTGTAAGAAGCGTGAACCTGTACACCACCCTTGCTGCATGCTCTTTCCAGCTTGAATGCAGCGGAAAATTCAACCCCTTCAGTCTAGGTATGACCTGATGTGTTTCATCTGTGTTTCCAAGCCAAGCATGGACAGTACGCTGAATCATTAATCAGTGCTGATAGACAGGACTCAGACCTGATCCTCTAGTCTAGAAAAAGATCAGCAATTTTTCTAATTCATTCTAACTAGACTAGAAACTAGTTTTCCTAGGCATCAATGGTTGAAATTCTTACTAATGTTGTACATATAAACCTTGATGAACAAACACCCTTAAGGAAAAGGGTGGAGGGGAATTCTTCTGGGTGGGGAGAGGAAAACATGCAGTCATGAGGTTAGTAATCTGCAAACAATGCATACAGATAGGTTGCACTACACTTGTACAAGATCACAGAACTAAGAAAGTCATCATGCAATATTTTTCTTCCATTCTAGATTTCAAACATCTAAACTATGGAAATTTAAGGCATACTATATGATACCGTAATGTAATTTACATACAAATAAATAGTATACGGTAACCACAGCAAATAAAGCAGCTCAGTGTACCAATATTGAGGTTCTTTAAAAAGGTACTTGGGATTAAGCATTCTTAAACATATGTGAAAAATTACTCACACCAACATTGATCAGATCTTCAATCATGTGCTTGTTCCAAAAGAATCTGTCATCAACCTGGAAAAAAATTACAATGCAAATCTTTACTTTTTATAACTCATTGGATCTCATAGCATTTCTCCAGCATATTCACTCTTATCAAAAGCTGACACCGAAGTCCTTCAAGAATAAGTGGGTTTTGATTTTACAGTTATTTGATAAGAAATCAGATACACTCACATGCAAATGAAAGTTCATTTAAATCACAGTATCTGAACCTATGCCCCCTCACCTTCTTCCAAAGAGGCAAGCCTGTCTTCTCACATGTACTTTGCCTTTGCACAGAGTTTGTTAGGTCATAAGTCAAACTGTAGTAAAAAGAATCTGAGTCCATAAACATTTTTAATAACTCCTCTAAGAGTCTCCTCTCCAGTCTCTCTTTCTCTCTACTTTCTTTGACCTGCAAAATAGTAAACATTAGAAAAAAACAATTTTAACCAACTTTGCTTTAATAATAGACCCGCTCTTATGCCTTTCCAAGGACAGGTCTGCAGCTTGTCAACCTTAGCCATTGCACCATCCCCAGAGGATATGTACTGAACCTCATGGACTCATTGAACCACATGGTGCCTCGCACAATAAGACTTGAGAAGCCTTCTGAGGCTTTTGGAATGCTCTTAACAAGTTCTTCCAGTTTTCCAACAAAACCAACAAGCTCTTTAAAGAGCATGCTAGAAGTACCCCCTCTAAGCCCATCACCACTCTGCTACTAATTAAACAGAAATATTTCTAATTTATGTTACTGCTATCTCACTATAGGATTCTTCATCCTGGCTGTTACAGCTTTTGCAGCCAATGAAGGATGCTTAGCCCATCACAGCCACTATCCTAACTGTTCAACTATGGGCACAATCCTAACCAATTTAGGCTTAACTAAATATTAGGCCTAACTAAAACTAAATATTCCAGATATTCACCTAGAATATCATCCTGTGGTGGTTTGGGAAGGTCAGCATATGTGTCTGCAGTGGCCTAATCCCTCCAGGAGTGGGACAGAAGTGCCTTATGGCACTGTTATGACACCCCCATCTCAGCACAGGACTTAACTGGGACTTATGCCAGCCTACCTGGAAGTTAGGATTGCAGTCTATGTCTCCTACAATGCTATTTCACACAGTGCTTCACATCTGGGGAATGAATGCTTCATTCTATCTGAGGAAAAGCTGTTTAGCTTTTGAATAATAAAATCACATTCTTTACGCTTGTTCTTCTGCTAGCTCTACCAAAAGAAATATATCCTACAGATCAGTCATGGGCATGGTCTTTCCTGGATTCAAGTGACAAAGCAAAGGTAATCCATATAGCAAGACTTACCATACAAAAACTATATAGATGAAATCTTTCTAGCCACCTTCTATTCCTTCTCAAAAATTAAAAAGGGACTCAGCAGTTCTGAGTTAGATATACTGAAATGAGCCAACAATGAAACATTTAATTATCAAAAAGGCCGTTTCAAACTGACTGGATTAATAAAGTTCTGGGACTGAGCTAAGTATTCAGGGCCTAAGTGTTCCTTGTGGAACCTCACTGGAAAAACACCGGTCTAGACTAAACAGTATAGGGTAAGACATGGATCCATGAAGGACCCCAACCAAGCAAGAAAGTAGAGGAAAAGCTTCAATGACAGGAAGAAAGAGAACCAGATGATCACTGTTATCATTTAAACCTAGTTCCTGAAGATAATAAAGAACACATGGATTGACCATGTAGGAGTCCGAAGACGAACCAAGGAAGAGATAAACACAGTACAAATCAATTCCAGCAATTTTGATAAGGATTGTAGTACATAAATCAGAAGCCAAATTCCAAGGGTCAAGATAATAGATTACTGGATGCTCTAGGAAGGATAGTTGGGAAAGTCAAAATGAGGGCATAATCCTATCAATTTTTCAGTGCCAACATAGCTGCAGTGCAGCCCTAAGAAGGGAATCTTCCCCTACTTTGAGAAGGCCTCTGTGACTGTCCCTACCACCACAGGATGTAGTGCAGGACATGTGAAAATGGCTGCATCAGGGCTGGAAAGTTGGAAAGGAGGGGTCTTGAGAGTGGCTGAATGAGTTAACATTTTATTTGGAAAAGAATCAATTTTTTAAAAAAGTGTTTGAGTGCCTGGAAATCATATGTAAGTCACTCATTAGAGAAAGAATACAGTATTTAAGGCCTCTTTATAAAAATAAAAACCTCTGAAACCTACAAAAATCCCACCTTTCTTTTATTAGTAGCAGAAACATTTGATTTAATTTGAGTAAGGGTCTTGAGCAGAAACTTAGAGTCATCTGGAGACTGTGTAATCTTCTCCGGTTTATATATTCCAAAATGATGTTTTTTACAAAGCTGAAAAGTAAAAGTAACATTAATTAGCATGATGTTTAAATAACATTTTATCTGAATAGCTATAAAGTATCTTTGAGATTATACTGCCTGCAGAAACCATGTTGATGAAAGCTGTATTCCCCACCTCCTCCTCCCTAACAAAGCCTCAGCTGATGGTCAGGGGCCCATCAGTACTAAAAGGGAGGTGGGCAGAAGTGAATTACAAAGGGGAGAATACATGGAAATTAAGAGGAAAACTGAAGCGAACCTTGAATTTATTCATCAATATTCATTTTATTAACTACTGTTCAAAATAATCTTACCTCCAGCTCCAAGTCCTGAGGTTCAGCTTCAGAGAGTGGTATTGCTGCAATCTTTGTTATTTTGCATACTTCATGACCTCCTGGAAGCTTGCCAACCACTACTTTTTGGCGAATCAGAAGAAGCCACCAAGGTAAATCTATTTTGTAACAACAGAAAAGCAACAGAAAAATCAGAAAAGTGTATTATAACTGCAAAGCATGTCTTCAAACTACATTGAGGTTAAATGTCTTCACACTATTGTACATTGAGCTCAGTTAATTAAGACCTGGTAGAATGGAGAGTAATTCTAACATCAGGAAGAGGGAAGAGAGTTTGGAAACTAAAGGTATAGAACTGAAGGTGGGTGTGGGAACACCGTCTAGAACTGCATCTCTCCTCCTCAGCTTTACCACAATGGAAGATTCCCTGCTTGGGAGATACTTAACCCATTTGCTGATGCCAGCTTTGCAGGCAAGGTCAATTCTGGATGAAAGGGATGACAAAATACCTACAAGTCTTCAATTATGCTTCTTAGGTGAATTATTCCTAGTAAAGGCTGTGAAAATTCCATCTTAGTAAGAAGAAAGGCAGAAATGTTTCAGATATTTGCTTAGTGGGAAAGGAAAAATTTCACTGGCAGCAAAAATCTGAGAAGCAGACTCCTTTAAAGGAGGATTAAAGAACTGCAAAGAACCAGAAGCGGGGGTTGGTATGGCACAGACAAATAAAATTAGACCAAAAATCCTACATACACTTAAAGACCCAAAAGACACAAAACATCCTAGTTCTGAGTTACAGGTGGATTCTATGCATTGTGTCAGAAAAGTGACACAAGGTTAGAAGGTTGTGGTGGTTGGAGGTGGTTGAGGAGCTGAACAATTTTTTGCTTGTTTTGAGATCCATCAAACCGAAACTGTTTGCCATCATTTACTCAGCAGAGTCCCCCCTTCATTGTGAATGTGCAGGATGGGAGGCAGACAACAAAGGCAGTAAACTCCAGAAAGGCAGCTGGACCAGACTTAATTCCTGGTCGGGTGGTAAAAGATTGTGCTGATCAGCTAAGCCGGGGTATGGACTGTAATTTTTAATCAAATCCCTGACACAATGTGCAGTTCCTGGCTGGCTCAAGGCTTCCACCATCGTTCCACTGCCTAAAAAGTTGCCTACAAATAATCTGAATGACTACAGGCTGGTGGCACTAACTTCTATCTTAATGGAAGTGCTTTGAGCAGTTAGTTCGGAAATATATTATCTCCTGCCTCCCTGATTCCTTTGATGGGCTTCAGTTTGCTTACAAAGAAAATAGATCAACTGAGGATGCGATTAACACTGTGCTTCATATGGCCTTATCCCACTTGGAAACACAAGGGAATTATGTAAGAATGTTGTTCGCGGATTTTAGCTCTGCTTTCAATACCATTATACCCCTTAGATTGATAACTAAACTTAAAGATTTAGACTTTCCAGATTCTATCTGTTTATGGATACTGGATTTCTTAACAAACCGTCCACAAAGGGTGAAACTAAATGATTACATTTCCACTGTCAAGATACTCAGCATTGGCACTCCACAAGGTTGTGTCCTCAGCCCACTATTGTTTTCCATTTATTCATCTGATTGTACCAATAACCATCCCAATAATAGGATTATTAAATTTGTGGACGACACTACACTAGTAGGACTTATTTCTGGGGATGATGAGTCTGTGTATCAGGACGAGGTATTACAGCCAGTAGTGGGCCCGGCCTGGCCCAACAACCAGATCGCCGGAAGTGGGCGGGCCAGGCCAGGCTCAGGGGCGGGGTCAGGAGCAGGGCCGGGGTGGGGGCCGGGGTGGATCAGAGGCGGGGCCGGGGAGGGCACACCACCCACCCCAGCGCGCTGAGGGTGCGGGTGGGCGGGGTGAGGGGCAGGGCGAGGGGTGGGCCCTAACCCCGGCGCACTGCGCATGTGCCAAGCTTAGCGCACGTGCAGTGGATGCTGAAGCTGGTGACCGACCAGCTTCAGCGTCCACTGTGCATGTGCTAAGGTTAGCGCACGCGCAGTGTAGGACTTCCCCAGGCGCGCCAAACCAGTGTGCCCAGTTTTCTGGGGGCCCCCCCAGCTACCGGATCGGTAGCGGGGGTTCAGAAACAAGAAGCGGTTTGGGCGATCCGGCCCGAACCGGCTTCAGCTCACCACTGATTACAGCTATCCCACTAGTGCAAAAAAATAATCTCCTGTTTAACATTCAAAAAACCAAGAAGTTTATAATGGACTTTAGGGGAAAAAAGAGCAGATATCCAGCCTCTGTATATAGATGGAGGTTGTGTGGAACAGGTGGTTGAATGTAAGTTTCTCGGGACCATCATAACAAATGACCTGACCTGGAGTGTGAACACCGCTGCTTTAATCAGGAAGGCACAACAACATATGTATTTTCTAAGGATTCTCAGAAAACAACAACTGGCTGAGAGTTTACTGACTACCTTCTCTATCTGAGTTCAATTGAGAGCATATTAACCTACTGTCTCTGGGTATGGTTTACAAGCTGCACAGTGGCAGAGAAAAAGGCGATTCAGAGGGTGATTAAGACAGCTTAAAGTATCATTGGCTGCTCACTCCCCTCCTTGCAAGAACTGTACAGGAACAGATGTAAAAGGAAGACATCAAATAAATTGAAAGATTCCTCTCATCTGGAACATCAGCTCTTTGAACTATTAGCATCGAGAAGAAGATTCAGGGTATTGAGAGCAAGGATGAGCAGATTCAAGAACAAGTTTTTACCCAAGAGCAGTACTGAGTTTAAATGCAGGGATGTTGTATGGTTAGTGTGTTTCTTTTAGCCTTTTCTTTAGTGGTGTTGTCTAGTTTTACCTTGGGGAAGAGCACCTCATTTTGTTGCACCCAGTTGTGAGTATAATGACAAATAAATTTCTTATGTCTTCTTATGTCTTAAAAAGTGGTTGCAAGAGGAATAAGAAACAGAAAATTTAAAGAACGTATAAGAAAAATAGGTACAATAGTAATGGGAAAGAATAAATTCAAAGGATATGAATAGAGCACTATAAAAGGTACAGAAGTGAGATAATTTAAGACTGCAGTCTTCTTTAATTTACTGAAACACAGTTTCTTCTTTGTTTTATAACACAAAAAATTGCAAACTACATATATTAGCACTTCAAAGGCAAAAACTATGTTAATTCCACAATAATCTTAAACAGATCTTCTCAACATTGAAAAGGTATCAGAAAAAACAAAGCTCCATGAACTGAGCTAACAGTGACATTTTGGCTGCAATCCTAAAGACACTTTCCTTTCCCACTGAACACAATGGGGCTTACTTCTGAGTAGACATGGTTACGATTGCACTGTTCATCCGATTAATTCTGTATTATTTTCCAGAGGTGCTAGGCTTACAGGGACTTCAAGAACTAAAGCAGGAACTCTCAGCCACTGACTAGTCCTTCTAATCAATATTCTTTCATCCCATCTTTGCTTCTATCATCACAATCCTTTCTCCCAAAGCCTCAGATGCTGCTAAAACAAGGAAAGTTAAATAATCCAAATGTAATTTGTTCTGAGCACATGACTTGGATCCCTTGATACAGTCTTGACTTGGTTTAATTGAGCTACATAGATCCAACACTAGCTATAAGGTTCATGTACCTTTAAGCAGGCCTCTGTCAGTCTTGGAAGACTATGGTCTCGTGCTCGGCACTGCATACGCTGCATGGGAAGCACGAAAGCCTGGGTTGGATTGTTATGGAGGATAGGCTGTTACCCAAGCAGCAAATCCCCCCTCTCCACGCCACTGAATTAATCCAATGGAAAGGCAGAGCCAATACAATTGGATTCGGCTGGCGTCACAGAGCTGGGCTAAGGACAGAAGCTCACCCTGTCTTGTGGGGCCGACCCGGGTCTCAAACCCTGGCCTGCTGGTTAACAGGCACAGTATCTTAACCACTTGCGCCACCCACAGCCACCATGTACCTTTAATCAGCAAGATTAATGAATCAGAGTAATCCTATGCATGTCTACTTAGAAGTTAAGTACCACTGTGTTCAATGGAGCTTACTCTCAGGAAAAGGTGTATACACTTCCAACTCAGGACCATACAAAGAAAGACTCCTGGCTCACAAATGGCAGATTTTCACAAAGCTAAAAGAAAAACTATGGCCTTCTTTCCTAGGTGCTGCTTTCCTAGGAATTACGCCTGAACATAGTTGTGCTGAATACAGCTGCAATAAGACAGTTTAAGAGAACTGTACATATTTGATATACTATGTGACCACCTTGTACAATTTACCTGTTGTTTCTTTAAAAGTCCAAGGTAAAATAATTTTACCAACAGATATTTTTTTTTAACTTTTGTACTCTTTTCAGAAAGTCAGACTCTCACAGGATACATTAAGGACAACAGGAAATATCAGAAAACTATTAGGCAGATAAAATTATATCTAAAGGAAATGCTAAGTGAATCACAACATTTACTTATAACTAGAAAAATCTGGTATTCTTTTAAAAGATAATTTGCTTTATATTAGGAGGAAACCATATCTCTTTCACCCACAATCCAACTTAGAAGTACGCATACCACAGTCACTTTCGTTCTGGAAAGTATTAAAACTTTTTGATTTGATTTTTCACATACTCTTGCACCATCTGGTTTCCAGCATATTTAATAAAATATATTGCACATTGGTTTGTTTTGGTTAACTCTTATAAATACTCAAGTATGACTAAGGCTATTTTTTTCAAGCAGGCCTCCATCAGTCTTGAAAGACTATGGTATCATGCTCGGCGCTGCATACGCTGCATGCGAAGCATGAAAGCCTGGGTTGGATTGTTATGAAGGATAGGCTGTTACCCAAGCAGCAAATCCCCCCTCTCCACCCCACTGAATTAGTCCAATGGAAAGGCAGAGCCAATACAATTGGATCCAGCTGACGTCGCAGAGCTGGGTTAAGGACAGGAGCTCACCCTGTCCTGTGGGGCCGACCCGGATCTTGAACCCCGGCCTGCTGGTTAACAGGCACAACGTCTTAACCGCTTGCACCATCAAGCATATCCTAAATAAGTATCATGAAAGTGGTTGAAGCGAAAAAACTATGAAAAGTCTTCAGACTATGCATGTGACAGAAATTTTTTTTAAAATCAGTAAAAATGTTGACACGTCTTGGCTAGAGGTCTCTCTAGGGATCTCAGGACACAAGTTATTTCCCTTCTTTCTGTTCCAATTCATAACCTAACATATATGTAACAGGAAGGTCAGAATGTAACACTAATCATAACACAATACATAAATCCGACCTCCGTTTTCATTTTTCAGAAAATTAGTCAGAATTCAAAAGACACATTCAAAGCAACTGCAAATTCAGTGTCATGTGGCCAACATATTTAAAAGACACCAAAAAAGGAGAAATAAGATATGTGGGTTTTACACAGGAGCTAGACTTCACTGCAAACAGATCAGAGCTCAAAATGCACATACAGCATGATAGTACCATCAAGCCAAGACATATGGCACTATTTCTCAAAACTAACATATTTTGGGAGAAAAAAGTAGCAGAACTCTTACCTCTCAGGGATCCATGCCAAGTTCTTAACAGTGCTGAATGAAATTTATTGTTCCTACAAACTTACCCAGGAAAATGTTTCAACAACTGAGCTGGTTGCCAACTCATTTCCAGGCCCAATTCAAGGTTCTGGGATTGACATTTAAAGCACTTCATAGATTGGGGCCAGGTTATCTGAGGGACTGTCTTCTTCCATATATTCTAGCCCACCTGCTTAGGTTTTCTGAGGGGGTTTTCCTGAAGTGCTGCCTTTCTCCCAAATTAGTGGGACAGCGGCAAGGGCAAGCCAGTAGTGGCGCCACAATTATGGAACTCCTTCCTGGGGAAATTAAGGTCTACTCCCTCCATCGTGGTGTTCCAGCAAGGGCTTAAAAACTTTTCTTCCATCTGGCCTTTTGATGTGTTTCTTTAGCCACTCCCTGAGTATAGTTTCACCCTCCTCCAAATAGCTATTTTTCTGATTTTACTCATTGTTTTATACTTTGTTTTTTATCTATGGATTGTAATTGCCTTGGGCAACTATCTCAACAGAGGAAAGGCAGGATAAAAATATTTTAAATAAACAAATAATTCAGGGTGCTGTGATTGACCTAAAAATCTTGGAACCCAAAAATGTTAGGAATCACTACCTTCCATGCAAGCCAGCTCATCACTTCTTGGGTGTGTTTTAAACACACATGTAACACGCACATAAGGGAAAAAACAATTTGGTGTGCTTTGATCATGTGTACTGGCCAATGACATTGTTCAATAGTTCAAGAAGGAAAGGAAATGACAGGCAAAGATTAAAGATGCTACAAAAACAATTTTACTGTGCAAATAATTTCATAATAGACAAACAAAATAAAGCAATTCACTATTGATCATTCCCTTTACATCTCGGCACAAAAGCTATCATCCTAAACCAGATAAGGCAGCTAAGATAAATCCTTAAAAGGAAATGCATTGGCACAAGTAAAAAAGCAAAAAGAAATAAAAGAAAAAATTTAAAAAGGACACAAATCTAAATAGCTGCACAAAGAGGCCTTGTGTAGGGAAAGTGAATGGTTAAAGTATGGGGAAGAAGGAGAAAGGAAGAAAGCTGGGAGACTAGGAGACTTGTGGGAAATAACCAAAACCACACACCACAATCACTCACATAAAGGAGGAAGATCAACCACTAAGAATGACTTCAGTTTGACTGCGAACAAGATAAGCAAGGAAAGTAAGCAGTGATGGGAGTCTATGTCAAAGACCAAGTTTATCTGCTAGATTGAGTATGATGTGTTGCAGGAAGTCTCAGGGTAAAGGTATCAAAAACAAGCAAGACTCAGAGTTTAACAGTAGAAAGAAGATTTTGAAGCCAGCCCCCAAAACAGGCAACATCCTGGAGGCACTGAAGGAAGGAGCAGAGAGAAGGGATGCTGCAAGGTGGCTGTAGGAGATGACTATTCCAGGCAATACTAGGCAATCTGAGTTTGGCTGCACTCAGGGAGATAAGTGGAGAGAAAGCTAGAAAACTTCAATGAGCAGATAGGCTTCAAATGTACAAGCAAGACATGATGAAAGCGAGGGGGAAGAGAAAATGGTATGGCAGTGTCTACTGACCCAGGTTTTTGTATCTTTTTCACTATGAAATCTTTTGCAATGTGCTCATCAAGGGGCTTTTGTTAATTAATGGTCAGTCTCTGATGGCCTTCCCCTGATCCTTTAAAATGCTACTTTGTCTTTGATCTGGCTACAGGTATGGTGTATAATTCAAGAAGTCAACTGTATCGTTGACATGCCTCGACTGAGTTTAACCATGAGTTGTTGAGGCCAGCTAGGGCCTCAAGATCCTTCTTTTGTTTTATTAACTTCTTTCATCCAAGTTTTATAGTACTACTGTACTACGTATTTAGGCCAGCGGTTGAGTTTGAGAAGCACCAAGTCTTTGTGGGCACAAGGGAGGCAGCAATGCAATGGACAGCATCATTGCAGGGTTCACAGGGGCTTTTTAAAAACTTAACCCTGCCTGAAGCAGTCCCCTGCAAAGTTCCTTGCATCTCAGACTTTTTTAAAAATTGATTGCATCCCATTTCCAGGTTACAATAATGCAGGCTCGCAGGTGCAAGCCCAGCAGCTACATCACCCATACAAGTCACTGCCTTCCTTCCTTCCCCACTCCTTAAAGTGTCATGTGTACTCATTCTCAAGCTGATGGGTTGCAACCCACCAATTTGAGAATCACTAGCTTTAACTGTATGACACAATTGGCATTTTAATTGTATGTTTGTTCATTACATGAGATAGAGATTATAATACCAAAATAGGGTTATACTTTGTATCATTTTAAAACATGTTCAAGTTTCATAAATGTAATATAGTATATAGAGATACACTGAACACAATGAACACATTTACACTGACTGCCATTTTTGTCAACATTTTGCAGACGATCTTAGAAATGTCTGAACCACTTGTATACTTGTGTGCAGCTCTTAGACTCCTCTCCATACACTTCCTGCAACTTTGCAAAGGTCTCTGTACAGGTATCACAAAGCTTTTGGCAAAATTTGATGCAGATTCTCTGCTCAACTTTCTCTGTCATGGTCAATGCAATGACTGCACACCACACACCTTCCTTCCAAGCACTGCTGTAAGGAGAAGTAAACTAGGAAATTAAAACTTAGGTGCGCATGCATGGTTGGGGTCTAGGTTAATCCAAGTGGCTTCACTCTGCGTATTTTAGCTCCTTTACAATGGCACCAGTCCCCTATCTATTCATTTCTATATATTTACATAAATTTGAAGTGTCAGTTCTTTTTTCTTTAGCTCCCAACATAGTGTCAATAGATGTTGCCCATATGCCAAAATGTTTGCCCCTCACCCCAGCCCATACCAGGCTAGCACATCTGTTTTTACTATTTTTAGCAAATGTTTTTAGTCTGCATGTTTTTATTCAATCTAATTGTATTTTAATTATATTTTAACTGTGTTTTAATCTTTATTTATGATCTACTTTAATGATGCTTTATTTCCCTGATGTTAGCCGCCTTGCGCTCCCTCTTGCAGGGGAGGAAAGGCGGGACACTAAGTAAGTAACTAACTAACTAACTAAATAAATAAATGTTGGGTAGGAAAAAAGGGAGAAAAGCAAAGAAAGCTATTTCACTTCAGCCATAACCAATCACCTGCTTCTATGTAACTTCAGTCACTCCTGACTTCATACCTTAATTGGAGACCTTACTGTTTTCCTCAGAAAATACTTTGTTTCACATTGCTGATGGGATATCTTTTAGGGTTAATCAAAATACATTTAAAACTAGACTCTAATGTTTAAACTTCAGCCCCAATGTTACTTAACTGATTCTAATTTTCTTTTAAAGAAAATACAGCTAACTAAAACTTGTATTTGCCCAAGTTATAAAGGCCAGCTAAGAAGGAAGGACTCTTTAAAAAAGACCCTGATGCTGAGAAAAACTGAAGGCCAACGGAGAGGGGGACAGCCAAGGATGCGGTGGTTAGACAGTGTCACCAGGGCTATGAACATTAATTTGGATGGGCTTCGGAAGCTGGTGGAGGATAGGGGGCCTGGCGTACTGCAGTCCATGGGGTCATGAAGATTCAGACACAACTGAACGACTAAACAACAAATAAAGGCCAACTTTCCTCTTAACAATAAAAAGTACTTCTGTTTTCTACTAATCCAAAACAATGAACATCTTTGGTTTCCATGGCTAAAGCCAACATTAGAGGTTGTCAGTTCTCCTGCCCTCATGGAGGAGACAAGACAAGCAGTCACCAATGTAACTATTGTTTATGCACACTGTTCAAAGGCAGTACTGACAAAACGGTTTTTGTATTTTAGTTCTAGATATGGGAAAAACATGCCTGCTGCCAAAGCATACTTGTGAAAAACCCCTTACTTTCCCTATTGTTTCCTCTGAACATCCTTGTATCAGCTAACAGTAAACAATCTTACTATACACAGAAGCCCTCTGGCACATGGAGTGAGTTCATCAGGGTTCTATTAAACAGTCCCCCAGGCTGATTAACATCTACATGAAGCTATTAGGAGTGGTCATCTAAGGATCGAGACTTGTCACCAATACAGCTTCTGCCCCTGGCAGCGCTATCATTGGGTCAAGCAGGGAACCACTTAGTGCAGTGTTCTCAGAGGGGCACAGTATTGATCTTTAAGGAGAACAGTTTTATATGTATTAGGATTTTGTAAAAACAAGTGGCAATTTACTTTTTATTTCAAGATAAATACTCCAACAGTGCAACAGATTATATTTATGAAGTCTTATGAAAAACATCATATTTCAATTAACCTTGCCTAGAATTCAAATTACCTGGCAATCACCCCGCTTCCCCACCTTCCATGAAATGCATGGGATGCTGAAATAGTCCTTAAGTATTGCATTAAGGATATGGGGACTGCATGAGGGTTAACAAACCAAGACTGAATTCAGACATGACAGAGGATCCTCTTAGAGGTTCATGGCAAAAGAGTCACTTTCTTCATGGAAGTCCTGTAATTACTGAATGCCCTTTCTGCACCCTCTATTAACCTTCCAAAAAGGGCTGAAATTTTCTGTTTGGCTTTTAAAAAAATAGTGGTCTGCCATTCTTATTACTATTCATGGCACAGTTTGAGAATTTTAAATGCATTGCCTGTATTTAATGTATTCATTTTAATTGGAATTTTGTTGTCTATTGTTTTAAGCCTTCTCTGGAAATATAAAGCAGAGAGATACACTGACAGTTTGCATTTTTTTTCATGCAAACATGGGCAATCTGAAATAAAATTACATAGCTCTGGCACTTGAAAGCTAACCAAAGTCTCAATTACATCTCTCAAAGAGATTGTGAACACATTCAATCTGTCTGCAGAATCTGGGGTATATTCAGTTCTGCTATGATAAATTATGGCAAAAAATATGTATTCATATTGTTTAGGCAGGTCAGTGACAAACACACAATTTTGTTCACTGAGGAACCAGTGTAGTTGCTAATAAGGGCATGGAAATAGGAAGGCCTTGAAAATGCATGCAATGTCTGTACAGCAGCTTTTCTCCAACAGCTACCAGATGCCAAGAGACCTTTTTATTTATTCGTCCTGTGCTCTTAATCAATGAATCAAGCAGATATCAAAGCTCTACAACTTGTCTAAGTCAAAATTACCACAGGGTTCCATAATACAAGGAAGTAACGCAGTGTTTTCAGCTCAGTCCTCCAAAAAAAATCAATAGCTGCTAGCCCACATTCAGCTGTGAAGCAGGAGCACTGTTATCTTGGAAACATGCTGAGTATGCTTATACAACTTTATAACACATAACACTTAACCCTGAGAATGCAGGTTAAATCAACCAATGACTGCTGTTTCCCCTGAAGAGCCAAAGAGCACAATACTATCCATGTCAACCCAAAAGTAAGCCCCATTGTGTTCAATGGGTCTTACTCTCCGGAAAGTGTCTTTAGGATTGCAGCCAAATTCTGACAAAGTCCAAGCTTAACAAAAATGCATAGCATCTCACTAAACTGAAGCTTTGACTAAGACTATCAGCAAATGATGTAGTTTTCCCATCAACTACAGTGAAAATACCTTATATGTGAAAAATATAAACAAGGAGTTTATCACTCCAAATATTTACAGATAACAGATACTCTAGTACAGTGGTCTGGGAACAGGGGGTTACCCCAAATTGGGTAAAAATGAAATTCCTGGGGGTAATGGACAGTTGTGCTGGTGTGCACACTCTTCCACTTCCGAAAGCTCCAACGGAAAGCACTACCGCTTTCGCCACAGAGAAGCACTAGCGGAGCTTTCGGAAGGGGAAGAGTGTGCACGCATGTGCACAGTAATGTTTTTTTTTAATGGTTGCTGCGGCTGGCCAGACTTAGCCGCATCGAGTCACAGCAGCCTGAAACTGCCCCCAGTGTCCCCAAACACCCTCCCCAGCCAAGTAAACCATTTACTTTACATTTACTCAAAAGTAAACCACTTACTTTATGTTTACTCCAGATTTTAAAAATTTAGGCCAAAATGTAGGGCGTCCTACATTTTAAAAAAAGTAAGGTTGAAAATCCGGACTTTTGGGTGACCATTTCCTTCCTTTCAAATCAAGGGGGTAACATTGGCATATCTAAATATATTTTGGGATAAAAGGTAAAAAAGTTCCCTGACCCCTGCTCTAGTACTTTACTTTTGCTTTTAATGGGAATATGCACGAACAAAACAAATGTCAATTTCCAATGTCATTCAGCTGTTACAACTGAATTGTGTAGAATAAGAGATCGTCTATGCATTATACAGAACAAAGTGCTCAAGTTCTTGGGACTCCAAATTAAATATAGAGTGTCATTTCTGAAAAATGTGATTTGTGAAGCATTGTGTCAGCCATGGGGAAAGATGGGTTCAATTACCTGAGCAGATAAACTCGTCTTTATTTTTTACTCACACAGCTTTTTAAATAACACTACAAAGTAATTCCCAAAGCCCGCCCACTTGAATCACATGTAAGGATTGCTTTTTAATTGAAACAGAGGAGGGATTCCTACAATTATCTTCCTTTCTTACCCACTAAAACTCCCCTACTCACCACCTGCTTCCACCATGTACTAAAAATATCTCTTCTGTCTGGCAAGGCAGAGACATGGAAGCAATCACATCACCCAAAATCAAATCCAACCCACAAAACGAATTTCATTGGTAAAACAGATTTATTTACTTAGAAGATCCATTGCTTATGAGCCTACTCTAATACAACCTCCCATCAGTCACCCAGCTGTGAGACTAGTTCAATTTCCTAGTAATTTAGATAGCTTACTCCTTAGAGACTCCACACTTCAGGCAGATTTATTAATTCACATTCAGCTCTTTCCTGAAGTTTTCCCTCAATGCCTCACACCACTCACCCTGCTGAAACACAACCAAAATTGCTAATGAGTAATCAGTTCTTGGCTGTTCTTTCAGACACAGTTTTGGATAAACCTTCTTCAAGCTTCCTCTCCCAACATTTTCAGCAACAAATCTGATAAGGAATGGTAGCCTTTTATAAGTTTCTTGATACAAGTTTAATTTTAAATCAAAGCTTACCCCTCTTTTTGCTGTCACAATGGTATTTGCCAAGTTTTCTGATCTCCAGAGGTGTTAGAAGTGTGCATTTTAATACTGGCTGATGCTAGCATGTGAAATTTTTTGTCAGTATTAAAATACAGAACTCAGAAAGATGAAAAATTCACCTGGCTCCTACGTCCAAAACAAATGCGTAAATCTATGTCCTAACATTCTAACTTCATATATGGAGAAGGCTGCTATTTAGTTAAAAAAAAAAAAGAGATTTAACTATGTAGCAGTTTGGGCCAGAATTCTACAACCTTGTCATGGGAAATTAACAGAATGACTCCACAAAACCTGCATTTACTTGAATCTAATGTGCCATCAAATCTAATGCGCACCCCTTTTTCAAAAGTCTTGAGTGTAAAAAACTTTTTACTGGCGATTGTAATGTGCAGCTGCAAAGCAGGTACAAAATTTTACAGCATACAACGAGCTATATGACAATAGGTTAATGCTATTATTTTTACCTACTTGAACTACTTTATGCAACAATAAGTTTGTGTTATTTTTATTACAATATAGTAAATTGCTTTATTACAATATAGTAAACTAAATATCAATCTATACTTATAATAAAAAATCTCAGATTCACTCAAATCTAATGTGCCCTTGCATCTAATGCACACACTGATTTTAGAGACTAAATTCAGCTGCATAAGGTGAGCGAGTCGAGTAAATATGGTATATAATACTGAAGAGTCACTCACTTAATTACTCACCAACGCCTAGCCAAAACTGCTAGTGAGGAGGGTAATCTTTCTGTGATGTAGGCACCCACTAAGAACCAATTTTTAGAAATTCAAACCAGAAGGGGGTCAAAAGGGGTGCAATGTGTTTTTGTCCCTATATTTATCATTGAAGAGCTCCTGACTCAACACCCAGCCCAAACGCATGAAAGTTGGGAAGCATATTCCTCCTGTGACATGAGCACCCACTAAGAACAGATTTATAGACATTTAACTCCTAAGCAAGTAGAAAAGGGTGAAATACACTGTTGTCCCTATACTTAACGCTGAAGACTGACTGATCAACACCCACCCCTCAACCCCTACACCTAGAAGTATGAAGTTTGGGGAGTGTATTCCTTCTGTAATGGAAGGACCCATTAAGAACTGATTTAGTGCCCAGTAGGGAGGCATGGTGCCTGATACTCAGTGCCCAGCAGTGCCCATTGGTGGCCAAAGCCCTCAAATATTCTTGAAATTTTACTCCTGCCACAAGTTAATTCCACTAGTAATCTGTTAAGATTGTTTCAGATAAGAGATCTCTAGCAAGCTATAGTCTGCATTACATAACTATTGTCTTTCAAATAAGATGGCTTCACAAGCTCCAAAACATAGTTGGAGAAAAAGACAGGGTTTTTTTTCCTTCCTTGTTTAACATAACAGCATATGCTAGAAGAAAACTTTTTGAAATACCACTGCATCATTTTCACCCCAATTAAAGAAAAGACAACATCTCCGTTTCAGATGCAAGGAAATATCTCAGATCCTTACTTTACTCTTTAAAAGGTAAGAAATTTGCTCTTCATACTTTTTCTAAGTTGATAAGAAGCCATTCAATTTGTACACAGTTTAGACAAGAAGTACTGTTACCAGCTATGAATTACTACTGTGGACTACAAACAATCATTATGGTAATCGGTGAACTGAAGTTTAAAAACAAAAGGACAATACATTCAATTTATAAGGTTTACAACTTTTCTGGGTCAATATGGTAAAAATTGAGAATATACTTCAGCACTTAATAAAGGAGTACTGAAAGCTAACAAATGAACAGGCCAATAAATGTAGCAATACCACTAGGTGCAGAGGTGCCAATACAGCTACCTCTTCATCCTGCAGCACACGAGGTCAGAAGTCTCCTTCATTCCCCTTCATCTGAGGAAAGCCCCAGCCCAAGAAATGGGCTTCTCAAATCTGCATGTAAATTTTACCAATGCAGTTCTGAGACTCTGTCATATGTTCTGGTTGAACACAGAATTCAGGATCACGAGGAACAAAGTTCCACTGATCACACTCCCTCCCACCCAGTTCTAACAATCATGAAATATCAGCACTGATTGTCATCAGTAATTATCTGAAGATTAGCTAGACGAAGCAAGAGCAAAAGTCAGTCTATAAACATGCTAACCTCAATTTTGAAATATTCTATCTTTGGTAGGATTTGAATACTATAAAGGAAAGTTTATCTTGCTTTTCTTTTATCAACATGAAGCAGCCAGTGTTTGAGGAAACTACATGAGAAGAAAAGGTCTTTCGGAATGTTAGCAATTAGAGCTCAAGAAAATTGCTGCTTCCTCTAAGACTAGTGATTTTTCATTCCCCTTTCACTTGTAGCATTTTACTACACTTATTTATAATCCAAAAATTATCTAACTGACAGAATTCTCATTATTTGCTCTCCCCACCCCCATTACAATGCATGGATAACAGTGGGTTCACTAGGGGGCTGTGATAGGAGTGGTCCGCACCAGATGACATATCTTGGGGGTGTGACACATTAAAATCACAATGTTTAGAAATAACCCCATAATGCTATACACCTTTAGATGCATATTTTACAACATAATGCAATTTAAAAACCAGAGTGAAATCTTTCTATCAAAACTAATGCAACTCCAAGGTAAGGGAACAAACACTGTCTTAGCATAGGAGGCCTCTGTGCCTTTCCTCCAATGGCAGGATGCACCAAATGCCCCACTGGCACAGTGCTGAAAAGTTGGTGAGGATTGTACCCATAGGGTGCAATCCAGAGCAACTATGGGGAGTCCTTGCTCCGGAGTAAAAACAACTTACTCTGGACTGCAATATGAATTTCCCATAGGTTTTCACTAGGTAGTGTCATAACGTGCTCCTGTAGTTACTCTGGATTGTAGGGTTAGTCTTACAGAGGAACAGACAAAGCTCACTTTCATTCTATCAGCCATAAATAGTAAAGACGTGGCGGAAGTTTATTATTATTATCTTATCTTATTTGCTTATCTTATTATTAGCAAAGGGTACAGCAATTTTAACTTTATCTTGTCAAAATGATATTAAGACAAAATGTTTTAACTATTAATACCTGTATGAAGCTGAACTTTTCCAATAAGTCCCTCTATCAGGCCCAGACAAATCGGATTCCAAGCCAGAAGAAGATCAGTAGCTATGGAAAAAGGAAAAACAACCAAAAGATTAAATGAAAAGAATACTAAATGTAGAAATTGGAAAACAAGTTATAATTAAAATTATAATTAAAATGTTTTTAATTTAATCAGAAACATCATTTCACTTTTTACTTTGAAAAAATGTGATATGCCTTATCACTATAAACAACTGCTCCTGAAGTTCCTAAGCTAAGAAACTGTGGTTTAGCCTAAACATGGAAGGAAAAGTAATCCCCTCCAATATTCGGAGGATGAAAGAAGCCAGGAAATATACAAGTCCAAAACTTGTTGCATCTTATTCACAAAATAACCTATGACTTGGATGTCAGTCTAAAATGAAACATTAAGTGTTTCTATTGGTTGTTCTCATGTAGAGGAAAAACACAAGACACAAGACATTTAAGCAAGATTAAGATACAAGATGAAACTGCACAGCTCTCAAGCAGGAAACACTACTCATGCATGCCTGAGTAAGCAAACCATATTACAGAATTGCTATAATGAGTAAGGTGAAAGGACAAGTCAATACAAAATTAGCATACTTAAACAGAAATACAAGCTAGCCAGCTTTTCTTGTAGATTTTCCTGAAAAGTTAGTTGAACCATGTTAACACAAGACTAGAACTTAACTTGCCACACCCAGCTTTGCTACCCAGCTTTGAAAACCATCCTGTTAATTAATATAAAGTGGGTGGCAGTACTAACAGCACTGCACTAGGAGATACAACACATGACCACAAATACACAGCCATCCTGTAGACTCCTGAACAACTACATTTCACCATACTAGAGTGATGGATGGAGATGATCTATCCTTAAATGGAAGTCCATCAACTCTCAAAACTACACACTTCACACAACTATACTGCACCGGGCTGGCCAACAGTTGGTCAAACTACTACTCTTCAGAAGGGGATGTGGAAAGAATTATGTCATGAGATCTCCATTTGCTGATCTCTACATTAAACATATTTGTCACTTCATGTTATTCAAGGTATTATTTTACAAGCAAAAATAAAAACCACCAACTTTTTAATACAGATTAAACTGCATTCAATTTCAATATTTTTAGTGATGTAAGTACTATAGAAGATTTCTGCAACAAAGATGCTCTATTCCTTTTCTTCCCTGTTCTCAGTAATTGCCTTTTTATTGCAGCCAGTAAGAAAACATGAGAATGAAAGTTCCTCAAGATCTAAACTCCTATTTGCAGTGACTCAAATTTTTTTTCCCAATGCCTACTTCAAAGTCTGAATCAACATTTAATAAAAATTCCTTCCAACTACACAATTGGAAAATAGCTCTCTGTAGTTATTTTGTTGCATAAACATGACTCAGAGTTCTTAATCACAGTACCGGATGACACACCCCTGAAGTATGAAAGCTGTACTATTTTATCAGCACTGTTTTTAGTTTCTAACACATACTTCTTCAGATCAGGGAGCAACAAGATCTTACTTGAAACATGCAGGCAGTTGTTGGCAATGCTACCCAGCTTTGAAAACCATCCTGTTAATTAATATAAAGTGGATGGCAGTGCTAATAGCACTGCACTAGGAGATACAGCACATGACCACAATACACAGCCATCCTGCAGACTCCTGAACAACTACTATCATACTTTCTGCTATGTTCGGATATTCTGTACGTAAGACAAATCCGGACATCTACCTATAATGTGGAAACTTTTACACCCAATTGTTTAGTATTCAAACTACCTAGGAGTGTTTCCTACTTGCAAGCAGGCTTCCAAATTCAACAGCTCTTGCACAGATCTTTCCCCTGGCTCAGTGAAGGCACTGTCAATACATGCTATGGAAGCTGCTCAGGGTCAGCCCAAGCAGCTTACCCATACTGTAAGTACAGACAGATGGGCAGTAAAGTTAGTGATCCAGGACTTAAGGGAAGGATAGTACTTCGTGATCCAGAAAAAGAGGACACCCCACCCCCAAATGTATAACATGACAAAATAAGAACTAAAACACATAAAAATTGCTTTCGTGTACTTAATTTAAATTCTATGACTTAATATTAAATTTAAAACTATTATATATAATTAAATTATTAATATAATTTTACATATAATTTTATGCAATATATTATATATATTGCATAAAATTATATGTAAAATTATATTAATAATTAAATACATTATATGTATAAAATTATGTGTATACACACATATATATAATGTATATATGTAATACATATAGTTCATATTTATCAATTTTACCACCTCCCCCACCTCTCAGTCTCCCCCACCTCACCTTCTTATTATATTATATTTCTATTTAATATATTTTATTAAATTATATTTAAAAAGTTTAAATTATATGTTTATATATAAACGCACACACACACACAGTGGTACCTCGCTTAGAAAGTGCCCTGCATAACGACTGCTCCACTTAACAAGCACTCTGTTATGCGGGGCCTCTGCCTCAAGCAAATCAGCAAAGCCTTGCACCGTGAGAGGGAGGGGAGGGCTCTTGAGGCTCCTTCTAATGTGGATCCTCTCCTAAGGGCAGTCCTGGATCTCTCTGAGCCTTTCTAGTCCCCGACAGGGGAGAGAAAAAAAGACAGTGCCTGCACCCTCGCCACCTCCCCAAACATGATGTGCGCCCCACTTGAACACCCCAGGGCCCTATCAGGAGGAAGGGAGGAGGGGTGGAACCCCACAAGCCTCTCCTGAGCTGCAGCACTTCCCCTGAGCTCCCGCACATGGCGACCTTGAAGGAACACTGGGCGGGACCAAGACAGTGGTCCTCCACCAATGGGGACCCCCCTGGAAGGACATGGGGACCCCCCTGGGGGTCACAACCCCCACTTTGAAGACCATTGCAACAGGCACATATGGTATGAGTGGACCTTTAAACAGACTGGGAGGTCATGACCCACCCCATTTGAGTACCACTACTGTAGTGTATCCTTTCATCTAGTCACATGACCTCTTACATGGTTTGATCTAGAATAAGATGTTGGTTGCAGTTGCATCTAAATTTACACCTAATCTTGCAGGCATGATAAAGTGGTGAGATCAGGCTACTTTATGCCTGCAGAGTCATGCCTGATCTTGTTGGTCTCAGGGCACTGGAAGGAGTCGTGCCTATGCATGCTTCTGGCCTGACCCTGAAGTCACATCTCCCATGACATTCCAGGACTGTTCTTGCTGTGTGGCATGATGGTGGGATGAGAAAGATCCCAGTGCAGGCAGTGATTGGGTGTTTCCCCTGAAATTTAAACACTGATAATCAAATTTAGAACTGAAACGAAACCTCTTAGTGAACAATTTCCATTAGTACTTTTTAAAAGCGTACTTCCTAAAATTAATGAAAATAATTATTAGATTGTTGCTTTGCCTTAAAATCAGTGTAACTTTAACATGCAACCTGTGCGAAGTGTAACATGTGCCTTTGGCAGTCATGCTAACCATGAATGTGTCTTTGGACAACGCTGGCCGTACCAGCTTAGAAATTGGGATGAACACCACACCCTACAATTGGTCATGACTAGCAGTATAATTTTGGGGGGACACCTTTACCTTTAACTGTAATCTCTATATATCTATCTACTGTATTTATATACTGCTTTTCAACTAAAAAGTTCACAAAGCAGTTTACAAATAGAGTGAAAAAATTAATGGCTAATGGGTTCCTGTCCCAAAAGGGTTCACAATCTAAAGATACAAAAAACAAAACAAAAACCACCCATCAGCAGTGTGTGGCACACATGGGGGGAGATGTTGCACGTGCATGTGTGGCGCAGATGGGGGGTATGCTCACAGAGCCTTCTCAGGCCCGGTAAGACCATGCCTCACCAGCCGTCCCTCCTCCATGGGTCTCTGGGTGCTGGGTGGCGGAAGCTGATGGTTGGGGGGGCAATGTTGGGAGGTTGGTGGAAACCTGTCCCCCAACAAATACACTATACAGGAATACTACTTGATACACTAGTTCCATTTAAAGGATTACATACTATATGTGGTTGCATTGCTTTAAACAAAATCATAAATTTTACTGGGAGCTCCTACTTGGTAGTTGTGGAATATTCTTAATCAGGGGTCTCCAAAATGTTCAACTTTAGAGCTGCAGGACCTTTTAACAGTTATGCAGAAGGGGACATTTCAGCAGGTACAGCTTTTCATCTCACAATTCACAAGGTACACCTGCTGAAATTTCCTACTCTGTACAATTGCTAAAGGTCCTAAAGCCTTGTAGTTGAAAGTTTAGAGTCCCCTGTTCTAAATTAAGATATTTTCCAAGCAGTTTGCAAACCTCCCAGAAGTTCTGGAATGAGGCTGTCTTTTTTGCTGCATGTGATCATGCTAGGAGTGCAAGCTCTCAGAAGTTGTTGACATTTGGGATGTTGGCTAGGGTGAAGATATCCATCTGCTTGCTTTGAGTACCACAGGGCACATGGTCAAATGCTGTTGTCCATTGTAGGATCTCCAAATAGAAAATCTGTACGCTGACAGTTCAGAGAGCATGGTTAAAATTAGGTTTGTCATCCTAGTTTTTAAAACTTTACCTACTGAATTTGTGGAAAGGAGAAAATGATATATTTTCTTTGGAAGCAGAAAATGAAATATTTTCTTGGGTAACAGTAGCAGGAATTCTCAGCTACAAAATACATTCAGTGCAGTTTGTCTCTTCGAAAGATTATAGTGAAAAAAAGGAATCTCCCATGAAGCTTTGATTAAATTTGATTATACTGTCAACCAGCTGTCATATATCATGTCTTTATCTAGTGCCCTGTTGAGTGCATGATATTAAAAGTGAACACTTAATTCTGTATCTCTTCTGTGCTAGGGCTAGTGCTAAAATGACCTATAGCCTTGCATATATTAAATCAGAGCTTGCCAAGTGTTTTGGCCGAAGGACTGCATCAAATATCTGACACGTCGTTGAGGGCCAAAACAAATTTAATATAAATTTAAATAAATATATTAGAGATGGACCTTTAATTCTGAGGTTCTCAGAACACCTTCTGGATGCAAACAGAGCAGCTTTGGTTGTGTTGTTGACTGGGCCTGAAATTCTAAGTAGACCAGAGGATGGCTGAGGGCCAGACAGAGATTGGCCATAGGCTGCATTTGGCCTCCAGGTCAGGATTTAGAGACCCTTGTATTAAATAGTTGGACTATCCAGCAACATGTTGGCAGCTAGATTTCAGACTGAAGTCTTTCTAAGGCCTAGTACTTGATTTCCTTTAAACTAGAGAGCAAAAGCAATTTGTGGTATGGGATGAGGAACATGCTCTTGTTACTCAGCATTTGTGTTTGAAACTGCAAGCCTAGTATCCTTTTTGAGTAAGCAAAATTAACCATGTGGTTCCTTGTTTCAACCACTGTGTGTAACAGATGTCTTAATGTTCTGTGTACTCAATATGTTTTTGATTAAGGGTAAGTTCAAAAAACTAGGATACTAATTCTGATGGGCATTTCAGATTATATGGAGTCAATACAGTAAACTCTATTAATACAGACCCAAAGATGCTGGACTACCAAATAATTGGACATTCCACATAATTAGACAGTTACACATCTAGTCAGCTTTTGATTACATCTCAACATTGCTCATTCTTGACCCTGGAATGTAAAGTAACTCTACTGTAATAGTCAAAACCAAGTTTGAATTATTTACATCATGCCCTCTCCCCATAACTAGTATAAAGAATAAAAATACCTGTAGTGGATAAATCAGTGTCTGGTTTTCAAGTGTGTCTAAAGTTAATGCAACATAAGGTTCATTCTTTAGGCTCAGGAAAAGAGGGATTGTCCCCCGATACTGAACAAATACCAGATCAGAAGCAGCAGTCACAAATGGTGATCACTTTTGTACCCTTTATTATTATTATTATTATTATTATTATTATTATTATTATTATTATTATTATTATTATTATTATTATTATCCATAAATACACAGCGAACAATTTCATGCTGGTTTCATTCACATCACCAGTCGATCCCTTCCCAAGAGTCTAGGGCTGTGTGATGTAGCGGCGTATAATTCGTGCTGAACCCAGAAGAGCAACTTTCTGCAATTGGCAGAGTGATATTTTATCAATGCCAATAGTTTCAGGTGCCTGCCAAGGTCTTTCGGCACTGCACCCAGGGTGCCAATTACTACTGGAACCACCTGCACTGGATTACACCAGATACGCTGTTGTTGTTGTTGTTATTGTTATTATTGTTATTATTATTGTTATGTAACTCACAACACATAGGTTTCATTAAGGTCAGAACACCTTGCCAAGTATTTAGAATTAGGCAATTTAAACCATGACTGCTAAGAAGTTATTAGCAGACAATCACCATTTCAAATAGCTCTAGATATAAGACTATCATATCTTGAAAATAAGAAGGCCAAGTTTCCCAGAACTACAACAGGAAACATGATCTACACCCAGAGTTTCAACTTGCTACCTTTAGAAAAAACTTTCTACACTGAAGCCTTGAGCATCAGTAATATAATCCCTGTGCATTACAGCCTAAACACCACACTGTTACCCGCCGTTAACAAGTATCTTAACACAGGAAATGATATCAGAAGCTCACATTTGGGTTCCCTCTTCACCACTTTTTTGAAAAAATTCAAACAAGCGGTTACCCATATTTTCTCAAATCTAATGTGCCATCAAACCAAATGCACACCCCTATTTTAAAAGGCTTGAGATTTTTAAAAATGTTTACCAGCGATTGTAATGCAAAGCTGCAGAGCAGGAACAAAATTTAATCTTTACTGCATACAGCAATGATTTATATGATAACGTCAATGGGTTTATGTTGATTGGTGCCTAATACAACAATGGGTTTATGTTACATTTTTATTACAATACAGTAAACTGTTAAACGAAATACTGACCTATACTGGACTTATTATCAAAAGACTATGGCACAAGTGGCTAAGACACTGTGCTTGATAACCAGCAGGCCAGGGTTCGAGACCCGGGTCGGCCCCACAAGACAGGGTGAGCTCCTGTCCTTTGCCCAGCTCTGCGACGCCAGCTGGATCCAATCGTATTGGCTCTGCCTTTCCATTGGACTCATTCAGTGGCGTGGAGAGGGGGGATTTGCTGCTTGGGTAACAGCCTGTCCTCCATAACAATCCAACCCAGGCTTTCGTGCTTTGCATGCAGCGTATGCAGCGCCAAGCACGATACCATAGTCTTCCAAGACTGACGGAGGCCTGCTTATATTTACTCAAATTAAATGCACAATCAAAACTAATCCGCACCCCAATTTTGGAAATTTCGGCTGAAAAAAATGAGCATTAGATTTGAGTAAATATAGTATTTGATCTCAAAGCAGCTTTTCAGGAAAACAGCAGAAACATACTACCTGACATATAACACACTCCATGGCACACCCACAGCTGTTTGGGAGCTTAAAAGGAACACTGCCCATCACATCACACTTTAAAAGCTTCTCAGCTGAAAAGCAGTTTAAGTTGAAAATTCATCCTTCAGTGCATTCAGAGTATTGGGCAGGATCATCAGGTTTCCCATTAATTCAGAATGCACTCTAGAAGAAACTCACTGCACTCCTGCTTCTGTGCATTACTGAGGAAAGCTGGATGCCAGAAGCAAACTATGTTTGGGGCAAGTTGATCAATCATTATAACCATTGATCGACAGAAGCAAATAGTGCCTTCATTTGCATAATGCAACGTGAAAACAAGCAGCTCTTTAATAATATGCCTGTCATTCCATAGCTTCATTAGTACCAAAGTTGAGCAAAACACATGAGCATCAGCAAAATATGTCAAAAGATCACCAATGAAGCAAGAAATTTATTTTCTCAGGCATAATAAAAATAAATGGTTTCATTTCAGCCAGTACTCCACCTTCAAATGTCTTGACTTATAACATTAGGTGCAATCAAATATCTTATAACTACAGCAATATGTTATGCAATTCTTGCTCAGGAGCAAACTTGAATTTGCAATAGTGTACCATAGAGAGTAATAACTTTAGCATACCAAATACCTTGAACCATCTACTGAAGATTTTTGCAAACTATCATGCTGCTTCTGCCTTCAAAACACAAACTTCAAACAAGCTTGAACTTCACCTATCTCAAACACAAGAGGGAAATGCATTACCAGGAAACTTCCAAATCAAGGGTAGGATCTGGCATTGCCCCAGAGTACGGGATACTCTTACCAGCATGCCAAAGCACCTCAGGTTGACACAGCCAAGAGTACTGGCATTGCCCCAATTGACAGCAGGCCCCTCACCATCACTGGTGCCGAGAATGGCAACATCTTTTCTCCCTTTACCCCCCCCAGCTGCTATCAGAATGGAAGGCCATGGGGCAGAGACCCTGTGCCCTCTGGAGTCTTCTGCAGGACAGCAGGTCTGCACCTTGGATGCAGCCAGGTGGGGAGATCAGTGCCCAAAGGCCTGCCTCATTCCCCACAGTGACTCTCCTGGAAGTCCTCCTAGGGCCAGCTAAGAAGCTGCAAGCCTGGAGGTACCTGAGGCTAGGCAGGAAGTCAATGCCAGCACGGTGCTGGGGAGTCCAGAGAGGCAGCACAGGGCCTACGCTGCTGCTCCAGTAGCCAGAGCCCTGTGTTGGGCCAGCAAAGGAGTGCCTCACTGCTCTGCCCCATTCAAGCTCAGGCTTTCCTCCTCCACTAAGCTCACTTAGAAGTAATCCCCTTTGCAATCAATGGAGCATACTCCCAGGAAGGGGTGGAGAAGAGTGAACCTTAGTGCCCAATCCTGTCCCTCTCTACTCAGAAGTAAGCCCCTTTGCAAGAGGCATGCCAAGGATATGATCCGGCTGTTCGTCAGCATCTCCAGATCCCACAGTACCGCAGTGACAGAGAAGTCCCTTTGCGGGGGTGGGGGGCAGAGGAAGTCACGTGCTGGCTGGAAGACAGAAAAGCCACAGAAGGTGGTCTCTGCATGTGTATATATAACTTTAGAATAAAGTGGGCACACGGAATAACATTTTAACAGTAGTTTGGCACTACAATGCTGAAAGGTTGCTGACTCCTGACTCAGGCCTTGTCAGGACCTGCATTTTCCAAGAGATTTTCTTTTCCTTTTCTGACTTAGAATTGTCAAATTCCTACCTACTTCAGAATTCATTATGTACTCTCACATATATAGCTTCTCCAGCCATCACTGCTACCTAGTCCATCACCAAGCTACTTGCCCCCACTATCCATCATCAGTTCAGTAGAAAACCTTGAAACTGGTTCAATTTTTCCAAAGAAAAAATGAAAAGCTTTAACAAACACTGAAAACCATGCCAATATTTTTTGGTCTTTTTAGAATGAATTAAAATTATTTTAGGGCCATGTTTTATTCACTCAAAATGGTAGAAACTGTATGAATATTTGCTGCAAGACTAGTGAAGGGTTGTCCAAACATTTTGGCAGGAGAGCCACATCCTCTCTCTGACACTGTGTTGGGCACTGATTAACATTTCAAATTTGAATAAATTTACATGTAAGATTGTATTTGAGACATTACAAGGCTTGCCCACAGGCTGGATTGAATTGTTCAGTGTTCCTACGTCTTCTGCCCTTTTGACCTGACCTCAGTCAACCTTTAGCATCTCTCCTTTAAATGAGTGACAAAGAGCACACGCCTAACCATGTTTACTCAGATGTAAGCCCCATTGTGTCCAATGGGTCTTACTCCCAGGAAAGTGTCTTTAGGATTGCAGCCACAAACACTCTACTGCCTTACTTGAGTAACTAAACAAATAAACATCATACTGCAACCATCTTACTGGGGGATAAGTCCAGAAGGAGGTGAGGCAAAATCTTTAAGAGACTGTGAAGATACCAGTCTCATACAAACAACCTGAAGGGCTGGTCTGTCTAAATATATCTCTCTTGTTAATGATATAATTTGCGATTTCTGTTTTCATTTTTCTTGTTTCTCACACAACAAAAACTGATGTATATGCTTAACACAAAATACAAGCATTTGCTGCTCACTTTTGAGTACATACATACATATGTAATTGCAAAAAAAGTTTTTAAATTTAATATACAATGCCAAATAGTGTAAATTCATGTTAATAGTGAAATGCGTACCCGCGTTGCGGGAGTAAAATTCCCCTTTAACCCCATCCCCCCATGGCGTGCCATCTCCCCATGGCGCAACATCCCCCATGCAGAGCATCCTCCCCAGTGCAACCCCTCCCTCCAAACAACATCCCCCCCAGTGTACCAGGCACCGAGCACCAAATTGGCTGGATGTTGGTCAATCTTCCGTGTTTTTGTATAGGACAAAAACATTTTGCAGCCCTTTTCAGCCCCTTAAGGGTTAAATTTTTCCACAGCAGTTCTTGGTGGGTGTTCATGCGACAAAGGAACACCCTCCCCGAATTTCATGCTTCTATGTTCAGGGGTTGTGGCAGAGAATCCCTCAGTCAGGGATTCTTAAACGCAAAGTATAGGGAGGAAAATGCGTTGCACCCCTTTTCAGCCCCTTCCGGTTGGAATTTCCAAAAACCTGTTCTTAATGCACCCTTCGGTAATGGAAGAAACACCCACCCCAAATTTAACACTTCTAGGCCCAGCGGTTTTGGCAGGGCGTTGATGTGTCAGGAGTGACTTTCCATTTTATATGCTATATACGGTATATAGATAAATGATGCATTTTATGCTGTTAAAGGAGTATTAACATGCTGAGGCATAATGTGATACTGTATGTTTGATTTTTTTTAAATCTTCTTTTCTTTAAACACTGATTTTCTGGTAGTTTTGAAGGCTTAAAAGAAAACCAGTGTTTAAATATAAAAAAGATGTGTTTTTTAAATGAAACATGCAGTATCACATCATGCCTCAGCACTCCTTTAACAGCATAAAATGCACCATTTACCAGTATATGATTTTTCCACTCTACACCCAACATACATGCCCATCCCTGAAGTGACCAAGTAATTGGTTAGTCAGATAACCAATCTCTTCATTGACTAATCTCTCCAATCAGCACTACAACAGAACTCAGTCTTCCATCCCTCATGCTGATTTAGAACCTGAACTCACTTTCCTCAAATTTTTCACAACCATTTCCTATTACAGATTTACTTGTTCTAGCCATCTGAACTATGATGCAGAGGATGGAAAAATGTACACATTTAGCATCATCAAGTAACAAAGGGCCACATTAATGGCCACAACTGCTATGACAATTTGCTCTTCACTTCTGTGAAACATTCCAAAAGCCTGCAAATTAAGCTATGCCTCTGCTCCCCACCGCCCCACACACAAACAATGGGAGAGGTACAACTCACAAACAAAAAAAGGACATGGAAAATGCATGCAATATGACCTTCTTGAGTCAAGGAAGAGGATAATTAATTGCTTGTCACCGATCAGACTTTATGTCTAAGCAATGAAGAACACAACAGTGTCATCCAATGTTCTGGAAAGCACCCTAGATACATACTGAAATCAACAACAAATCATAAACAGCAACAAGGTCAGCCCATCTAGGTTAACATGGGCTATACTAGGGATTTCTAAACTGTTCAACAGAGGTCCAGGGCCGCATCATATTTTACAAATTTTCAAAGGCCCACAAAAGTACATTTTATAAATGAATGTATTTTACTTGGACCTTTTTTGTAATCAAGATAAATGTAACCAAAGAGAAGTTTCCAATTTTAGTATATGTAAGAAATGTGACAATTTCAAAGAAACAATTTCTTAAACTGAGAAATGATATATAATGAGTAAAAATGTCAATTACCCAATAAAGACAAAGAGTTGCCACAGCTGAATAAAATCTTGGGAGGAGCCAGACTAAACCTGTCCAAAATCCCACTGAACATGGGTTGCCTGGAGAAGGGAAACTCCCACCTCAAACTTCCACTGCTTGTGGCCATACCTTTCTATGGGAAAGGCTTCACGAGTCAACCTCGAGGCAAAATCCGGAGTCAGAGTCCTGGAAGCAGTTCGTGACTGTGTAAAATCACGTTCTGGTAACTCCTAGATGCAGCTGGAACCAATCGTATCAGCTCTGCCATTCCATTGGACTATTTCAGTGACTATTTCAGAGGGGAATTTGCTTGGGTAACAGTCTAACCTCTATATTAATCTACCCAAGCCATCATGCTCTGGAGAGGACACTCAGAGCACGATACCATAGTCTTTTAAGACTGAAGAATGCCAACATTGAACTACTTCGAATGGTCCATCTGTTTTAAGTACCACTGAAGTAACTTGTGATGACATCATTGCCAATTACTTACGTGTTGGGAGGCCAGATTTGATGTGACAAGCATCAGTAAACGGTTCAGGATGGACAACAAGGCTTTTCTGACTGTGAATAGGCATGTTTTAGAGCCCTGCCCACTATGCCAGGTACATTCCTGGTCTTGCTTGCTGGGCATCATGTTCCAGAAGTCCCATCTCAAGTACCACATCTCATGTACCACAGATGGTTCCTGTACCACTGACTGAGAAACACTTCTCTAGCATTATGCAATGGCCCCTTCTCCAGTTCTAACTGGTTCAACCTCAGAAGCCCACCACAACCACAAACAAAACTCTGACCGAGATCAAGATACGTTCTCTCTCTCCCTTCCTGGGAAGTAGATGCCTTCACTTTTTCCCAACTTCCTCCTCCAATATCTATCTACAAATCTATCTACAGTATTTATATACCACTTTTCAACTAAAAAGTTCACAAAGTGGTTTTCAAGAAAATGAAAAAAATTAATAACTAATGGGTCCCTGTCCCAAAAGGACTCACAATCTAAAATGCAAAAAGAACACCAACAGAAGCCACTTGAACAGACATTGCTGGGGTGTGTAGGGCCAGTTACTCTCCCCCTGCTAAATAAAGAACACCCACTTGAAAGAGTGCCCCTTGCCCAGTTAACAGGGATGGGCTCCAACTGCACCCATCCCCCAAGTACATCCACTGGACGGGGGAGATAGAGAAAGCCACAGAAGACGAGACAGAGACAGGCAGTGGATAGGAGCAGCCACAGGAGGGACAGGTAAAGCAGGTACAGCCATTGGGAAGACAGGTAGAAACAGTGGACATGTGCAGCCACTAGGAAGAGCAAGAATAGCCAGTGGAAAGGTGCAGCCATTGGGAGACCAGAACCATATGTTATAATTCCAAAAATGTAGGACAATCAAGCAAAACGTAGGACTTGACAAAATTAAAGGCTCAAAAAATCATATATATTGCTTTCCTATGCTTAATTTAAACACTTTATTAAAGATAAAGGTAAAGGTGTCCCTGCTACCCACAGTCTACCCTGCTGGTTGTGACTAACTCTAGGAAGCATTGCTCACCCCCATTTCTTAAGCCACAGAAACAGTGTTGTTTGAAGATGCCTCCGTGGTCATGTGACCTGCATGACTATATGCTGAGGTATGCAGAATGCTGTTACCTTCCCACCAAAGTGGTGCCTATTTACTTACTTGCATTTATATGCTTTGAACTGATAGGTTGGCAGCAGCTGGGTGGAGTTCACTCCATCTTGTAGTACCTGGGTCTCAAACCCCAGCCTGCTGGTTCACAGGCATGGCATCTTAACCACTGAGCCACTATAGCCCATAAACATTATATAACTTATTATTAAATTTAAAAATATTACTTAAAATTTATTACATATAAAAGTATGAGTTACAAGAATGCTACATGCTGTCCTCTCACAAGGAATAGGAGAACAATGAAGTTTCCCCCCGGGGACACAAGTTTAAAATCAAGAATATGTCCTGGAAAAAGGGGTTATATGGACACCTTGAAGTGTGGGATCACCCAGTTGACAGGTACAGCTACTGGGGGAGACAGGTGCAGCCACTAGGTGGGGACAGACATTGAAGAGTGGGGAAAAGTACAGAAGTACAGCCAGTTGGAGAAAGGAACAGGTGCAGCCACTGGAAGGGGGCAGCAATTGGTAGGGCAGGTGCAGCCACTGGGGGGCAGCCACTTGAGGGTACAGAAGTATAGCCACTTGGGTGAGGGGGCAGGTGCAGCCACTTGGGAGTAGAGAAGTGCAACCTCTGGGGGGAGGGGGGGTGCAGCCACTTGGGGGACAGGTGCAGTTAGTGGAGAGGCCGCCACTTGGGGGTAAAGAAGTGCAGCCAGTGGGGGGGGAGGTGCAGCCAGTGGGGGGGGAGGTGCAGCCAGTGGGGAGACTGCCACTTGGGGGTACAGAAGTGCAGCTACTGGGGGGGGAGGTGCAGTCAGTGAGGAGACTGCCACTTGGGGGTACAGAAGTGCCGTGCATAGTCAGTGGGGAGACTGCCACTTGGGGGTACAGAAGTGCCGTGCATAGTCAGTGGGGAGACTGCCACTTGGGGGTACAGAAGTGCCGTGCATAGTCAGTGGGGAGACTGCCACTTGGGGGTACAGAAGTGCAGCTACTGGGGGCAGGGGGCAAGTGCAGCCACTGGGGTGGCAGTCATTGAGGGGGAAGGTAAAGCAGGCACAGCCACTTGGGGGCATGTGCAGGCAGTGGAGAGGCAACCACTTGGGGGGCAGAGGTACAGCAGGAAGAGTCACTGAGGGGGAAGGACAGGACAGGTTCAGCTGCTGAGGGGCAGCCACTGGAGAGGGGCAGGGCAGTGACTGGGGAGGCGCCCACAGGGGGGCAGGCTCAGGTGTGTCCGGTCTTCTTCTGACCCTCCTGCGTACACCTGGGAGAGAGCAGAGCATCCCCTGAGGCCGAGGAGCCCAGCCTCTCTCTCCGTCCGGCAGCCTGGCTCGCCCCACAGCCCCCACAGCCCCACCGGCCCTCAGTCAGCCAGAGGAGGAGAGTCCATCGCCCGCGCGACCGCCCGCCCGAGGGAGCGACTCACCGGGACGGAGCTGGAAGCCTCCGTCTGAGCGGCTGCACCAGAGCGCCCGCTCCCCTAACTGCAGGATGTAGTGGTCCTTGGCTTGGAAGAGCTCCATGCCTGGGGGGAGGGCTGGAGGGACAGCGCCTGGGCAGAGGGAGGAGACCTGCCCCTCCAGGCACCGAAGCCTCCGCTCCGGCCGGGGCTCTTCTTTGGGGCGAGAGGCGAGAGCGCGCACTGGGCTCGCGACGTCCGGCGCTCGCTATGGCCCCGCCCCCTTCGGGTTCCGGCGCGCGAGCAGCCACTGGGCACGTGACAGACTCCCCCTCCCCCCTCCCGCCTCCCTCCAGCAGCATCTCCTCTGCCCTTCCCTGCCTGGTCTGTACTGAAGGCTCCGCTGGGTGGGAGCCTCTGACCCTCACCAGGAAGGCCGCAAGGAGGCCTCACTCCCCCTTGCAGGAAGCCCTCTCTCTCCCATGCACTAATAAAAGGCTTCTAACCAGTGATGGGCACCAAAGAAGTTAAGAACCGGTTCTCTGCCCATCTGGCAGCCACTTTTAAATGGCTATTTTTCAACTTTATATGTCCTATCTCTTGTTAAGAACCAGTTCTATAGGGTAAGTGTGAACCAGCTGGAGCCCACCACTGCTTTTAACCTAGTGTACCATATATATGTGTACATACCATTCATGTGCCACATGAGCACACACACGTGCATATCCCTCATGTGCACATGCACATACATATCCTTCATTCACACATATTCATGTGCGCACCTACTCACGAGCACATGCGCATAGTATTCTTCGTGCACACATATTCACGGGCGCACCTGTTCACGAGCACATGCGCGTAGTATTCTTCGTGCACACATATTCACGGGCGCACCTATTCACGAGCACATGCGCATAGTATTCTTCATGCACACATATTCACGGGCGCACCTATTCACGAGCACATGCGCATAGTATTCTTCGCGCACACATATTCACGTGCGCACCTATTCACGAGCACATGCGCATAGTATTCTTCATGCACACATATTCACGGGCGCACCTATTCACGAGCACATGCGCATAGTATTCTTCGTGCACACATATTCACGTGCGCACCTATTCACGAGCACATGCGCATAGTATTCTTCATGCACACATATTCACGGGCGCACCTATTCACGAGCACATGCGCATAGTATTCTTCATGCACACATATTCACATGCGCAACTATTCTCGAGCACATGCGCATAGTATTCTTCATGCACACATATTCATAGAATCATAGAATCATAGAGTTGGAAGGGACCTAGTAGGTCATCTAGTCCAACCCCCTGCCTGCAGCAGGAATTCCCCCTACAGCATCCCTGACAGGTGCTCATCGAACCTCTGCTTGAAGATCCCCAGTGAGGGAGAGTCCACCACCTCCCTTGGCAATCTGTTCCACTGCCGAACCGCCCTCACCGTCAGGAATTTTTTCCTGATATCCAGCCGGAATCTCCTTTCTTGCAGTTTGGACCCATCAGTTCTAGTTCTGCTTTCAGAAGCAGCTATGAATAAATGAGCCCCTTCCTCCCTATGACAGCCCTTCAGGTATCTGAAGAGGGCAATCATGTCTCCCCTCAGCCTCCTCTTCTCCAGGCTGAACATCCCAAGTTCCCCCAACCTTTCCTTGTAGGGCTTCCCTTCCATCCCACTGATCATTCTTGTCGCTCTCCTCTGGACTTGCTCCAGTTTGGCTGCATCTTTCTTAAAGTGAGGTGCCCAGAACTGAACACAGTACTCCAGGTGAGGTCTCACCAATGCAGAATAAAGAGGAACTAGAACTTCTCGTGACTTGGAAGCTACAGTCCTCTTAATGCAACCTAAAATGGCATTTGCCTTCTTTGCAGACACATCACACTGCTGACTCATGTTCAGCTTGTGATCCACGGCGACTCCAAGATCCCGCTCACATGTTGTGCTGCCAAGCCAAGTATCCCCCATTTTATACCTATGTTTTTGGTTTTTATTGCCTAAGTGCAGAACCTTGCACTTCTCCCTGTTGAAATTCATTCTGTTTGTTACAGCCCAGGATTCCAGTTTATCCAGATCCTCCTGGAGGTTTCTCCTATCTTCTGATGTGTTTGCCACTCCTCCTAGCAAGGTGTCATCTGCAAATTTGATCAGGCTCCCCCGTATCCCTTCCTCCAAGTCATTGATGAAAATGTTAAAGAGAACCGGTCCCAAGACAGAGCCTTGGGGTACCCCACTAGAAACGGACCTCCAGGTTGACACAGAACCATTTACTAAAACCCTTTGAGTGCGGCCATCGAGCCAGTTGCAGATCCACCTAACAATTGCCCCGTCTAGCCCATATTTTTCCAACTTCCTAATTAAAATGTCATGTGGGACTTTGTCAAATGCTTTGCTGAAGTCAAGATAAATGACATCCACAGCATTGCCACTGTCCAGTAAGCTCGTAACCCGATCAAAAAAGGAGATCAGATTTGTCTGGCAAGATTTATTCTTGGTAAATCCATGCTGGGTTGTTTTGATCACCGAGTACTTGTCTAGATGTGCACAAATTGTGTGTTTTATGATTTGCTCTAATATCTTGCCCAGTCAATATCAAACTGACTGGTCTATAATTTCCCGGGTCTTCTTTTTTCCCCTTCTTAAAAATTGGGACTACATTTGCCCTCTTCCAGTCCAGTGGCACTTCTCCACTCCTCAGGGATTTCTCAAAGATGATCGACAGAGGCTCTGCAAGGACATCTGCCAGTTCCTTAAGAACTCGAGGATGCAGCTCATCTGGTCCAAATGACTTGAATTCATTTAGGCCAGTTAAGTGGTTTCAAACCAGTTCTCTATCTTAATCTGCTGTTCTGCACCATCCATGTTTTCATTACCTCTTTGTGGTCGCAAGCACATCCCTGCATCAGCCAATGATCCCGCACCTCCATTTGCACAGCCCTCCTTCCGGGAATAGACTAGATAGAATAGATGCAAAGTAGGAGTTGAGCAGCTCTGCCTTCTCCTGGTTTCCAGACACCTGCTGTCCATCTTTGTCCAGGAGCAGCCCCACCCCCTCGTCTCTCCTCCTGTTCCTTTGGGCATATCTAAAGAAGCTCTTTTTGTTATCTTTGACTCCCCTGGCCAGCCTCAGCTCATACTGAGCTTTAGCATCCCTGACCCCCTCCCTACAGGACCGTGCTACCTGCCTATACTCCTCTCTGGTGATCTTTCCAGTCTTCCACTCCCTATACTTCTCTTTCTTTAACTTCAGCTGATCCCCAAGTTGCCTGTGGAGCCAACCTGGTTTTTTCAGCATTTCCCCCCCTTTCTTTTTTATTGGAATTGTTTCTGACTGTGCTTGTAGAAGCTGCCTCTTAAGGAGCTCCCACCCATCTTGGGCCCCTTTCCCCATTAGATCATCAACCCATGGGATCCCACCTATGACTCCTTTAAGCCTGTTGAAATCAGCTTTCCTGAAATCCAACATATAAGTTTCACTCTGCACTCTTTTTATTTCCCACATTATTCTAAATTCCAGCAGCTCATGATCGCTTTCCCCTAAAGTTCCCATTATGTTGACCTGATCAACCAGTTCTTCACGATTTGTTAAGATCAGGTCAAGGATGGCCCCTCCCCTTGTCGTTTCCTCCACTTTCTGGACCATGAAGTTATCTTCCAGGCCCATCAGGAATCTACTGGAGCTTCCATGTTTGGCTGAGTTTGTCTCCCAGCAAATGTCTGGGTAGTTAAAGTCCCCCATTACTACTACCTCATACTTCCTTGCAATGCCTGCCAGTTGCTCAAAGAAGACATCGTCTACTCCTTCTCCTTGGCCTGGCGGTCTATAGTAGACGCCCACCACAATGTTTTGTTTCTTGTTTTCCCCCCTTACTTTTACCCAAACACACTCCACAGGGATATCCGGACCACTCTCCTGGATTTCAGAGCAAGTATATATGTTCTTGACAAATAATGCTACTCCACCTCCCCTTTTGCCACTTCTGTTCCTCCGGAACAGCTGATAGCCTTCCAATTGTGTGTTCCAGTCATGGGAGTCGTCCCACCAAGTTTCAGTTATTCCTATCAAATCAAATTTCCCTTCACTTGCTAAAAGCTCCAGCTCATCTTGTTTATTTCCCAGGCTCTGTGCATTTGTGTAAATGCAACTTAAGCCCTGGAGGTTGCAACTCAATGCATTTCCCTCCTTTTTTGTAAGGCCAGGCCCCTCTAAAGATTTTTGAGTTACAGCTGTGCCCTGGCAATTTCCATCCAGAGCATTTTCCTTATTCCTAGGTTCCCTTTGGACGTAACCCACCCCCTTCTTATTTAGTTTAAAGCCCTCCTGATAAGGTTGGCCATCTCCCGTCTGAAGACACTCTTCCCCCAACCCGTAAGATGTAGTCCATCCTTTGCTAGGAGTCCTTCCTCAAGGAAGTTCATCCGGTGATCCCAGAATCCAAATCCTTCCCGATGACACAATTTTCGAAGCCAGCTATTGACCTGAAAAATCTTGCTATCTCTCTGAGGACCTTTGCCAATTACTGGGAGGATGGATGAGAATACCACCTGGGTATCCCCCAGGTCCTTAATCTTCATAATCCCCAACTATCTTTTGGAAAGTTTCCCGAGCAGTATCGTTTGTTCCTACGTGGATGAGTAAGAACGGGTGACGATCAGCAGGTGTGATCATCCTCGGTAGCCTCTCCGTGATATCCCGTATCCTAGCATACAGCTTCCATGCCCCTCAGGAGAGAATTCATGCGCATAGTATTCTTCATGCACACATATTCATGTGCCAAGTGTGTGCATATGCATAGTATTGTTCATGCACACGTTTTCACATTTCACATAGTCATGTGCACATATTTATGTGCCACGTGTGTGCACACACATATTCCACACACACATCCTAAATCCCTGTAGCTCCACCCACATAGACATATTATACCCTATGTGATGATCTGGCGGGGTGATATGGGTGGATGACGTCTCCTCCCTGGGGTTCTTGCCAATATGGAATTAGGCACACTACTAAAGTAATTCCAGGGAGACAGATGAGGCACCTCAATAATCAGATCTTTACTTCTATCCATGATAGAGGCACTTCTTTGGTACAGGTTTCAAAAGCTATAACAGGTAAGTAATCAAACACAAGTCCCTCTTAGCTAGAGATAAAGTCCAACAGTTCCCTGCATAACAGGTAAAGCCATTCTCAGACCTCTGCAGCCTCTCTCCACTTTCTCCTCCCTTCCTCCTGTTCCCTGAGGAACCTCTCTGCTCCCCTTGGGCCCTCTCTCCTGCTCTACAGCTCCTCAGTCCTTCTGACCCTCACCTCTCTCTCCTATGGGGGGTCCTAGAGACTGGCACCCGGACTGCTGGGTCACAGTGGCAATCTGTGTCCCCCTCCTCGTATGACACCTCAAGGTACATCAAGTCCTTAGCTAGCTTCTCCTCCGGGGTCTGCCTTTTGGTTCTCTCACACTCTACATAGACATATTATACCTTTTTGGAATCAGGATGATCACCGGACTGACCCCCACACACAAACCAACCCCACACTAAACACACACACACAACACAACTCCACACACATCCTCTAGCTCCACCCACACATGCTCTACATAGACATATTATAACATCCAGCATTGGTATTTGTGTCTGGATGAGGAGGGAACAGTTAAATATTCAAATCTGAAAATAACTGACAAAACCTATAGTGAGGCTTTCAAGTTCCATGGACTGAATTGAGGAATTCAAAGTTATTTCTTCAAAATTGCTGTTTTCAAAGCTGGACGAGACATCCCTTTAGTTTTGGGCTGAAGGCCCAAAATGCCCTCCACATATGGCTTAAAAGCTGGTTAAAAAGAGCCATATGGAGTGCAGCTTTTAAGCTAGTGTACCATAAATATGTGTACATACCATTCATGTGCCACATGAGCACACACATGCATATCCCTCATGTGCACATGCACATACATATCCTTCATTCACACATATTCATGTGCACACATGTATCCTTCATGTGCGCATATTCACGAGCACATGAGCATAGTATTCTTCATGCACACATTCATGTGCCACCTGTGTGCATATGCATAGTATTATTCATGCGCACATTTTCACATGCACATTTCACATTTATGTGCATATTTATATGTATTGGCTCTGCCGTTCCATTGGACTCTTTCAGTGGCATGGAGAGGGGGGTTTTGCTGCTTGTGTAACAGCCTATCCTCCATAACTTCATACCTACCCAGGCCTTCATGCTTCACATACCACGTCGAACATGATTACAGAGTCTTTTGAGACTGATGGATGCCAATACTGTGCGCGCACACAATGTATTCTTCATGAACACATATTTATGTCTTGTGTGCTCATGAACATTCATATTATTCATCCGCCCATATTTATCTGTCATGCATATGCTTCTGCATACATATTCTTCATGTGCACATGTTCATGTGTCGCATATGCATATATATAATTCATGTTCACCAATCATGTGTTATGTGCATACATATGCATATGTACAGTTCATGTGCACATATACATAGGTCATATATATGCACATGTGCATACATGTGCACGTGCACCTATGCATACATATCAAATACTCACATGTACATAGGTATCATTAATTTGCACGTATGCATAGGTTCCATATGTACACTTATGCGTATGTCAGTTCAATCCTAATCATGTCTACTCAGAAGTAAGTCCCATTGTGTTCAATAGTACTTACTCCCAGGAAAGTGTGGTTAGGATTTCACCCTGTATCATTCATGTGCACATATGCATAAGTGTCATATCTTCACATATGCATCTATATCATTCATGTGCACAAATATTTGTCCTTGCAAGAAAGGTGGGATATAAAGAAAGTTATCATCATCATCATCCATGTGCACTTATTCATATGTTTCTTATTTGCACATATGCATATGTATCTTTCATGTGCACATATCAGGCAGAGTACTTTTTCAGCTGCTCAAAAATCCATTGGCTGAGCCTCTTACAGGTGTTGATCATTTTGCATCCAGCCTTCCAATCTGGAAATTAACTGCAGCAGCAAAACCACTAGTTACTTCCTGTGGTGCTTCCAATCCACCAGGCAAAGCAGTACAGTGGGAGACAAATGAGAAATGCTGCTGTAGGAGTATTTGTGTTTTTGCATTTATAGAGCTCTTGGCAATGTTTTCTCAAGGTTTTTCCCCTGCTTCACCACTTTGCACGGTGCACTTAATTGAAGTACAGTACTACCAGAAGTAACTGGCAATGATATTATCACCAGTTATTTCTGAATTGGGACACCAAATGAAATGGGAGACCAAGTGAAATGTAATAAAAACTTCTAAAGCCTCTGGATGACAAAATGGCTTTTTAAAGCAAGTGAGAAACATACATTGGAGTTCTGCCTGCTGAGCCGAGCACTGTCCCATTGTTTGTTGCACTGTGTTGCATTGCATTGCTTGTCTCATTGGTGGAGATCTGGGGATCCTGCAAGTACCATCAGCTGCCACCACGAGTACCACTGGAGAAATGTGGTAATACCAGTGGTTGAAAAGCACTGACCTAAGATTATTATAACATGCCCAGATCATTCCCACCTTCATCATTAAGGTCAGCAGAAAAAATTATTTGTATGCAGAACATGATATTTAAAAATAACACTGTTCCTTACAGTATGTGAACTTCTGCATTGTTACAGCTCTGAGTGTCCACACTGATATTTACAGAAAGTCCTTGACTTACAAACAAGTTTTGTTCCAGAACCTCGTTCATAAGTTGAAATGTTCATAAGTCTAACACCATTGATGTCAATGCAGGAATGTCAATGCAAGGTTGTTCATATGTATGAAAGTTCACATCTTGAACTCTTGTAAGACAAGAAATTACTGTATTCAGGTTGATGCACACATACTATTTTTGTATCCATTGAAGTGCTGAATATAGGGACAACCTGGCCTTGAAGCTGGCTCAAAAACATGACAGGCTGGAGGAGGATTAATATGCATCTTCCGAGGAGGCAGCTTGCCTATGCTGTTCTTAGATCTATAGCTCTCCTACCTAGTAGTCCAAACATACTCTGACCCTTTCTCCTTGGAGCAGCCAAAGAAGGGGGTCTTTATGTCTCTATTCTCCAGCTCCTCGATTACTATGATATTTTCCTGAGAATTCTCAGGAAGTGGTTGGAGAAATAGTTGGAGCCACCACCTTCTTCAGTTTTCCTCCCCATACTCTTATAGTGTGGCCAAATGGATGTTGGAGTCAAGTGGTCTTGCTCCCAAGATCCTCTCCGTGTTTCCTTTACCAAAAAAACCCAAAAGTTATGGAGGAAAAGGACAATGAGATGTACGCATTGGGGGTGCGGTGCATAACGGTGGAGGCAGTGGATTGGCACCAGTTCAGGCCACAGATTAGCTCTGATACATACCATTCTTCACAATGCATGAGATATGAACGGACAGAGCTCTAAGATCTGTTTAAAAGTGCCCATATATAATTTTGTGCCTGCTTATATGCCTGTAAGTTTACTCTGATGGTTATGCAAGTACATTGGTCAGTGGAGTGAATCCAACTTTACAACCCATTTCTTTGTGCAGGAAATGTCAGGACTGGGCTGTTTATTTTCTTTCCTATTCACATTTTGTGCTGTTTTTATCATTTTGTCAAAGTCTCTTTTCTTGCCTAGTCTTCATTTTATTTTCAATTTCATTGCCATCTTACCTGGAGACAGAAAATCATCTCTTTGATCTATTTTTCTGTCTTTCTTGCCAAGCAAGGACAGGTGGAGGGTATTTTGCTTCTTCAGCTGGAATAAAAGATAGAGCTGAAGATTAAACATTTATTTCCAATGCCTAAAAGAATGATAGTCATTCTCAGACAATTCTTTTACTATTGTATCCCATGGGAAAAGTTGTCATCAACTCTTCAAAACAACCAGCCCTATCTTATGCGCACATCTAATGGGCAAGTTCATTTTGACTTTCACTTATATAATTTGGTGTTATTACCCATTTCAGCTCTCCACGAATCTGTATTTGATTTGTTGCACAGTGTAGGCTTGAATATACAACTACAGGGAGTCTGCAGGATCCTTGGAGTGCTGCAAGAAATGTTACAATTTTTGCTATTTATTGGCAGTTGCTGCCAGATAGGAAATGTGTGGGCTCATGAAACAAGTAGTGCTGCTGGGGGCAATTTATAGCTCACTTCTTCTTTCCTTGAACCACTTTTCTACCATTTGAAAGCTTTAAATGTGAAATTGTGTTGGAATGAAATTTTTTTTGTTCGGTATTCCTACAGCAGATTATGTGTGACAGGTCAGTTAAACTGGAGGAGGTTTCATTACTGTTATTGAATACAGAAATGTACAACATTGACAGATGTGACAACCAAAAACACAGGTTCTTGTAGTATTGAGAGGAAGAAAATGTAAGGAAGAATAGGAAGGATAGAGGTAACGGTAAAACAAAGAACACATGCAAATTGTTGGAAAAGCAGTAGCAGGCAAGCAAAATCTGCACAATAGTGTGCAGGAATATGTATTCATTACCACCAATAGAAAATCAGTCACCTATTCATAGTCTAGTCATAAATACTTTCCTACATTGATTAGACTTTTCTCCGGCTTCTTTTCCTATCTTGTTTTTTCTTCCCCCAATGCGCATCAGTCCCCTGACCAGTTACTTCTCTTATTTTTATTTTGCAATATCTATGTATTAAAAGTGCTTTTTCTAACTAACCCTACAATCCTGAGTAACTACAGTAACTAGAGACTTTACGTGCACCCGTAGTTACTGCACCACCTAGTGAAAACCTATGGGAAATTCATATTGCAATCCAGAGCAAATTGTTCTTACACTGGAGCAAGGACTCCCCGTAGTTACTCAGGATTGCACCCATCACCATGTTGTTATTGAGTTTGCAAGTTTCCACAGCTCTTCTAACACAAATATAATAACATGAATGTATAAAAATAGTTTTGATAGAAGGTTAGAGCTAAGTTTCTATAGAGGTAATAATTTAAGAATTAAGGCAAAGATTTCTGAAAAACGAGCTTTGAAGACAGATTTGGAATGGAGAGACACAGAGGTATTCTGGACATCATAGAAGTATTCTTGAGGTAATCTGACATCATGAATGTATACTGGGACCATGGGACCTTTGGAAAACCAAGCAAACTAGAGTTGGAGTAGTAGAGATCAGAAAGCAGGGATATGCTGGGAAATTAGGATAGATAAATAAGAGGCAGCAATATGCCATATGAGGCAGCATATCACCATATGTTTAACATCCACATTTGATTAATATGAATAGTTACTTGAGAAGGATTTTATTTACTGTCATATCTGTTTTTAAAAAATAAAATACATTTGAATACCTTTATTGTGGTTTTCCTGTTAACAAAGGTATTTTGTTGTTCTTTTTTAGGATCCTTTAGTAACGTCCTCATTTTAGGTAGCATTCATGCTTCAAAAAGCAACATTCTAATGTCCCAACAGACAACCAAGCAAAATGTTTTGAATTCAATTACAGTGGTGCCTCACATAAAGAGCTTAATTCGTTCTGGAGGCATGCTCTTTAAGTGAAATGCTCTTTAAGTGAAGCGGATTTTCCCATAGGAAATAATGGAAACTCCGACAATTGGTTCCACAACCCCAAAATATTCATATAAAATATTAACTTAAATACTAAGTTAATAAGCAATAAGCTTTTCATTCCTAGGTTGATTGCCTCCAAATGTGCTTTGTTTGCCTATGTAGACAGTAACTGCATATCTTTCTAATGTTGTATGACAGTGTATGGTTATCAAAGTCTTGTAACGGATATAATAATGCATTGGTACCATTGCTGTTGAAGTCCCTATTTTCACGGGATTTGGCAGTTGGCCCATAGCAATAATAATGCTTTTAGGTATCCATTGTCCTCCAGAACTTAAGCTACAAAGAACATTCAAAGCAATCTCAATAGTCAGCAGTATTTATCAAACGAAACATAAAACCATCTGGTAAACTGAGAGGCTGGGTCACTTTGTCCAGCTGTGCCCTTCACCAGGAGACTATTCTGTAGCCTAGCTCATTATTCTGTATTTTGAACATCTCTGTGAAGGACACTAATGAGACACCCCAAAATGGAAGGAAGTAACTCTTTACTTCCTAGAAATCAAGTGTCTCCATCTTTTAAAAAGTAGTCTTAAATGACAATCATTATAACACTGCTTGACTTATCACAACAAAAGAACATTGCTGAGTGTGTGTGTGTGTGTGTTTTGAGCTTTCTATATATTTTCCCTATAAAACAAAACCTATTCCCCCGCCACAGTACAACATGGGTCTCCAAACCCTAGCCCAAGGCACATTCAGCCCACAGAAGGATTTTATCTGGCCCTTGGATGTGCTGTGAAAGCATTCCAGCCAATATGCAGAGCCCTGTGCAGAGAGATGCTTCTGATGATGAGGCTTCTCCCAAATGCTGCAAGATAATTTCTGCCATATTCTCTTCTCCCCAAATTATATCACATCCTTTGGAAACCTGTGAGAAGGCGTTCTAGATATTTTCAATACAATAATCATATTGCTGGCCAATCAGACCATCTATCCAACACGTTCTGAAAACAAGTTTGCTCTAGAATTTCTCCCAATTTTTCTTATCACAGTACTCAGTTGTTCCTTAGCTTTTAATCCTTCTATGTTAGTTCGTTCCCCAATCCCTCATCAAATTAATTTTCCTTTTCAATATGCATTCCCTCTGCTTCCTGTGCAAATCAATTTTGCCCTCTTCTCCCTCCAATCCTTTTTCAAAATCTCCAAACCCCTCCCTTTTAATTCCAGTGTACTGATTGATTGATTGATTGATTGATTGATTGATTGATTGATTGATTGATTGATTGATTGATTGATTGATTGATTGATTGATTGATTGATTGGGCCCACTGCAATTGAAAACATAATGGTGAACTCCAGGTTATTAGATACTGCCTGTCACAAGCCCAGACAATGGGTAAATGACAGAGGAGCAATATCTCCTTTAAGAAACCTTCAACAATAGATGGAGTGATGCATCAGTTGGAGAATATTTCAGTCATGTCAAAGGCTATGTTTATCCAAAAAGCAGACCCTGCCACGAGCGAAATAATGCGAGGAAGATTATGATTTATTTATTCATTTACAAACACAATCCTAACCATGTCTACTGCATGTGGGGGGAGGGAGGAGCAGCTGACAAGAAAGCCAACAAGACGTCTTCAAACTTAGGGGTACCTCAGAGTCTCCTTGAATCCATGAACTCATAGGACCCATGGACCTAATAGGCATACAACATACATACAGCAAACAATAGGTATACATATATCAACATACAATAGGCATACAACATACATCCAAGAAGGGGGTAGGGTACATTGGAAAAATGGATCCAGTGTGCCATTTTTCTGGCCAAGATCAATCCCTTCCAGCCCACTTGTTGTTTGCTTAACTCTTGCCTTGATAGTCTTGCTTTGTCTTTCATTTCTTATCCTGGACCATGGGATATTTTCCTGAGAGGTGTCCATTTGCTTTCTGCAACTGACTGCAAGACAAAGCTCCAAATAGCTGTAATTGACTGTATTAGTAATACAAATTGGTTCAGTATACCACCACCAAGGGCTACCTAGCAACTGTCCCATCAGTTTGCTTATTGTCAATTACTCCTTTATCCCAAATCAATGAGCAGTTACTAGTAAATATGGCACAGCAGCCCAACCAAGCCCACTTTTCTGGTTAGAAACAAATGACTTTGTAGACATGGAGTTGCATCAGTGCAGCTAATGCTGATCTTTAGGATTAGTCTGTGACTATAGTACTAGCTGCTAATTAATCGACGTAGAGGAGAAGCTACTCATCCAGTGAAACTCCCACCTCCCAGTGAAAAAAAGCAATAAGCAAAGGGGAGCAATTTAAGCTGTGGAGAAGACCTAGCAAATGAAACAAGTCAAATACTGAGCAAATTCAGCCTGCTCTGCCCTAACTATTCTGTATCCAGAACACAGAGTTATGCTTCAGCCAGAGAAGCAGGAACCTAGAGCTGCCCATAACTACTCCAGAGCAGTGATCAGCACAAGTTGCTCCACTGGGCATGCTCAGAAGGCAGCCTGTAAGTGCTGCATGGCCTGCAGTTACACATGAGTTGACCCGCCCTCACATCACTCAGAACCACCAGCATCTGTCTGCACTGCCCCACCCTCCTGATCACATGGGGAACTGGATGGTAAGGGGGGGAGTAGTTGTCAGTGTGGCTCCCCAGCATGATGGACAGGGCAAGGCCATCAACATAGTAACATCGACGGAGTGTCATCATAGTTGCGTCGACGCAAATGGCATTTCCGTTGATGCAAGGGCTCTTGTGTCGACAGAATAGTTGCTCTGGATTGAGCTGAACATGGAGCTGCTATAATATTTCAGATTAGTATCTTCCTTCATTAATTGTTATTACCCAAGCAGTATAGTTGGAAGGAAAAATGCTTTTTAAGAGACTTTTAAAGCGCTTCTCCAACAAATGCTTGTCTACTTTTGAACTCTGTCTAAAGAGATTATTACTATAATCCTAAAGACACTTTCCTGGGAGTAAGACCTATTGAACAGAATGGGGTTTACTTTTGAGTAGACATGGTTAGGATTGTGCCCTATGTCATTTTATCTAATGTCTAGTTGTGTCTATTTTTTTCCTAGTTACTCTATTGTACTTTAGAGCAGGGGTGTCCAAACATTTTGACAGGAGGACCACATCATCTCTGGCACTGTGTCAGGGGCCAGAAAAATTATTTGCATTTCAAATTTGAATAAATTTACATAAATTTAAATGTAAAAGTGTATTAGAGACAGATCCAGAGGATTACAAGGCTAATCTGTGGGCCACAACTGGGACCCTGTCATGGTGCACACTGAGGGTCACCACAGACTGCATCTGGTCCCTGGACCAGGGTTTTGACACCCCTGCTTTAGAGCATCTGTTTATTGTAGTAAATATTGGTTTAAGCTCTAAATCACTTTCGTTACAGAAGAACTACAGAGGAGGACCATAGTCCATGAATAGAAAACAATGTGTCATTTTCTTTCCTTAGCAGGAAAATTGTGCCTAAAATGTTTTTTGCTTTAAAAATATTATTCTGAAAATTATTCTGCCAAGAATTGGCACCACATCCACCCCTTTGACAAAGGGGAGGAAAGATTGCTGAAAGCTGGAGCATCCTTAGACTGTCTTTATTAAGTGTTTATATTGCTCTTTGGCTACAGGGTGACAATAAGATGGATGGCCTAATCAGTGCAGAAGTGTTCAGTGGCATAAGATGACTTAAACCCCCAATTCCAAGGCAGTCAAATCTAGCATCCTCCCCTTTCTCTGGCATATTCCACTGCCAAACAACTTTAGCTACAATCTTATCCACACTTTCCCGGGAGCAAATTCCATTGACGCTAAAAGGATTTACTTCTGAGTAAACAGGCATAGAATTAGGCTATCAGTTTTTGTTATTAAATGGCAGGAAATATTTTCTGAATTACTGTATTACGCAATTACTGTATTTCTGAAAATGAATATGCAAAAAATTTGAATGCTTCTATGTCATTTTAGCTAATGATTATATTCTGAATTAGGGACAAAATGTTAAGTGTATATATATACTTAACATATATAACAACTAATATAAAGACATATATATGACTAAGTATATATAAATTTATTAATGTGTAATAATTTTTAAAGACCTCTTAAATTTTATGCACTTCAGTACTGTCTGATTAATGTGCTGTGAATGAAATTCCAGAGTGGCAGGTGATGTTTTAATAGGTTCCAAATGAGGCGTAAATGACATTTGCAGATACAGCTGGCACAAAGTCATCAGAAAGCATTATGTGCCATTCTGCATATCCATTTTGCAGTGATTAGGGGGATCCTGGTGAATTACAGTGTCAGTGTTCAGCGGAACTTACTCTCAAGTATGCAACCATAGTATCCCACAAATTATAACCAGCATCTTTCAGGAATTATTTTGTCTTATTTTCCTTATTTTTTTCTGATGCTGCTAACTCTACAGAAATCTTGCACAGGTTCAGCAGTCCAAGAATAGCTAGGACATCCTTGAGCAGCCTTTTCTCCTTTGTTCGAAATGCCACTATCAACTAGCCTTGTGTTGTTGTTGATTCATGTCATTTCTCATTTTTTGGGGTATCTAGCCTCTCTAGTTTTAGGCATAAGATTATTTATTATATTGCCAAGACTGCCTATTTAGGTGAAGAAGTCATACAGAGTAGCCAGGTGGGATCCAATGAAGCGAGTTTATTACATAACCAAAGTAGGTTACTCAAGTTCATGCACAAGAAAGCTTGAGTGTTTTTTTTACCAGGTTTGTCAGCAACAGGCTGGAATGCAATATTCTCTATAACTATATGGCCATGTGGCCTTGCAGCTAAAATTGGATCCCAATTTGATCTGTGCAGCTCCCTTCATCGTGACCCGGAGGTGAGATGGTGACATGAGCGGACATTGGGGCTCATGGCATTGGAGCTTGTCATTTTTACAAGGAACATGGCTGCAACATACAGCCAGCTTCATTGCCCTCTCATTGTTGAGCCTTTTGTTATTTTATGGTGGAGAATATAAAAACTGATCTTACCAGGTTTTACCTGCATTCTCCACCATAAAAGGTTGTCAAAAAATCAACAAAGGATTTCTAAGGAATGCAAATAAGATATACAACTTTGGAGCAATTGTATTTATTAAAAACTAGTGAAAGGCGTACCCGCGTTGCGGGAGTAAAATTCCCCCGTATGCCATCCCCCCATATGCATCAACCCTCCATGGATAACTTCCCCCATACGCATCAACCCCCCATGCGCAAGTTACCCCATGCGCATCAACCCCCAACGCGCAACTTCCCCCCTCCCCCCACGCGCAACTTCCCCCCCACGCGCAACTTCCCCCCCCACGCGCAACGTGTCCCCATGCGCAACTTTCCCCATGTGCAACTTTCCTCCATGCGCAACTTCCTCCCATGCACAATTTTCCTCCCATATGCAACTTCCCCCCTGCGCAACTTTCCTACATGCACAATTTCCCCTCATGCACAATTTCCCCTCATGCGCAGCATCCTCGCCAGCACAACCTCTTCCTCCGAACAACATCCCCCAGTGCACCAGGATCTGAGCACCAAATCAGCTGGATGTGGTTCAGTCTCCCATGTTAAGTATAGGACAGAAACACGTTGACCCCTTTTCAGCCCCTGAAGGGTTAAATTTCTCCGGATGGTTCTTGGTGGGAGTTCAGGTGACAGAAGGAACTCCCAGAATTCCATGTTTCAGGCCCAGCAGTTGGGGCGGAATGTTGCTGAGTCAGCAATTTTCAATGCAAAGTATAGGGAGGAAAACGCGTTGCGCCCCTTTTCACCCCCTTCCGGTTGGAATTTCCGAAAACCAGTTCTTAGTGCACCCCTCAGTCATGGAAGGAACACCCACCCCAAATTTCACGCTTCTAGGGCCGGCAGTTTTGGCAGGGCGGTGATGAGTCAGTCAGTGAGTCAGTCAGTGAGTGACTTTTCTCTTTTATATATATAGACTAGAGAAATGTGCCAACATTGCAGGAGTAAAATGCCCCCCATGCAACATCCACGCTATGTCCCATCCCATGAACATCATTTCTAATGCACAATATCCCCACATGCGCATCAACCCCCTTGAGCAACACCCCCATGCACAACATTCCTCGTGTGCCCCATCCCCGCATGCAGCCCATCCCCTCATGTGAATCAACCGCCCTGCAAATCAACCCCCCTGCGTATCACCCTCCCATGCGCATCACACAGCCCCATTCACATCAGCCCATCCCCTCATGTGAATCAACCGCCCTGCAAATCAACCCCCCTGCGCATCACCCTCCCATGCACATCACACAGCCCCATGCACATCATCCCCCATGCGCATCAACTCCCCATGCAAATCAACCCCCCTGTGCATCAACCCCCCAAGCACATCATCCTCCATGTGCAAGACCCCCATGCATATAACCCTCAACACAACATCCCCCATGCGCACCTCCAACCTAGTTCCCCCTCCCTCTCAGTGCCTCAGGCTGGATGTTGCTCAGTCATTCTTCAATGTTTAGTATAAGACAAAAACAAGTTGCATCTCTTTTCACACCCTTAGGAATTAAATTGCTCAGCATTGGTTCTTGACGGGTATTGATGTCACAGAAGGAACACCCTTCCCAAATTGTATGCTTCTATGTCCAGGGGTTGGGGCAGGGCCTTCATCAGTCAGGGACTCTTCAATGTTAAGAATAGGGAGGAAAACGAATTTGCGCCCCTTTTCACCTCCTTCTGGTTGGAATTTCCAAAAACTGGTTCTAAGTGGGTGCCTCCAGCACAGAAAGAACACCCTCCCCAAATTTCACACTTCTAGGCCCAGTGGTTTTGGCTGGGCATTGATCAGTCGGTGACTTTTCAATTTTATATATATATATATGTATATGTATATATATATATATATATGTATATATATATATATATGTATATGTATATATATATATATATATGTATATATATATATATATATATATATATATATATATATATATATATATATATATATACACACACACACACACACACACACACACACATATATATATATATATATATACATATATATATATACACACACATATACATACACATATACATATATACACATATACATATATACACACATACATATATAGGGCAGTAGTAGGTCTAAAGTTAATTTTGTTTACTTTCTCTCCAAATTAGCATGCTGCTTGCAGTCCAAGCAGTTTATAGTCATCCCTATAAGCACACTTACATATATTTCAGCCAGTGGTGGGCACCAGCAGGTTCGCACCTACTCTATAGAACCGGTTCTTAACAAGAGATAGTACATATAAAGTTTAAAAATAGCCATTTAAAAGTGGCTGCCAGATGGACAGAGAACCGGTTCTTAATTTCTTTGAAGCCCATCACTGATTTCAGCATATACCCTGAGCTTGTAGCAGGCTTAATGGAAGACTAGAGAAGCTGTCTCTGTTGCAGCTGGTATGCCTCTCCCTCTGGCTCATATCTTATGTGTTTTTTTCATAGCTTTTTGAACATTAGTTTAAGAATGTCTGGTATTTGTCAGTAACTTCTCTGACTGACCTTGTGCCCATCCCCTCACCTAACTGGCCTTCACACAATTCCACATCTGCTAACAATTACAAAAGCTTCCACATATGCAGACTTTCTTATTATCTCAACAAGTCCCATCTATTCCTTATAAAGCAAAACAATTTCTTTATACTGTTTTGACTGACTTTGGTCATCATAGTTGGCATCTTTGCAATACCCCAATTTTCCAATTAATGAATGTCAGTCTCCAAATTCCCACAGCACACCTGAGAATTATAGCCATAGCACAATGGTTGAAAATCACTGGTCTAAGGGCTCAATCCAGAGTGCTCACTTGGGCTGCTGCAAGTCCCTTGCTCTGGCCCAGTGTGTCTCAAATGTATTGTAAAGCACACTCAGGTTTCAATACTATCCATACAATCCACCATAAAAATCACACTGATTTTAATAAGACTTCATGAGCAGAAATGCATAGGATTGGGGTCCCAGAGCGAAGGTCTCAGAGTGGGTCCCAGCCTCCCCATGCAGCCACAGACCCCCGAGGATGGTGAATTGAGCTGGCTGAGCTTGGCCAGCTTGGCCCCCCTCTGGGGGCTTTGGGGAGAGGAAGGAGGAGGCAGGCAGAAGGAATTTCAGTGTGGGCAGCAGGCAGATGGTTTGCTGGGGCATGGGAGGTGAGACATGTACCAGGCACTTATGCTGGATCCAAGCCCTGTTCTGGGGCAGATCCAATTAGACCCATTTTCACAGCTGCTGTGTTACCTGGGGTAAGGAGGAAAGCTTCCCCTTACTCCAGGGTAGCACAGCTGCAGTTTCAAACATGCTCTGGATACAGCACAGCGGTGTTGGCCTGCCTGTTCCAGCACAAGTCAGGATTATGCTATCTTTCTGAACACAGTGGGCTTACTTCTTCTTAAAATAAACATCAGTTTCAGACACTTCTAGTAATTGTACAGAGCAGTAATAGTGGATAAAATATGTGATTCTCCATTGAGGAAATAGGAGATAATACAACAACGATTACAATACAACAAAGATTGTAATTATAAAAGCAAAGACAGCGACCCATCCTGTGCCTGGTTTCTGGAGCCTGTGATGGTGGCAATGAATAGGAACTGCCAAATTTGTCCTTATTCATCTGCTAATCCAGTAATAAGAGAGAACATGAAGGGCACGTGAGTGCTCACCACTAGGAACTACTTCCCCTGTTAAGTTTTCTTTCTACTGGTCTAGGGTTGCCATATGTTCTGGAAAACAGGGACACTCCCAGTGCTTGAGGATTTCATTCACACACTGCCAAGTTTGAGAGGAGGTCCTGTCCTGGTTTTGAGGAAGGGAATTATGGCAACCCTGTCCCGATCCAATCTCTGACACTCTGTCTGTAGCAAGTCACTTTGTAATCCTTGAACATGGTTTTCCAAAGTGAGTCTTCAGTTGTCACAGTTTGTTGACTTTTAAAATAAAAAGCACAATCAGCTAGGTCTCCTTCCCAGCTGGTACATCTGTGTTTGTTTTAATATCAGTTTCAGCTTTTATAGTACTTTCCACATACTTAAGTATCATGCTCTTAATGAACCGTGTATAATTGTCAAAAGAGGTCATCAACAAGATTAAAAGAATAGCAGTACTCTCTGCAATTGATTTATATTCACAAAACTAGAATCACTGATCACTGTCATGTGAAGGCTAAAAATGTTTACTGCTGCCTTTGCATCTGCAACATAGGACATTCCCATAACCTTGTGAGAAAAACTGCTTTATATTTGTCACAGAGAGCTCTGCAATCAAGAAACCTGACTCTCCTTACTTTGCTGTATGACCTTGGTAGATGCCAAACCAGCTGCTACTGCTGTGTAATAAAAACAATGTACAGTATTCTTTCCCAGATTCCTTTGTAATGAATCCTCTCCACTCCTTCCAAAGAAGTATGCTACAGATAGACCTACCCTACAATCCAGAGTAACTACGGGAAGACGTAAGAGGCACTTACTCTAGAATGCTCTATGCATTTGCCATTGGTTTTCCATAAGTGGCACCGTAACTTTGTTGGTGTAAAAGTTACTCCCATAGTTACTCTAGATTGTAGCCGTAGAGAGCAGTGGTTTGTACAATGTAATCTTATGCATGGCTGCTCAGAAGTAGATGAAGTCTTAGTATCTCTGAGGGTTCTCATTTTCTTATTAAAAACAATTAAAGATTAATCTTTAAAAATATTTACCATATTAACAGGAAGCCCTTCAAAAATAGCCTGCTTTAATTGGAAGTCACCAGGAAGTCATTAGGAAGGTAGACCCCTCTTTTCTGCCTGGAGTGCAGGAAGGAACAGTTATGACCACTTCCTAATTGCTTTGCATTCTGTTCCCGAAGTCCAGGCAGGGGAAGGGGGGATTGTCAAACCAGTTCATAAGCACCTTCCAAAGAGAAAAGGGGGGGGGATGATCTTCACATAAGTTCATAAGCACTTTCAAGACAGAAAAGGGGAACAATCTTCAAACCAGTTCACAAACACTTTCTAGACCAGGGTTCTCCAAACTCTGGCCTCAGGGCCAGATGCAGCCCTCGGCAAGCCTCAGTGTGGCCCCTGGCAAGACCCCTCTAAACAGCCCTTGGGCAAGCTTTGTAATCAACCCCAATACGTTCTTATAGGTACATTTATGTAAATTTATTCAAATTTGAAATGTAAATTAGTTTTCTGGCCTCCAACACCATGTCAGAGAGATGATGTGGCCCCCTGCCAAAATGTTTGGAGTCCCCTGTTCTAGACCATGGATGTGGCAAGGTGGCCAGCTGGTTGCGGTGCAGGCCTGGACCCTGTCACACTTTCCTGGACCTTTCACACTTCTGGATTCAGTGGTGTACCTAGAGGGGGGTGTAACAGTCAGGTTTTGGAGGGAGCCTTACCCTTTTGGAGCCAATCCAGGTGGGGGGGAGCAAAACGGACCCATACCGTGAGGATTAACAACAGAAGAAAAAATGAGGAAGAGCACCACATGGAGACAATAAGCTAGGCCTCAAAGGTGCACTAGAAATGTTATGTTTAGGCCACTTGGTTTTGAATTTTGTAAATGTTTAATGGCTGACAACTCATTGAAAAACGAGAAAGAAAAAGAAGGAAGGAGAAAGAAAAGAACAGCATATCATGGTCATGATCCGCCCTCTGCTGGTGAAGAAGATACACTAGTTCTTCACAGGTGCAGAGTTTCAATCTAAATTAATTTTATCCAAGAAAACTTTGCTTGAATTAAAAACAGTAAAATGAGATTCTTCAAACTCACTCTCAAACAGCAGTAGAGAGTCAGTGGCAAGCTGGGTGAAGTAGACACACCTGCCCAGTTGCTGGAGACACTAGGGCCTGCACTGTGCCCCATCATGCTCCCTAACAGTGCAGTGGGCACTGCCATAGCCATTGGTACATATGGTTTAGGGATCAGCCTTGGCATTGGGTGCTCTGATGGACATGGGCCCTACGCCTATTCTCTTCCTGGATGACTCTGCTGCCAGCCCTGCTTGAGCAAATACAGATATCCCCCACTTTCTGATGGTTTGTTTTCTGACAATATGCTCTTTCAACGCCTTTCAATTATACCCAGCAGCCAGGACTCATTCATTAAATACATGCTTCACTCTTTCAACCTCTCTATGTTGAGCTAAAAGCTAAAATTGTCTTGACTGATGTTGATATTCAGGGGGAAAGTCCCATTATACTAAATGTAAGTGTGGATAACATTGCACCCTGAACTTAGGAATTCTGCCAGGGAAAGCTTTGACTACATTATAAGCAATGGCACAGCTAATTTCATATCCACCTCTTCCTTCTCCAGGTAACCGCACCCTTCTGAGTCACTTTATTTGCTCAAATGCATTTGATCTTCTGGTAGAGCAAGCTTCCAATTTCCTTGTACCTTCCCATTGGCAGGCTGTGTGCTTTTTACAAGCCCGATTGTGGTTCTGCAAAATAGCTCTTTGAAAGTTAGCCAATTAATTCAAAGTTCCAACACTCTTCAAAGAGAATACAGAATAAGCAATTTGTTACCCATCGTTTTGAATCTCACACTTGAATCATGTGGCAAGAAAGCTGAGGCTACTAAAATTTGGTGTGCTGATGTGTTCACACCTTGGCAACACATTAGATCTTTTAAAATTATGTATTAACAATTGAAATCCGTATGATTTTATGACTTATTTAGCTATCTGCCATGGTTTTTAACTGCATTGTTAATGTCTACATATTTTAATTGTGTTTTAATTATATTTATTGTTTTTTAATCCAGTTTTAATTGTGTTTTATTTAACCTGGGTTTTTAATGTCTTCACATAGTTTAATTGTATTTTAATTGTATTTATTGTTTTTTATCCAGTTTTAATTCTGTTTTATTGTTGTTTTTAAATGTTCTTAGCCGCCTTGGATTTCCCTATCCAAGGAAGAAAGGTGGGTTAAAAGTTGAATAAATAAATAAATTATTTTAACTGTTGGACATTTGTAATTGCTAGTGTGAATGATGATAATGGTTTATGTCTTAAGCAGGGTGCATAGCCTTTGCTACATGTTACATCCTACATGCTCTTGATAGATGTGCTCACTTCCACAAGTAGTCGGATCTGGGGTGGTGTTATTATTGTTTATCTGTGTTGGGCTTCTTTTGGAGGAGAGATCACTGGGGACTTATTTTTTCTTTGCAATATTTTCTTCATTTACAAACATGCAAATATGAGCAAGTGGTAGAAACAAGCAGCCATACATTCCTACAGGTCAGCAACAGATCAGATTCCCATAGAGATCCTTGGATTTTATAAATTGCTTCTGTCCACTGGTGTGGACACTGGTGGAAGAGGAGGCGAGTGGGGACAAATGCCCCAGGCAGCATTTTTGAGGATGGCAGTTCACTGCCACTTCCCCTGCAGTGACCCTCAAGGCACTTCAAGCAGTTATGCTAATTGTGCTGATCACTGTGATCAGTTCATCAGGTGGAAGAGGTTGCAGGAAGGGCAAGGTGCTTTCCCTACAGCTGCAGTTGCTGCCCTAGCAGAAGCTGCCTATAACTGTGGGCTAGATCAGGGCTCTCCAAACCCAGCCGTGGGGCCAGATGCAGCCCTCAGCAAGTCTCCGCAAGCAGTCACAGCCTAGGTGCAGAGGAGGGAAGGCATCCCAGTGGAGCACCTGGCTCAGCTGCCTACCTGCTCTGCCTGAAGCAGCTGCCAGCTTAACCAGCAAGGCTACCTGTTGTGCATGCCATCTTGGCCAATCCTGCTGTCTTTAGGAGTGAGAGGCCAGCGGTGAAATAAGACATGTGTACCTGGGCAAAAGTGAGGACACTTCCAAGTAAAAAAAAAAGGGGGGGCAGGGAAACGATTCATGTTTCTGACTCCAGGTTGGCACAGCACCAGTGTTTCTGCCGCTCTATTTCTCCATTCAGTCTACCCCACCAGCAAATTCTCTTTGTTCAGCAAGTTTCTCTTTGCTCACCAACCAACTCCTCTCATTAGCCCAATGTTATGATATGGCCTTCCATTCTCTGATGCCTTCTGGAGAAGCCTTGTTTTAAAGAATATTCTCCACCTTTACCAGCAATTTGGTTAACAAACTGGCAAACCAGCATTTGCCACCCTGCTGTCCTAACAATACTAAACCCATCTAATACAAATTGTTCTGATAATACAAATTGTTTTGATAATAGATCAAATTTGAGTTTGTCTTATAAAAGAACAAAAAAAGGTATGTACACGGAATTCAGACTTGTGTTGTTTAAACTTAGCCAGTGTGTAAATTGGAACAGTTGGCACCTCTATTTGATGGAGATGTCGATATCTATTAGTGAAACTTTACAAAGTGTTGAATTTCTGGAATGTTTGATTAGGAAGAGATAGCAGTGAGAATGTTAAAAACTTGTGTTTACCCCATTTCCTCAGTAAAATGCCATTTTAAGCACAGTCCTAACCAGCCTTTGTCCCTTATGAGATTGTGGCTGCAAACCTAAAGACACTTTCCCGGGAATAAGACCCATTGAACACAATTGGGCTTACTTTTGAGTAGACATGGTTAGGATTTTCCCAACGGTTAGGATTTTCCCAATCCCATTTCCCAATGGTTAGGATTTTCCCAACGGATGTGATTAATGCTGTTTCTTCTAAGACCATGAATAGTCTCTGGCTCCTCATCATTGGAAGTGTGTTGCCAGATCTTCTGTTAGGCTCACTACACTGGCTGCCAATTCATTTCTGGGTCCAATTCAAGGTTCTGGTTTTGACCATTAAGGCCCTATACAGCTCTGGCCAGGATATATGATAGTTAGGTACTCCTTCTGTCAGACTAATCCTCCCAGGTCATCAGAGAAGGCCTTTTTATGAGTGCTGTGACTGTCACCCAGGCAGGTGTGAGGAGCAAGGCCAGAAATAATGTTTTGTCAGTAGGCATTGGAATTATCTCCCTTTTAATTTTTGAACTGTTCCCATCTTGGAGACTTTCCTACAAGGCCTAAAGACATTCTATTCAGACAAGACTTCTGAGTTCTTGGCCTTTTTAATGACATCTTTTTCAATCTTAGGATTTTTTATATTATATTAATTTTATATTGTTGTTTTAAGATGTTCTTAATTATTACAAGTTTTAGGCTGCAATCCTAAACTTCAGTTAGGCTGGCCTAAGACCCTGCATAAGTCCTGTGGTGATGTGGGGGTATCATAAACGTGCCATAAGACATTTCTGTGCCATTCCTGGGGGAGGATAAGGCAGGTGCACAAAATTGTGCCTGCCTCCCTACATCACCCTGGGAATGGGAAGACTGATTAGTTGAGCCAGCCTAGGTTAGGATTGCACCTATCATATATGATTTGTGTTTTGTGAGTTTATGCTTGGATTTTTACATTTTTTAATAAGCTGCCTCAGGTGCCTTCGGGAGCAAGGCACTGTGCAAAAATACTGTAAATAAATCAGCTATGTAATGGTATGTACTGTGCAACTGAATAGGATTGGTGAAAGGGTAGTTTGCATAGAAATAAATTTGACAGTAGGATATAGCACTGTGGGGCAGCCCAGTCATGAACTGTTTGGCACCTTGGGCTGCAGCACTGAAATGGCAACTAGCATATCCTGTGGGTACTGAGGTACTCACTCTCCTTGAGTAAGGGACTGCTTGCTCCCTTATCCTGAATAATGTAGCTGCAGCATCAATACAATATTTGAGTGTGCACAGAATTAAGGAAACCCATGCCAGGTTGCCCTGTTTGGGAGGGTTTCAGGATTCAGCAGGGATTTAGGATTTAGAGTTTTGGGATTCGGGATAGTCTCTGCTGCCATCTCCACTCCATCCTGGGCCTTATCCTCCCTTTCCTCTGCTCTTCCTTTACCCCATCCTACCAACTCCTTGCCTGCCTCCTGCCCTGAAAACAGTCACCACTGGCTGTTGCTGGAAAAATATCATCTGTCCATGAAGTAATTTCAGTGCCTACTCAGCACTGGCACTTTCAGTGCCTTAAGTGTACCTTATGGTACACACTGTAGGCTTCAGAATTGAGCCTTTATTGTTCTCTAAAGACACCATGGAGATGACACCAAACAGAGATAACACCAGTTTTATGAGGCAACACTTTGGAAATGGTTAATGGTAGTTTAGACTCCCAGTGTATTCAAAGGTGGCAATAAAGACATATCTTCTGCAGCATTCCTTATGTCATCTCCACGATGTAATCACGATTATTTCCATTTTAGAAGACAAGTTGAAATGGGAAAGGGTGAGGTTAGCTTTTTCCATACAGGATGTCAGCACATAAAGAGATGCTTTGATCTCTTGCCTAAGCACCTCCCCACAGAAGTGCCCTATTGCTTCAAGAGTCCTGAGCACCTAACATGCATCCTGCTGTAAAGGACATCACACACCATTTTCTGTCTTTTTAAAACGCAATCCACTGAGCTATCCATGGATCTTAAGATCTATAATAGATCTTATTGGGTTGCCTGCTTCTTTTTTCTGTTCCATATTTGAACGGATAAAATATTGGGAATTGTAAATATTCACAGCACAGTCCTAATGTCTACTCAGCAATAAGTCCCACTGTGTCCAATGAGACTTACTCCCAAGAAAGTGTGTATAGGATTGCAGCCTCAGTATCTTTGAGAGACTCATTATAAAAAAGTGGGAAGGCAATGACCTGGTTTTGATGAAGTCAGATGAGATAAATTAATAGATCTTTACAAGTGGTCAGTTTTTAAATAAGATAATTCTTATATACTGTACGAGCAAAAAGCACATCCGTGTTACAGGAGTAAAATTCCCCCATCCGCCACCCCCCACGGAGCAATATCCCCCCATGTGCAACATCCCCCATGTGCAACATCCCCCATGCGCATCAGTCCCCCCATGCGCATCAACCCCCGCATGCGCAACATTCCCCCATGCACAATATCCCCAGGTGCAACATCCCCCCATGAGCACCAACCCCCCATGCGCACCAATCCCACATGCGCAACTTCCTCATGTGCAACATCCCCATGTGCATTAGCCCCCCACACTCCTTGTGGGTTGAACTGTGGGTCTCTGAGATCACAAATGACCCCTGAGCTGGGGTTTGCCCACATGTAGGAAAAACATGTGGCATTCCATCACAAATGCTTAAGGGCTGCCATAGAACAGATGCATAATTACCTGTGGGAACCAGAGATGCCACAGCTCTGAGCTGGAGTCAGACTGAAAGATCTAAGAACCAGGTGTGACTGGACTCCACAGGCCTTGGGGCCTCTAGGAGTGGTGTCTCTGGTTACCTTGCTTCACCCAGTCCCTATGGAAAAAAACAAATAAACCAGGTTTTATAGTCTGCATTAGGGTGATATTGGACACTTAGGCTGCAATCCTAATCTCCAATTAGGCCTACATAAACCCCAGCATAACCCTACAATCCAGAGTAATTAGGGAAGCACGTAAGAGATATTACATGTACCTGTAGTTACTGCACCACCTAGTGAAAACCTATGGGAAATTCATATTGCAACCCAGAGCATATTGTTCTTACACCGGAGCAAGGAATCCCCATAGTTACTCTGGATTGCGCACCTAGTCCTATGCGGACCTGGGGGTGTCACAAAGGCATTTCTGTCCCATTCCTGGGGGAGTTAGGTCAGTGCACAGGCATACACTGACATCCCCACACCACCACCATCACCACCAGAAGATATGCCAGGTGAGTTAGGGCAGCCTAAATTGGATAGGATTGAGCCCCTAGCCCAAGAGTGACAGTGAAAGGACAAGCAGGTGGCAACAGAAACCCTTCCTTTGTAAAGCAATTTGACAAACTACCATATAAGATTCCATATAGGGAAAAGGCCTCAGGCCTGTTACAGCTAGTATATAGAAAGAAAGAAAATAATTGGCAGGTGGTGTTTCTTACTGCCACAGTATTATAAGACAGAAAAACTTATCAAGATGTTGTTCTGCTTACTCAGTTGCTGGCACCTCCTCAGGATTAACTGGCAATTCTCTCTCTACGGAACAGGTACCAGTTTAATAAGAAACTGCTTTATACTAGTCCATGGGGGGATGGAGAGAGGCACACAGCACATCAGTTCTCTTTCCCACTGTTTTGTAGCTTCTTGTGAGGCTTGACATACATCCGTGTCCTTTGACAAACTTTGTAGCAATCTACACGCTACTACTCAGTTATTCATGTGTGTTCTTCATGCTTTCCCTGCTTGATGTGTTCAGACAACAGATTCACCCATATGGAGCTTTTTGTTGAAGCCTGATTTATTCATCACCTAAAAGACTCTCCAAACTACTTAACCAAACTATCAGGCTACTAGATCTTCATCCTGCTCTAGCTTGAAGGAGTCAGTCAGGGTAAATGAGCCAACCATTCATATTAAGCAGTATGTGCCAAAGATTTCCCAGCATCTGGAACAATGTGTCAAACTTGTGATCTGTCGTTACTTGTGATGATATACGGGTCCAACCTTGTTATGCACTGATTTTTTTATACACAAATTTGACTCAACATGAATGGCCACTGCAAATCAGTTTTTAAAACTGCTTTTCTTCTGTTGCAGAAAAGCAGTTATGCAAGCAAGAATTCAGTTTTTCAGTCCCAGAATCAAACCTTCCAGATATAATAATAATAATAATAATAATAATAATAATAATAATAATAATAATAATAATAATAAATCATGGAAAGTGATGGCATTGAAATGCCAAATGGTCAAACCATTAAATGCCACCAGCCTGAAGCCTACAAATATCTGGACATACTGCAGCTGGACAATATCAAGCATGGGCATGTAAAAACTGTGGTCAGCAAAGAATACATACAAAGGGTTAGAAAGATTTTGAAGAGCAAATTGAATGGCATTATAACATTATAAAAGCTATAAACATTATAAAAGCTATAAATATTGGGCCATACCTGTACTTAGATATACTGCTGGCATTGTGAACTGGACACAGAAGGAACTGGATGACTTGGATAGGAAAACAAGGAAGTTCATGACCATTCACTATGCTTTCATCCACGTAGTCATGTTGACAGGCTGTACCTGCCTAGAAGATCAGGGGGCAGAGGACTTTTGCAAGTGAAGCAGTCATAGAATCATAGAATCATAGAGTTGGAAGGGACCTAGTAGGTCATCTAGTCCAACCCCCTGCCTGCAGCAGGAATTCCCCCTAGAGCATCCCCAACAGGTGCTCGTCAAGCCTCTGCTTGAAGACCCCCAGTGAGGGAGAGTCCACCACCTCCCTTGGCAATCTATTCCACTGCCAAACTGCCCAAACTGTCAGGAATTTTTTCCAGATATCCATCCAGAATCTCCTCTCTTACAGTTTGTACCCACTGGTTCTAGTTCTGCTTTCAGAAGCAGCTATGAACAAATGAGCCCCTTCCTCCCTATGACAGCCCTTCAGGTATCTGAAGAGGGCAATCATGTCTCTTCTCAGCCTCCTCTTCTCCAGGCTGAACATCCCAAGTTCCCCCAACCTTTCCTTGTAGGGCTTCCCTTTCATTCAATTTATCATTCTTGTCGCTCTCCTCTGGACTTGCTCCAGTTTGACTGAATCTTTCTTTAAAGTGAGGTGCCCAGAACTGAACACAGTACTCAAGGTGAGGTCTCACCAATGCAGAGTAAAGAGGAACTATAACTTCTTGTGACTTGGAAGCTACAGTCCTCTTAATGCAGCCTAAAATAGCATTTGCCTTCTTTGCAGACACATCACACTGCTGACTCATGTTCAGCTTGTGATCCACGGCAACTCCAAGGTCCTACTCACATGTTGTGCTGCCAAGCCAAGCAGGGGTGGGCCCAGCCTGGCCCAAGATCTGGTTCGCCAGAAGTGGGAGGGGCCAGGCGGCGGTGCTGGGGTCAGGGAGCAGGGTGGGTCAGGGGCGGGGCTGTGAGTGTGGATGGGCGGGGTGAGGGGCAGGGCAAGGGTGGGGCAAGATTGGCACAAGGGTGGGGCAAGAAGCTTCAGAGCAGGCACTGCGCAAGTGTCAATGTTGGCGCTTGCGCAGTGTGCGCTAAAAAAAAGATGGCGGCCGGCCCAAACCGGTCCGCTCTGTTTTTGCATTTCCCCGCCGCTGCCGGTTCACCAGTGGTGGGGAAATGGGAAGATCCGGTTCAGGCGAGTAGGCCCAAACCAGCAACTGCCCACCACTGAAGCCAAGTATCCCCCATTTCATACTGAGTGCAGAACCTTGCACTTCTCCCTATTGAAATTCATTCTATTTGTTACAGCCCAGGATTCTAGTTTATCCAGATCCTCCTGGAGGTTTCTCCTGTCTTCTGTTGTGTTTGCCACTCCTCCTAGCAAGGTGTCATCTGCAAATTTGATCAGGCTCCCCCGTATCCCTTCCTCCAAGTCATTGATGAAAATGTTAAAGAGAACCAGGCCCAAGACAGAGCCCTGGGGCACCCCACTAGAAACTGACCTCCAGGTTGACACAGAACCATTTACTAAAACCCTTTGAGTGCGGCCATCGAGCCAGTTGCAGATCCACCTAACGATTGCCTCGTCTAGCCCATATTTTTCCAGCTTCCCAATTAAGATGTCATGTGAGACCTTGTCAAATGCTTTGCTGAAGTCAAGATAAATGACATCCACAGCATTGCCACTGTCCAGTAAGTTTGTAACCCAATCAAAAAAGGATATCAGATTTGTCTGGAAAGATTTATTCTTGGTAAATCCATGCTGGGTTCCTTTGATCACCAAGTACTTGTCTAGATGTGCACAAATTGTGTGTTTTATTATTTGTTCTAATATCATCCCTGGAATTGAAGTCAAACTGTCTGGTCTATAATTCCCCAGGTCTTCTATTTCCCCTTCTTAAAAATTGGGACTACATTTGCCCTCTTCCAGTCCAGGCACTTCTCCACTCCTCAAGGATTTCTCAAAGATGATCGACAGAGGCTCTGCAAGGACATCTGCGAGTTCCTTAAGAACTCGAGGATGCAGCTCATCTGGTCCAAATGACTTGAATTCATTTAGGCCAGTTAAGTGGTTTCGAACCAGTTCTCTGTCAATCTTAATCTGCTGTTCTGCACCATCCATGTTTTCATTACCTTTTTGGGGTCGCAAGCACATCCCTGCATCAGCCAATGATCCTGCACCTCCATTTGCACAGCCCTCCTTCCGGGAATAAACTAGATAGAATAGATGCAAAGTAGGAGTTGAGCAGCTCTGCCTTCTCCTGGTTTCCAGACGTTGTCCATCTTTGTCCAAAAGCAGCCCCATCCCCTCGTTTCTCCTCCTGTTCCTTTGGGCATATCTAAAGAAGCTTTTTTTGTTATCCTTGACTCCCCTGGCCAGCCTCAGCTCATACTGAGCTTTTGCATTCCTGACCCCCTCCCTACAGGACCAGGCTATCTGCCTGTACTCCTCCCTGGTTAGCTTTCCAGTCTTCCATTCCCTATACTTCTCTTTCTTTAACTTCAGCTGATCCCCAAGTTGCTTGTGCAGCCAACCTGGTTTTTTCAGGTTTTTTCCCCCTTTCTTTTTCATGGGAATTGTTTTTGACTGTGCTTGTAGAAGCTGCCTCTTAAGGAGCTCCCACCCATCTTGGGCCCCTTTCCCCATTAGATCATCAGCCCATGGGATTCTGCCTATGACTCCTCTAAGCCTGTTGAAATCAGCTTTCCTGAAATCCAATGTATAGGTTTCACTGTGCACTCCTTTTATTTCCCACAATATTCTAAATTCCAGCAGCTCATGATCACTTTCCCCTAAAGTTCCTGCCACATTGACCCGGTCAATCAGTTCTTCACGATTAGTTAAGATCAGGTCAATGCATATGCTTATATGTCATGCATATGCTTGGCATACATATTCTTCATGTGCATATATTCATGTGCACCAATCATGTGTCATGTGAATACATATGCATATGTACAGTTCATGTGCACATGTGCATACATGTTTGTGTGCACATATGCATACATATCAAAAACTCACATGTACATACATATTAATGTGCATGTATGCATAGGTTCTATATGTACACTTAAGCATATGTCAGTTCAATCCTAAGCATGGCTACTCAGAAGTAAGTCCCATTGTGTTCAATAGTACTTACTCCCAGGAAAGTGTGGTTAGGATTTCACCCTGTATCATTCATGTGCACATATGCATAAGTGTCATATCTTCACTTATGCATCTATATCATTCATGTGCACAAATATTTGCGTCCTTGTAAGAAATGTGGGATATAAAGAAAATCATCATCATCATCATCATCACCATCCATGTGCACATTTTCATATGTTTCTTATTTGCACATATGCATATGTATCCTTCATGTGCACATATCAGGCAGAGTACTTTTTCAGCTGCTCAAAAATCCACTGGCTGAGCCTCTTACAGGTGTTGATCATGTTGCATCCAGCCTCCCAGTCTGGAAGTTAACTGCAGCAGCATAACCACTAGTTACTTCCTGTGGTGCTTCCAATGGACCAGGCAAAGCAGTACAGTGGGAGACAAATGAGAAATGCTGCTGATGGAGTATTGTGTCTTTGCATTTATGGAGCTCTTGACAATGTTTTCTCAGGGTTTTCCCCCTGCTTCACCACTTTGCATGGTGCACTTATTTGAAGTACAGTACTACCAGAAGTAACTGGCAATGATATTATCACCAGTTATTTCTGAACTGGGACATTAAGTGCCACAAAACTTGCAGAAAGTAATTTAGAACATAATTTAAAACATAATTAGAATTTAGAGCATAAAAACTTTAGAGCAGTGGTTCTCAATCTTCCTAATGCCGTGACCCCTTTATAAGTTCCTCATGTTGTGGGGACCCCCAACCATAAAATTAATTTCGTTGCAACTTTATAACTGTAATTTTGCCACTGTTATGAATCATAATGTAAATATACGATATGCAGGATGTATTTTCATTGTTACAAATGAAATGTGTGTTCTATGCACACACTGAACACAATGGGATTTATTTCAGAGTAGGCATGCATAGGATTGGGCCCTGAGGCTGCAATCCTATCCATATTTACATGGGAATAAAGGCCCCCCTGACTATAATGGGATTTCAGAGTAGGCATGCATAGGATTGGGCCCCAAGGCTGCAATCCTATCCACATTTACATGGGAGTAAAGGTCCCCCTGACCGACTATAATGGGATTTATTTCAGAGTAGGCATGCATGGGATTGGACCTTTAGGCTGTCCGTCAGCCCCAGTGTGCATGCAGCTACAGCCGGAGGTCTGGCAAGCCTGACCTGGCCCCCTGCGCCGGGGTCTTTAGGCGACCCCCAAAGGGGTCCCGACCCCCACTTTGAGAAACGCTGCTTTAGAGGATCACAGATCACAAATAAGGTAATTGTTTAAAATTTAAAAGAAAAAGATTGAACATACTGCAGGTACATTCTGCTTTTATCAGAATTAATATACTTTATGAATACTACTCAGCTTCCATTTGTAATAAAATGTATGTCACATTCTAGACATTGATGCCATTATAGGAAGTTAAGAAATTATAGGGATATATGCTCAGTATATATACTCAGAAGAAAACTCCACAGAGTTCAGGATTTGTTCTCAAATATGTATATATAGGATTTGTAACCTTATTTTCTGTGCTGTTTTATGTTTAAAAAGAAATACTAAAATGCTGCATGACACAGAACTTCAAAGAGATAATTGTTGAAGGTATGGAAAGTTGTTGAAGGTATGGAAACAAATACAATCTGTTTCCAAGGATTCAGCAAGGATTTATCAGTACAACTGTAAAACTGCAGTTTCAAAACTTAGTACAAACAGTATTTCATAAAACTAATACACAATACATAACACATAATATAGTAGCTCATAGCCTATTTCTGCCTTGTCAGCACCTCCTTACCTGCTCCTTGCAGATTGGAATTGCAGCATGCAAAAACAGAAATGGTTTTCAGACAAAGTTGTGATTTTTGGCTTTTTGAAGGCCTCTGAGGCCTCAGCCTTTCTGGCTTTCAGAAGGGCCTCTGGTCACAACTGGACAGCTCCAGACAAGGTTGGAGAGTTTGGATCCCCTGACACCCATGGGTTTCATTATTTGCAGGTTTCCTTATCTGCAGGGATTTCTGGAATAGCACCCCCGTAGATAATAAAGGTTGCCTTGTGTTGTAATGAGGGATGGTATCAGTGTAGACTAGAACTGCAAATATAGTGGTACCTCTCATAAAAAGCTCCTCACACAACAAGTGTTTCACATAACAAGTAAAAATTTCCAAGAAATCTTGCTTCACATAACAAGTTCTGCTTCACTTAACAAGCAAGTGTGCTATAAGCATGCTAAATGCAGCCCTATGCAGTCCTCTCCCCCACTGTCCCCAACCTCCAGCCCTCTCTTACCCCCCTCCCACTGTCCTCAATCCCCACATGCACTCTCACATGCACCTTTCATCCCAAGCACCCACACTCATCACTATACACATAAACAAACATACACACCATGCACTCACTCACAGGCATACACACACACAAATGCACACACATACAATATTCATTCACGAACACAAGCATAGGGCAAAATCCAGTGTAAAGACAGGGAGTCCTTGCTCCGTTGTAAGAACAAATTACTCTGGATTCCAATATGAATTTCCCATAGGTTTTCACTAGGTGGTGCAGTAACTACAGGTGCACATAAAGTCTTTTACATGCTCCCGTAATTACTCTGGATTTGGGGGATACACAGCACTCACACACGCACACAGCACTCACACACATAAACACACATACACCATGCACTCACTCAGACATACTCAAACACCACGTCCTCACACACGTACACAGAAATACATACATCATGCACTCACAGACATACAGACACCATGCACTCACACACACACATACCGTACACTCATGCACAAACACACACGCACCACGTACTCACATTCATAAACCCAAACACACACATCATGCACTCACACACATACACAGCATGCATGCATGCACTCACTTACCCCCACCTTCCTGCTGGAGTGCTCTACAAGGCTCCAGGGGTGCAGGGCTAAAAGGAGCCCCACCTGAGCACCAGGGAGGCTGGCTGGGAGTCCTGACAAGGACTGTGCCTTGGGGAGGAGGGCATCCAAGACAGAGCACCAGGACCTCTGTTGCTCTACTTTGGATACCCTTTCCCTTCCCCAAGCAGGAAGGCAGAGTCTTTGCCAGGACGCCCAGCCAGCCAGCCTGCTGCCCTGGTGGGGCTCCTTTTAGCCATGCATAGGAAGGTGGGGGGAGTCTTTCCGGGGGTCTGGGATGGCACCTGTGCAGCCAGCCTTAAGGCTACAGCGCTGGATGGGGGAGAACTCAGAGCCTTTGCAAGTCTACTCAGAGGAAAGTCCCTTTACAGCCTAACCTGGGAGTAAACTCCATTGACTACGATGGTACTTTACTTACCCATGAGCAGACAGGGATAGACCTGCTGTCAAAGACCTCCCAGCTAAGTGGGTTTTTCTCCTGAGCCCAGCGAAGGGTTTCTTCTTGACAAGGATCCACCCCAGAAAGGGCCACTACATCAGCCTCCCACCACCCAAGACAGTCCCGCAGCAACTACCTGGAGAAAAAGGAGAGGGAGATCACGCAGAGCCTTGGCAAGTCTACTCAGAAGTAAGTCCCATTATAATCAACGGGGCTTACTCCCAGGAAAGTGTGGATGGGATGGCATCCTCAGATCGGCATCCTAGACACGTCTACTCAGAAGTAAGTCCCATTCTATCAACGGGGCTTACTCCCAGGAAAGTGTGGATGGGATGGCAGCCTGAGGCTGCAGTCCTGTGGAAGTTTTACCTGGGAGTCAGTCCCATTGACTCTAATGGGACTTACTTCTGAGTAGGCCTGCTTGGGACGGGGCTGTGGGCTGAAGTTCTTTCTGTCTCTTGCACTCACCCTGCGGGGGTTCAGAGTCCAGAGGCGGGAGAGCCATTCCCTCCCAGACAGGCATCCCACACCCGCAGCCCTGCCTTCGCCAGCCCCGACTTGCCTTCCAGCTCCGCTCCAGCACTCTCCAATAGGGAGAGCTGGGCATTGTGACTGTCTGAGCCTCTCCCATAGCAGCTCAGCTTTAACAGGCGCACTCAGAGTAAGGCCACCAGGCAGCTGAGCTGGCTCAGAGGGTTCAGCCAGAAAGACGATGCCCAAGGGTGGGGCTAGTCTTGGGTTTGGACCCCGCTGGCGGTGGTGTTGAAGGGGATTCATGGGAAGCGCACATGGAGACCCTCAACGCTGCCTTACCTCCTCCAGTAAAGCCTTCCTGCTTAAGGAAAGATTTCCTGGAGGGAAGGGACGGCTGCGGGTCCTCAGCCCGGCCTCAGACGTGAAGCCTGCTGAGAAACGACCTTCTCGCATCTGGCATGAGGGGCGAGATATCTTTTGTGATGTCTGGGGCAGGAGAGGGGCTTCCCACAGGCTCACACTCCCAGGGACCTCTCATGTCAGGCCCAGGAAAGACACACACACTCCCAGGGACCTCTCATGTCAGAACCAAAGAACTGAACATGTCCCCAACCTTGGGGGATCACTAGGGTTGTGGGGAGTGGGACAAGATGGCAGCTCCTCAGTCTTCCTCACCCACCTGGGGGTTGCAACCCCCACTTTGAAGACCACTGCTCTAGACACAGACACCTGCAGGAGGAGGCATTCCCCCCTCCACCACCTGTGGAAGGCTTATTATTTTAGGGTCATCAGCTGCTACGTTCTGTTTCCACCGGTGCCATATTTTTCCTTTTAGAATATATACAGCATTTAAAACATAACATGACCACCTAAGGAACTGTGGCAGCAGCAACACAAGAAGGTATACGGTAAGTGCAATACAAATGGGAGTAGTGCATGCGGTCACTTTGGAAAAGAAATGCTACAAGAGAAACAAGTTACGTACGTTAAAATAGATCCTGATTTACAACCATACTGCTTCATGCCACCAAATATCAGTATATCTGGCTAAGGAAAGACATAAACAGACTGTAATAAACTCCTGATCTACTGTCTCTGGACATAGATTGAAAGCAATACACATCACTCAAACAATGCAAGCATGTCAATAAAAGTATTCTGTGTATCTGTGACCTTCTTCTAACCTTCTGGAACTAAGAAGCAATAAGATTGCATATTACACAGCACTGTAATTGTCTTTCTTCTAAGAGCACAACCCCAACCACGTCTACTCAAAAGTAAGCTTCATTGTGTCAGATGGATCTTACTCCCAGGAAAGTGTCTTTAGGATTGCAGCCAAGTGAATCTCCAACCAGCTGGTAGCAAATAAAAGGACCTGCTAGATTATTTTTCTGTAAGGAAAAGGGAGAAAGTAAATAAGTTCAGTTTTTACTATCTTTACTTTATTCATCTGCCTTTTTAGCAATACTTTCATGCACTGTTTTTAACATGGATAGGGGATTGGGGAGAGGTCATCTGACATCCCATCACAGGAAAATGGAAGTGGCCCAAATTATGAGCAACGCAATGCTTGCCAAAAGGTGTCAATTTAAATACAGAACAAGCTAGAAAGTCTGAACTTAAAAATAGCTCAGGCTTGGTCCTGTCCAATCAAGGTTGAAATATTGTACAGGCTGTTTTTGTAAACATCAAAAAGATTACACACACACAGTGGCACCTCACATAACAAGTTTAATTTGTTCTGGAGGCATGCTTGTTACGTGAAACGATTGTTATGTGACGTGGATTTTCCCATAGGAAATAATGGAAACCTCAAGAAGATTGGTTCCACAACCCAAAAAATATTCATATAAAAATATTGTTTATAACACTGTAATATAACACAACACACAACACTGCAATAAAGAAAATACTGTACAGTACTGACCTGTACTGTACCTTTGAAAATCTTCATGACTCATTTGAGGGTTATAGAGAGGGGGATGACTTTGGCTGCAATCCTAAAGACACTTTCCTGGGAGTAAGACCCATCGGACACAATAGGGCTTACGTCTGAGTAGACAATGGTTAGGATTGTGCTCTTTCACTATTATTAATGGAGTCACTGCTATCCATTGGCTCAATGGAATCTTTGTCTTTTTGTGCAACTTTAACATTCCCAAGCTGTTGAAGGGGAGCAGCACTAGAACATTAATAAGGCACACCTTCCACGCTGCCACACACAGATCCCACATACAAACCTGGCTCAGGCTGCTCCTCCCAGTCCCCCAATGAGTTCCCTGGCCATGGAAGCCTATTCCAAACTTGGCCCAGGGCCCCACCGTAGCTTAAGTTAGTCCCCTCGTCCCGCCTGTAAGTTCCCTTGCCATGGAATCCTGTTCCAAACTTCCTCAGAAGTGTTCTTTACCCAAGATTGTGCTCTTTACTCAAGTCAATTTCTGAAAGAGCAAAACTTTTGCTCTTTACCCAAGGTACCTGTGTGTGTGTGTGTGTCCTGTATAATCAACATTTATTCCATGATCAAATATAATGGGGCCTACTTCTATATTATAAGCTATTAATAAGCTATTAAGCTATTAAGAATAAGCTATTTAGGAAGCAGAAAAGCTTCTTAGTTAACAGCACTCTTCATTTTCGTAACATAAAATGACAACCAGGATTGCATGGACAAAAATTATTTGTTCTAATGAAATATTTTTTTCTGATCCAACCACTTTCATACTAAAGCCTACGCAAGGAATTAGCAATGGAGTTAATAGTTATAATCTATGAAACTTAATGTAGATACTCAAATATTATTCAATCTCACAGATGAGGACAGGTTCTGAACCAAACATGGAATTTTCTATGGCTGCAATCCTAAGAACACTTTCCTGAGAGTAAGACCCATTGAAGTTAGTGGGGCTTACTTCAAAGTAGACATGCACAGGATTGCAGTCTCTTACTTTCATATTAGACGGGTGCCTATCTGTAGTCGTGTCTGATTTTATCTAAGGCCAGCTCCTGAAAAATACATCCTAACCCCCAGGTTACAATCCTAACTCCCAGTTAAGCTAGCACAAGTCCTTTGCAGGAGCCTGAGGGTGTTGCAAAAGTGCTGTAACAGCTGAGAAGACTACATGCATCTCCTCTCATTGTGTGTGAAAGTGTTTATGACCTGGTCTGAAGATCTGTGTTAGAAAGTCCTTATGAACTGATTTAAAGATCGGCCCATGAGTGAAAAAGCTTATGAACTGGCTTGAAGATCACCTCCTTTCTCTATGTGAGAAAGTGTTCGTAAACTAATTTTTTTATGAATTCAATGTTAGTAAAAATTCATTCATCCATTCATAGAATTCCACCTAATATATTCATTTATTCACATTTATTTAAATGTATTCATTTTGAAATGTTAGTTAACTTTTTTCTGGTCTTGACATAATGTCAGAGAGATGACTGGCCCTCTTGCCAAAAAGTTTGCACATCCCTGATCTAGACAAATTATCAGCTAATTAATTAGAAAGCATCTGTAAGTAGGCATTTTCTAAACTTGGATGGGTTATAAGAGAAATCTATTTTTAGAAATACATAATGGTAGACAAATGCAATCAGCTTCTTCATTTATACACAACACATTTCATCAGGTTTCTACAGTACTGGTTTATTTTTTCCCATTTAAAATACACTACTGTAGTTCAACACATAAATATCCCTATGATTTCTTAACACACTTTCTAGGCATCATTACTTAAAGTGCCTAATAGTGAAAACATTTTTTTCCATAAAGTGTAACTTTTAAAAAAGTATCTGTAGTTCTGATAAGGCTGGGTAATGATTGTACACAAGCAATTTATCTTGCTGATAATTGACCCAAGACAGTTTTGTACTGGGTTGGCTTGAAAACAACCATTTATAGGATATTCTTCAAACATGTCCTCTGAGCAGTATACAGAATATAGACTAAATGTAGTCTAAATGTAAATTGCCCCCAAAATGCCCCAGTAGATCTGCTTACAGTGTCCAAAGCTACTATACCGATTTAAAATCAATTGATGCAAAGCTTCTGAAATGCATGCAAGTCAAAATTTACTTAACACACACTTTAACTTAAGAGTTTGAGGACTTTAATTTTCATAAGCTGTTAAGGTTCAGTCACAGTTTCAGATGTATTTGTTTCTTTGGCAAGATTGGTAACTACTCCTTCCTTCGTCTCATGTTGATCCGTCTCATGCTGATCTGTCTCAAGTTTGATTTGCTCCTTGGCATCGCTGTTATGTTTATCCTTCGGACGGTTTTGCAATGTAGAGTCAAAATCCATTTTCTCCTGTGGAAGTGGATTGTTTTCAGGCAAAGGTGGTTGAAGTACATCCACTTGAGTGGGTTCTGGAACATCTTCCGCTTTCTGTTCAAGTCTTTCCAATATATTCTGGACTTTTCTGACACCATCTCTCCTAGCTTGCCGAACATCTGCACAACCCTCAGGGTCCACCGAGTCCAAGGCTAGCAACTCTTTGGTCAAATACTCTTCTATCATTAGATATTTTTTGTCATTCTTCTTCCCATCAAAGGTATCAACAGCCACCTCCAGTTCTTGTACTCTATTCAGAATGGCTTCAACTTTCAAGACTCCTGGATGCTTCTGAGATTCTACCTCTGAAGTCTTCTGTAGTTCAGGTTCTTGCGGGGTAGGCCTTTTTTCTACAGGAGGGCAAGGAACCTTTTTATCAACATACTCTGCTGGAGGAATTGGTTTCTGTGGAGAAGGTTTAGTATCTGAATCTTTTTGAAGGACCTGAATTGGGATGCATTGAGCAGGAATTTCTTTTCCAGATGAAACTGTCTTGTTCTCAGATTTGGGCTCAGGAAGTACAGTTGATGGGGGCACCTGAGTTGGCATTTGAGGTTGAGAAGCCTGGAAGAGGAAAACAACATACTCACTGATAGTAAATGTTTCCCTAAGAAAACTATCAGTTTCAAGATACATGACCACCCTTGCTTTGTTCAACCTTTTGTGCATGTTCTCAACAGGGCCTACAACCATCTTTGCACAGATGTAACCTTATTGTTAATAATTACCCATCCCAGGATTTGAAGGAAGGTAGATTGGCCTCAAGTGAGTAGGCAGTGGCACTGTTGACATATTGTCCTCCCTTCCCCCTTCAGAGTTGGGCCATTTAGAAAGATCAAAGATTTTTGCACTATTACTCATAATTCCACATAATGAATATAACCTGAATATTTTGCGGAACAATGGCTAAAGCAAATGAAAAAGGGACTTGTACACACTGACCAAATCTACCTGTGGTCTGACTGACTGTACTCTGTTGGGAGGAGGAGACTGGATTCTGGCTGGTGAACTTTCTCGACTTGTTGAACCTCTTGTTTGCATCCTGAATGGAGACTGGGCACGTGGTGGCCTCTGATCCAGATCATCAACCTGAATTTTGTGATACACTGGTTGGTGAGCATGGGAGTCAATCTGCTGGGCTGGGTAGTGGGTCTTCTGGGCCTGATGATACACTTGGGATGGCTGTCTTGGAACATTTCCTTCATGGATCACAGGGATGGGAATATATCCACGAGGGAGCTGGGACCTGCTTGGTGAATGAGGAGAAATAGTTGGTGATTCCGAACGTGCAGGTGATGGAGGATGCTGGGGAAACAAGAAAAAGAGATTCATTATTTATTGTCATTTTTGCTATGCTTCATTCTCAAAAAGAAATATAAAAGGGATTTCAAGCAACAATTGCCAATGGTTTACTATTCTATCAAGTTCCAACAAATCACTTTTTCCACTAGTATTACAACAGTAATCATTTGGGTTAGATGTGCCATGGCATCTTGGCTTCAAGGTTCAGCTGTCCAACTTAATCTAGGGAGAAATCCAAAAAGACATACTTGAGCCCCACTTCAGTGGCTCATTGGTGTTGAAAATGTATAAAGCACATTTGTATTGACTTGGAAATCAGCTGGGTTGGCATGGAAGCCAATGCCAGCTCAGAAGGGCCAGATAAAGCCCCTGTGCTGGCCAAATGGAGTAAGTTTGTGCCAGGTAGTAGTAAGTTTGTGCCAGGCAGATGGAAGAGGGTGGTGGGTGGTACTTGGGTGGTGGTGTAGGAAAGAGTGTTTTTTGGTAAAGGAATGGTCAGACTTGGGGAGGAAGGGGAGGGATTGGTGGAAGAAGCATGTGCTCCACAGTAACGCCTTCTTCTGGCCTAAGCAGCCTTACTTGGGCTGCTCAGGTATGCACCAGCTAAGTACATATGAGCTCAAGTAGATTTGGGCTTGACACAGGGTAAGGGGAAACTATCCCCTTACCACCACAAAAAAGCCACTCTTCTACGCTCAGCACGTATTATACGCCGTTACATCACACAGTCCTAGACATTTGGGAAGGGTCCAACTGGTGGTGTGACAGAAACCAGCATGAAGTTGTTTGCTGTGTATTACTGTTTGATTTTGAATAAAATAATAATAATAAAATTATTATTGGAGGGTCCCAAGGTGGCGTACCAAAAAATCCATAAAAATCAACAATAAAATCCAATTCAGTAAAATTCTATTAAAACATTTAAAACCGGCATCTTAAAAACAATATAAAACATATACATTAAAACACTGATTAAAACCATAATAAAAGAGTTGTGCAGTATAAGTACAGGTCATTGTGGCTCACCTGTACTGACATAGGTTATGACTTTGGGATAGTAGATGCTACAAATAGCTCTTTACCTCACTGGTACTAACAGGACCCTTTGGGAATTCAAGAGTGGGTAAGGTTCACAGCATGTATGCTTAGCAGCCTGTTTTAATCTTCAGAAAGTTCCTCTCTCTCCCTCTCTCAATCTGAAAACAGTGAGGAACTCTGAAAACCAAATATTACTTTGATTGTTTAGTCAGTTTCTGTTATCACTTTACAACGTTTTGCAATTGGATAGCTAACGAAGAGATGTTCAACTCAAATTGATGTATAGCGGCTGAAGCATAGTTGAATAAAAATTATTGGGATTGATTTTATACGCAGCATTGGTTAGCTTCGTGACTCTGCAGATTGCATTGCTTTGATGTCATGCTAGGTGTATCTGAAATTTTGTCAGAATGGTCACATGTAGATAATAGGATACACCATAGTTCAGTGCTGCATGTAGCACAAAGGCACCATACACCTGTTTCACATGTGAGGGGGAAAAAGGCTTGAAAGTTTCCACTTTCATTTTAGCATAAATTGTGTTTCTTACTGCATCTGAACTTGGGAAACTGTAGTTTATTCGACCTACAGCAGTCAAAAATCTGCTTACAGAAGTCAAAAGATCTAAAAGCAAGATTAAACTGTAGTTTTATATCTGACTTTGGAATAAAATATTCTTAGATTAAACCATCATTTCCTTATTTCATGCATACATTTTTATGGGGATGATATATATTCTTACTGTTAATGTTATTTGTTTTGGCTTCTTGTGTTTACTTGTTTTGTATTTGTGGGGAAAGAAGAGGTACTTGAAATATTTATACATACATTAAAAAACTGAAAGTGAAAGCTTTCTGTCTTACCCTCATACTCTAAAGAGGTAAAAATGGATGCAGGAACCCTTGTGCATGTAACATCATGCCATGGTTTAGCATTACACATGTGGTCAGCAATGATTGAAGGCTTGGCAACAGCTGTTACGTATTCAGAACTACAGGGTTCTGGATGCAACATATATATGAACACTGTCAGCAACAAAACTTTCCAGTTTTTGTTATGCTGATCTGTCATAAACTAATTTAAATTAAGATAGAATAGTACACATGGGCACCATTTTAGGTATCTACCAGCACAAGCCTATGCATATCTACTCAGAAGTACACACCAATGTGTTCAATGTTGTTTACTTCCCAGGAACATTTGTAGAGGACTGCAGCCTAAATCTAATATAAATTCTTTAAGTTATTTGGGTCTAATCCTACTATATAGAAAAAAGTTTTTAGACTATTATAAAAGTAAAGTAATCCATTCTTCAGGGCCCAATCCAGTCCAATTTTGCAGAGCTGATATAGCTACAATGCAGCCCCCACAGTAAGGGAACAAACATTTCCTTATTTTGAGGAGGGCTGCCTGACTGACCCTTCCACATGATATCGTGTGCATCCCACTGGCACAACTGCATTGATACTGGAAAGTTGGATAGGATTGTGCTGCCAGCTTTTCCTAACCATGTTTATTGTGAGCAGCTGGTCTGTTGAACATGTTACTATTTTTAATGTTACTAGTTCTGAGCTATCTCCTGCTAGCTGAATGGACAGCTGACCTGGGGTGTTTGTGGTGTTCTACATACCATCTGTTCTGTCACCAGATTCAAATGCAATTTTGGCACAGAACTAACTCTCATCACATCATTTCTGTTTAAAAGTGGTGGTGCACGGTCACTCTGCATTTTATCAGTGAGCAACTTACCCTTTCCCCTGCTAACTGGGCAAGAGGCACTACTTCATGTGGGTGCTCCTCTTTTATTGAGCATGGGAAGAGTAACTAGCTGTCTTTGCCCCAGCCAATGTCTTAAATAGTGGCTTCTGCTGGTGTTTTTATATCTTTTTAGTTTGTGAGCCCTTTTTGGGACAGGGAGCCATTAGCCACAAATTTCATTTTCTCTGTAAACTACTTTGTGGATTTTGCTGAAAGTACTGTTGCACTTTCAACAAATTATGAACAATACTTTTGTTGATACTTTCTGTTGATTGATTGATTTAGCTACAATGCCCAAGTGAGTCAGGACACAGGAAAAAGAAACCAAAGATGCAGAGTCATGCAAAGGAAGACCTACAGATGATTGACAGCCCAATCCTATCCATACACCCCCTTTGCCAATACACACATGCCAAGGATGTACATGCTGCTATGGTGGGAGGTGCAGATGCAGGGGTCTGCTAAGGAAACTTCCATTTCCTTACCCTGGGGGAAAGCAACTATGGTTCTGCACCAACTACTTGCAATTTTGCTGGCCGCCTTGTTGTATTTATCAGCAGCATCAGTTAATGTGAAGATTGTAGTATAAGTAGAGCCCTTCTAGATCAGGCCAAAAGCCCTTCTTGTCCAGCTTCCTGTATCTGACAAAAAGAGACCATCATCCTGTGCCCATCCCTGAATCTGGTCTCTAAAATGGCTTGGGACCTGATGAACTTTTCCTTCAGAAAAATTTGTCCAATCCCCTCTTATAGGCATCCAGGCCATCACAACATGCTGTGGCAAGGAGTTCCACAGACTAATTACACACTGAGAAAAGAAATACTTTCTTTTGTCAGTCCTAACTCTCCCAACACTCAATGATGTTGGGCAACATGTAAGTGTGAGAGCGATTATGAATTCTTGGGTTCATGGCAGGAATAGAAAAGGCCTGGAAAGCTTCTAGTAAAGGGAGCTGGCCCTTAAACTCCATGGAGAAGTTCCCTGGGGAACAGGTGGACTAAAATCCCAAGGGTGGACTATAGCCCCAACATTTTGGATTCAGGCACTTTCACTGAGAACCTGCCACTTCTGCCAGCAGAACATGTATTCTTCTGGTGGAGAATTCTAGCTATCATTTGGCCAGGAGATATAATTTTAAGTAATTTGTGAGATTTTTGGCAGTTTAGAACAGAAGCATGGAAGTTCTTAGCTGAAAAATTCCTTACAGCCTATTTTACAGTTCAGTTTTCCTCTCTTGAAAAAAGTAAAATTTGACTTGATATGTCCTTTATTGGTACAGACTGATGAAAAGGTAGCCCTCATTATCCAGGGGATTCCTTTCTCAGATCCAGTTGTGACTGAGCCAATGGGTCAGAATGGAAATGTTCTAAGAGTAGCAGTTTGGCCATCTCCTGGGTAGTTTGAAAGAGTTAGAATGGGTGGTTTGAATGAGTGGCTTGAGCTAGCAGAGTCTGTTTTTCAGTCTCCCAGTCTGCATGGTACTGTGCAGTGTAGCATAGTTTGTGGCAGTGGACACATCTACAGTCTACTGGAAAATTCCAGTGCAGCACAGAGTCAACAGAACTTCCCACTGGGTTAGTGGCAAGGCAGCTGCAACTGTTACATGCTTAAAGGGGTTCAAAAAGGATTCAGGTTATCCTCTGGTCCCACCTTCTGAATTAAAGGATCTCGTTGTAGCCTGATTGGTGCCACCACTGGGGCCACTGGGATTGGTGGGACTGGTGGTGCCACTGGAGCAGGGCTTCGAATCAATAAGGCCATCTGTTACAGAAATGTGACCTGCTAGTCTGCCAGGGATGATAGCAGCCTCCGTTATTCCTTAGCCCACGTTTGCTTGCTGGTTGCTCCACCAATGCACCCATTCTGTGGAAGAAACTCCCCCAGCCAATGCAAGCTTCAAGGGGCTGCTTCCTGCATTCTTTACCATTGTGATGTATATCCCTTGGGCTAGTCCAAGGGGTGGGGCTTCTGCCTGGCTAGTGACTTATCCTGATAGTAAAGGAGACAAGGAGCTACTAAGATACATCTGCAGATGTGATTGAGTTAGCACTTTTATATTTATCAGGGCCCTGTGACCTCACAGGGTCCCCAAGGGAAAATCCTCAGCATGAGTTGTGCCACAGTCTCCGAGCTAGGGAGTGTGGAGGGGTCCCTTTTCCATCCACAGTCCAACAAATCGTTGGCCAGCGAAAAGCTGTCTCTTGGCAAGTATTGTTGAATAAGGGATTTTTGTCATTGTAGCAGCTGTCACTTCATGCCCTTGTACCTTGGTTCAGCCCCTCCCAGCCCCATGGTTGTGCTGTGGGACAACCATGGGAAACCCATGGCTCTGTGGATCCTCCATAAAGAAGTGGAAAGGGGGTGGTGCTGGAATGCCTCATTGGTGGAGAGCTTTCTGACCTCCCCCTTGGTAAGTTAGGCCTGACAGCCTTGGGGAACAGCTTAGGGACCTAGTTCTTAGGATCCCTGCTGCTCCCTTGGGGTGATAATCCACTTGACTTCTTAGGGAACTACTGTTAGATCTTAAGCGATGGAAGATCTAATGCAAAATGTCACAGCAATTTCGTTAAATCAATATGATTACTGCATATTTTACTGATAGCCTGCATACAAATCAAAGAAAAAGTGTCCAAAATAAAAAGAATATTGTTATAAGAAATATTTCAGCCTGCATACAAATCAAAAAAAAGTGTCCAAAATAAAAAGAATATTGTTATAAGAAATATTTCACCATGAGCTGAAATTGATTAGTTTTGTTCTCCTATGGAGATTCTAGAAAAGCAAATCACAGCTCAAATGTGACTGAGCTCCACTGTCCTCTGTTTCCTAAATTTGGCAGGTAAGTTTTGGCATAAACACAAGCTCCCAGGCTTTATTAATCTAGTCCCACCAGGACAGAGCATTCACATATTTCCATTTGCTAGCCCAAACTATTTTTGCAGCTGGTAAGAAACTGAGGAACAGATCTGTATAACTGTTAACGGGCTGTCATTCTCAATAATATCCCACAGCACTTCTGTCCACTTACCTCAGATACATGTGAGGCAGGAACTTGGGCCGGTGCACCTGCTGTTGCCTGTCCGCATTGTTTATCTATCTGGGCAGCTTCTGCAAGTCCTCTAGCAGGGGATTGTGGACGAGCAAAACTTCCCCGAGGCGAAGGGGCACGCATTGTATTGGGAATGGTTTCTGCCTTGACTCGTTGCATGCCAGGCTGACAGCCTTGATAGTATGAGTACTGCGGCATGTTCTCTGCACCTTCATGTATAACTGGAATGGGGATGTAACCAGCACGGAGCTTTGGATATATGATATTTCCTTCGCCAACATGGGACTGGTTTGGACTACTTCGAGATGGACCATTTGCCGACTGACTTTCCTAAACAAACAAAAAGATCATATGGTGAAGATTCAGAAGTAGATATCTGTACTGACACTGAACAAACACTGAACAAAAGAGCTAAACCACATCTTGTGCTTTTATTAGAATGTCTTTGCCTAGAATGCATGCAACTGCATTCTAACCTGACAGCAATCTATAATCATTAATAAAATGTACACTATATACACCAAGGAGAAAAGTTCATTATGAAATCTAAGTTCATTATGAAAACTAAACACATTTCACAGTCTCTCAAATGATTGCCTGAAGGTTCAGTATAAGCATTTCTTTCTATATAAAAGCCTTAACCTGTGTGCTAGGGTGTCTGTATCTTCTGGCCAGCTTTCCATGTCAATTAAGCAGGCTGAGGAGAAGCACCTTCTGAGGGTTCTATTTCCATGTGCCTCTGGGGCAAAGAAGGCTGAGGAGAATCAACTGTCAACATTCCCATTTCAAATGTCATTTCTAACAGACTCTGGGATAGATAACAGACCAGGTTGAGGAGAGGCTAGGGGGCAACTGAAGAGAGCTACTGAGGAGAGAAGTAGCAAAAGGGCATCTGGGATACCGGAAAGAGGGATTTTTTACTACTGATATGTTGTTATATTGTACCTCAAGTGATAATTGTGGGCTGTTAGTAGTTCAGATATACAGTACTTCTCTAGTAACAGTAGGGCTGTCAATATTAGATGCCAAGAACATATTGTAAAATACAATTTTTCTAAATGTTTGTATTATGAATAGTACAGTTTTAGTACATCTTAAGACAATTATACTTCTATCAGCTCTTTATTGGTGCTATTCCCTGTTTTTGTGGCTTGCTGAAGTGTGACTATATTTTTATTTAATATTTTGTTCATAGTACTGGCTTTAGGAAACCAGTTGCTTACTTAGATATCTATCTTCTATATATATAAAAGAGAAAAGTCACTGACTGATTCACTGACTGACTCACTCACTCATCACCACCCTGCCAAAACCGCTAGGCCTAGTAGCGTGAAATTTGGGGTGGGTATTTCTTCCGTGACGGAGGGGTGCACTATGAAACGGTTTTCGGAAATTCCAACCGGAAAGGGGTAAAAATGAGCACAACGCGTTTTCCTCCCTATACTTTGTATTGAGAATTGCTGACTCAGCAACATTCTGCCCCAACTGCTGGGCCTGAAGCATGGAATTCTGGGAGTTCCTTCTGTCACCTGAACTCCCACCAAGAACCATCTGGAGAAATTAACCCTTCAGGGGCTGAAAAGGGGGCAACGTGTTTTTGTCCTATACTTAACATGGAGAACTGAACAACATCCAGCCAATTTGGTGCTCGGTGCCTGGTGCACTGGGGGGTATGTTGTTTGGAGGAAGAGGTTGCACTGGGGAGGATGCTGCGCATGGGGGGTTGGTGTGCATGGGGGAAAGTTGCGCATGGGGGGAAGTTGATGCGCATGGGGAGAAGGTGATGCGCATGATGCACACGGGAGAATTTTACTCCCGCAACATGGGTACGCTTTTCGCTAGTTAACATATATTAATGCTAGTAGGAAGGAGTGAGGGAGGCAGGCAGAATTCACTGGAAGTAGCTGGATTTACTTCCAAATGAACACGTCCATGATCACATTATTAGTTTGCAATTCTATACACATCCTTCCTGGAAATAAGTGCCTTTATACTTCTTAGACAGATACTTTATACCAGTGGTTCTTAATCTTCCTCATGCCGTGACCCCTTTATAAGTTCCTCATGTTGTGGGGACCCCCAAGCATAAAGTTATTTTCATTGCTACTTTATAACTGTAATTTTGCTACTGTTATGAATCGTAACATAAATATCTGATATGCAGGATGTATTTTCATTGTAACAAATGAAATGTGTGTGCTATGCACACATTGAACACAATGGGATTTATTTCAGAGTAGGCATGCATAGGATTGGGCCCTGAGGCTGCAATCCTATCCACATTTGCATGGGAGGAAAGGCCCCTCTGACTATAATGGGATTTATTTCAGAGTAGGCATGCATTGAATTGGGCCCTGAGGCTGTCAGTCAGCCCCAGTGCGCGTGCAGCTACAGCCGGAGGTCTGGCAAGCCTGATTTTGCCCCCTGCACCAGGGGTCTTCAGGTGACCCCCAGGAAAGCTATAGGCGACCCCCACTTTGAGAAATGCTGCTTTATACCATTTGTACATAAAGAATTATGGCTACAATCCTAAAGACACTTTCCCGGGAGTAAGACACTTTGAACATAATAGTAGACATGGTTTTGAGTAGACATGGTTAGGATTGTGCTCTACATCTGAGTGTTAAGGAGCCAGTTATGCACAGTGAATCTTCCTTTCCCTAGAATTATCAAGGGAAACTGTCAGAATTATGATCAGCTATCAGGCTTTGGAGTGGGATTTTTTTCAGGACAGACACAAGGCTTGATTGCATGAGAGTAGCAGAGGAAAAGATAAAAGAGGAGTTCTCTCCTCCATGCAAGAAATTTTTGTGTGTTCATTTACTGGCTGCAGTGCCATTTTTTCCCCACTCTTCCTTCAAACAATAGGGAGAGCATGGAGACCTCCATTTCTTGCTCCTAGACTCAAGTAAATCTCACAAGACGGGATCATCTACGGACAAATAAGACATTTCCTGGTGCTGTCCTACCCTATTTAATCCCATTTAACCACATACGGTAACCCAAGTGCAATTTGGGATTGTGCCCTATCACTGGGCTTACCCAAATGCAAGATGGGACACTGTAGTTAACTCTGGAAAAGGCTAAGGGCAGCCTAAGGCAACATAGGCTCCCCCAAGACAGTTGGATCTGGGCTGCCCTAGCTGGGGCAGCCTTAGCAGTTCAACATGTTGAGGGTATGTTTAGCATTGCCTAGAGCAGAGCAGTTATGCAGTTTATGCAGAGAATATTTTCAGGGCAGAAATTCCCTCTTCCAGCTCCGCAGAGTTAAAGCACCTCAGGTGCAGGTATAGTAATGAGTAGACCCATAGGGGTCCATGATAAGGTAGAGTAAGAATGGCAGTGTTGACCAAAAATCTTGAGTTCTTGTCTAGCTTATCTGCAAACCCTGCCTCTCAACCTCAGGATATGGCACAACAACAGCAGCCGACTAACCTGGGGATACAGCAGGCCACTCCAAGAAGCCCCTTGTATTCACTGTAGATAGTACTGGCAGTCTTGTCAGGGACTCCTCATAAGGCAGGCACCACAGCTGTTCCTTGATCAGTATGATCTGAGGGGGATCTCCTCGGGAGCAAGCTCTCCCCAGGTGTCACTGACTTGGTACCTACTGTGCATGCTCTGGAGCAGTTAGGGCAGCCCAGGCTTCCTGACTCTCTGGATCCAGCATAACTTTGTTTTGGATTCAGAATAGTTGGAGCAGCCCAGGTAGGACACTCCTCACTGCCCTAACTCTGGATTGTAGGTAGGGCAGCAGCAGCAACATCAGTCAGAATGCAGTTCATGAGCAGAATGGGACTTTTTGCCGTTAGCACCACTGTTGGTGTTGGGGAGCAGGCCAAAACTCCTGGCCAACCATATATTAACTGGCTTTTCTCTTGAAACTGAGTAACCATATTGGAGGTGGGAGCAACAAATGTTCACCTTCTAATGAGCCCAACAAACACATAGCCAATAAATAGATTGATAATATCACGCTCAAGTATACTTATTTTTGTGAGATTTCAGAAACTTACAAACTAGGGTTAAACATTGCTATGGTTGTGCTTCAAAGTGGTTTTGTTTTAGATGTGTGACCCTGTTTGCTCTTCAGTTTCATTTGCTCCTATAAGAGGGAGCAAGCAGGACCTGCAAGAAAATGTTGCCGCTCTCCAATGCTAATGCCCAACTACCTCAAGCAGACCAATTCTCTCGCTCCTCCCTGTGTCCTTCTGTTAATTTTCTTTCCAAATGTCACCTTAATATTCTGCAGCACCTGACAACATTTGAGATTGGTCAATCCATAACAGGCTTTTAAAGAAACTTGTCTACAAATGCAGTTGTGCCAATGGGACATGCATTGTGTCTCCCCCCCCCCCCCCCCCGCCCAAGAGTGTTTTTTCCTTGCTGCCCCTTGGGGTGTACAAGGACCTATACCAGTTACTTTGCAGGACTCAGAGTGGACCTTATTTGGGGGACTGAAGCTGATAAGGGGGACAGGATATCAGAGATTTCTTCAGTGTATGCCAAATACATGGACTTATGGTAAATCAGATGTTAATGTTCAGACCATCTGGCCATTCAAGGATAGAGAGGTCTATATTGAAAAAATTAGATAATGGGCCAGGGTAAGCTCTTAATGGACACTTGAACATGATATGATGAATATTTTGTTGAGGAGCATCACAGTCACACTGAGGGTAGACATCAGATCACACTTAAACAGTGAGTTCCGGCAGACACTGTGTTGGGTACAGATCCTGTTCAGAGTTGACCAAGGCTGGGCAAGGATCAAAATCTGGTACCTTTCATGTAGGGTCATCTATGTAGCTGCCTGTATCTGTGGGGGGTGGGGTAGGGCAAGGCACATATCGTGGACCTATGGCCTGGGGTGCCAAAGGAGCAGGTCCATTGCTGCTGATAACCTGATCACATTTTTAAACTCCCTCTCATTTTTAAAAACACCCAAATGTGCTCATAACGTGGAACATACTCATTTCAATAAACTGAAGTCCGAGCACTGGCAGTCACTTGCCCTTTATGGTGACCTTTAGACTCTGTGAACCACAATGCAAGTGGTCACCAGATGTTGGCTTCTATGCATAGCTGTAGAGTTCTATTTAAACCCTGAAACTAGTCTATGCAATATTGGCAAATGCCTTCATTGTATCCTCATACAGCATGGCAAGCTTGGAAACAGCAAATAGATAAATTGGCTCTTTTCCATAATAAAATTGACAGTACAGAAACATTTTAAAATCTTATAAACAAACAGGACACTGTCAGGGAACAGTACTGCTCTTCTCTATTGCTATTTAAAGAATGTTATTGATGATAAATACAGATGAATCTACCAGCTGCAGTGATTTTAGAGTGAAAGTGTGGGAGAAAGGGGAAAAGGATGAGTAGGAAGATCAAAAGGACAACTTCTCAAAGAGAATGGAGGATAAAAGTTCTCAAGCACTTGCAATATGATATCAACACTCTACATAGGATGGCAATAGAACTTTGTTCAAGAGATTTCCCTTCCCTTTACATCCTTTAATGAAGCTCTTCCTGCAGCAGCCTTTCTATTCTGGGAACATATTCTAGATGTATCTCCAAGTGAGATCAGATAACTAGCACTACATGCACTCACAGGGCAAATATTCAGTTACAGACAAAATACAAGTGACTGGGGCAGACCAACAGTTAAAGACATGGGGCTGTTGCCATCAGATATTAAGTGGAAGTAGTCAAGGGGGGTTGATTTAAGCAGTAGTGCTGAAATCCCCCTCTGAACTTTATACTTCAGGGTCATTTTCCTTTCTATACTAGGCTCCAATGTCAGAAGGATGCCTAGCAGAGAGAAAAGCAGCTAGATAAGTTCAGTCCCCTCCATGCACTTTTTATGTTTTTAAATCTTCCTCTCTCCCACTCAATTTGCATGTTATTCATACAGGTCTACATTTAAAGACACTTGCATTTAAAAGTGATGGATCTGCTTCCACCACTTATAGTTTTGTCCTCATATGAATGAAAGGTTTTAAGGAGAGAAGAGCTGTATCTTCTCTCCTTAAGAGTATAAATGCAAGGAAATGAGAACAAACTTACAAAGGGGTTCATCAGTGGCTAGAATAGACCTGCCTGCAAAGAAAAAAGATCAAGTAACAAAACCTTCTCTGGCTATTCATAATTTGGAAGCAATGCTTTCTGTTTGGGAAGGGCTACCTACAAGCCCGAGCTAGCAGAACATTTAGCCACAAGAAGAAAAAGTGCATCATTTTTCAAGCAAAAAGCACTGTAAAAAACTACTAATACTGAAATTTATTGAAATTTGTAATATTGAAAATTACAAAATATTAAAATTAGTAATATTGAAATTTATTGAACATTGAAATAGTAATATTTCCCAATAAAACATCATACAATAAATGCTTTTATTCTCTTAACTAAAGCAGTAGACAGCCCCTTTACAGATGATGAATGAAGGCTAAGGAATAATGATGTTTATTATCCATTTCCCCATGTTGAAGCTTCTCATTCTTTTGAACAGACTGAACAAGTTCTTGCAAGACAAGAATCACCTCTCAAAACATATCAAAATATATCCACATAACCTTCCTTTCAGTGCAGGTCAGGACTGCAACTGTTCAATGCAACAGGATTACTTCCCAGAGTGTGTTTGATAATTAAATGATAAGGAAATTGAACAGTTATAATTTATACTCTAAGAAGTATCAAGCTCTGGTTCTAAACTCATTTTCATTCGTGAATTTAAAAAATTGTTTCATCTTCAGAATGTGGACTACACCCACAGCATGACAATCTCTTGATGAGTTATCATAAGTTTAACATTCATGTGGCATGCATGGAAACTGGATTCTGATGGCATGTGACTTTAATATTAACCATGTGAGGGTCTAATCTTATCCACGTTTTCCAATACTGATGCAACCATAATCCATCCGAGGTACAAGAACAAAAGATTCCTTGCCTTGAGGAGGCCTCTGTAACTGTCTGTGACCAAATGATGCAGCAATCACCCAATTGTCATGACTACATTAGCACTGGAAAGATGGAAAGGGTGCTCTGAAGGGTGCTTTAAGGACTTGCAACTTCAAAGAACCTCCAGTATTGGAGATTGATTGATTGATCTCTCTCTCTCCCTCTCTCCTATCACCACTTGAAGAATCAGGAAATCGTACAGTTGTCAGAATTCAGGCTCTTTCTTATAGAAATATATTACATCTGCTGCGAAAGGGGTACAAAATCATGGGGGGTAGTCTGAGATACTCATACTTATGAGATGCTCATGAGATACATGTCAGTTTCTTCTGACACTCAATGTTATTACCTACGCATATTTCAAAACCTTCTGTTCCATACTTAAAACGCTTGACATTATGTAGATTTTTATGTTCTTTTTTTTTGCTGTCTACCAGAGCAAGAAAACACCTGGGGCATTATAAAAGGGATAAAGTACCAACATTCTATGCTTTTAAAACAGAAGATCTAGACTCCTATTATATGGCTTAGTTCTTTAAATACATTTGCTGAATATTAAGTCAACTTTACAGACAATCTCTTTACTACTGCATAATATTTCTGATTTCCTTTAATACAGTGTGCATGTCCATATCAACGATCCATTTTTAACTATATCCCCCCCTACTGATGCAGCTGTACCAAAGGAACACATGCTGCGCCTTGTGGGAGTGGGGAATTTGTGGCCTCCTTGTGGTAAGAGAATGTTTGTTCCCTTATGGAAGGGAAAGCCACTTCCACTCACATTACCAGCTTCATTTTGCTGCTGGAAAGCTCTATAGCAGGGGTGTCCAACATGAGGCCCAGGAGCTGCATGCAGCCCAGGACAAGGGTGGATGTGGCCCTTCTGCAAAGCTGGCCACCACCATTGGAAAAACCGGCTTTCTGGCAGCAGCCATTTTCAAATTTCGCATGCTTCTGTAAGCACTGCCCTGGGCGGCTGCCACAAAGCTGGTCTGGGCTGCCTGGCTCCTCCCCCTACCTGCCTCCTTGCACTCAGAGCACTTCAGGCCCCTGACGACCATGCAGCGCTCACCCACCTACATCCCCCAAAAGCAGCCTCAGCCTCTATCCCAGCTGTTGCCTTGCTGCCCTTGAGACCTTCTCAGAAGTAAGCCCCATTAAAGTCAATGAGGCTTACTCCCAAGTTGCAGTCTGAGAGCCCAATGATGCATAGGATGTGATACTCTCCAAGCTTAACCTTGGAGACATGCTGCAACCCTAACCATGTCTACTTAGAAGTAAGGCCCATTGTACCCAATGGATCTTACTTCCTGGAAAATGTGTTCAGTAATGCAGCATATCTCCAAGGTTAACCTTGGAGAGGATCACAGCCCATCCTATGCAATATGCCTCCTCAGAAGTAAGCCCCACTAAAGTCAATGAGGCTTATTCCCAAGTTGTAGTCTGAGAGCCCAATCCTATGCATGGCTACTCAGCAGAAAACCCCATTATAATCAATGAGACTTACTCCAAGGTTTAGCTTGGAGAGGATCGCTGCCCATCCTATGCATCATGCCTACTCAGAAGTAAGCCCCATTAAAATCAATGAGACTTACTCCAAGGTTTAAAAATGTAGGACAATATAGGACATCCTACATTTTTAAAAAAGTTGTTAGTGTTTATGTGCGGCCCAAACCAGCTCGTCTTCCTCCAATGCGGCCCAGGGAAGCTAAAAGGTTGGACACCCCTGCTCTATAGCACTACAAACTATAGTGTGGGTGGGCAAATCAGTGGCCTGTGGATTCAATCAACCTACTACCCTTTTGCTCTTTTTCCTAGGCTTCTAAAACGTGAAGAGAGGGTCAGAGGAATGTTCAGAGATCCATTCTGATGCTTGCTACTAAATCTGTCTTGTATTCTACTTCCAAACCATTTGAGCCTGGACAGACAAAAGGGAGTAGGGTATAAAGGTTTTTTTCCACCTGCACTCTCCTCCTTTCTCTCTACTCTTTATTTAGCTTTTCCCATTGGAAAATAGCTAGGTAAAGTTAAAGGTCGTTCAAAACAGGGCTCATTTTAAAAATGTTCTTTTAAATTCTTCTGCTTCTCTTCCCTGTCAAACACAGAGTTCACCTTCCCAAACCGAAAAAAGAAGCAAGGACAAAAAACTAGGAAACTTCAACAGATCTCTCTGCCACCCTATCTACAGTACTTCTGCTTTCATTCAATGTACAGTGGTGCCTCACATAAAGAGCTTAATTCGTTCCTGAGGCATGCTCTTTATGTGAAACAGATTTTCCCATAGGAAACAATGGAAACTCAGATGATTGGTTCCACAACCCAAAAAATATTCATATAAAAATATTAACTGTATGTAAAAATGACAAAACACTGAAGTTGAATTCAAAACATGCATTCAGTGTTCATGATCCTATGAAGCCTACTTAGGCTGCAATCCTAAAGACACTTTCCCGTGATTAAGCCCCACTGAACACAATGGGGCTTACTACTGAGTAGAGACACAGGGGCTTACCTTGACTGGGTCATGCAGGTCCAGCCTTATGGGGGTGGGAGGGTGCTTGGGGCGCAGTGTGGGGGCCTTCTGGAGGGTGGGAGGGTACTGGGGCAGTGGGGGCCTTCTGGGGGTGGGAGGGTGCTTGGGGGCCTTCAGGGGGGTGGGAATGTGCTTGGAGGCACTGGGGGTGAGATAAAAACCACTTAAAAATCCTTGCTTCCAAAAGAGCCCTGCTTTAAGGGTTAAATTTGTCAGAGACCAAATGATGATGCTGGGGCAGAGCCCAAACCTGACTCTGGCAAATTTAACCCTTAAAGGACCTGCTCTTTAGGAAGCAAGGCTTTTAAAGCTGCAGCTGCCACCAGGGAACCCTGCACTTGCTGGGAAACCACTGCGGAGCCCCCTGGAGGTGGTGGAAATGGCACTTAGGGGGCCAGGGCAGCCCAGTCTGCCCTAACTGCCCCGTCTAACTGCAGCCAGGGGAAAAGATTTTTGTTTTTGTTTTTTTTTAAATTTAATTTCCTTGGGAGACTGGTTTTTTAAGTGAAGCAACGCTCGTTATGCAAGCCAGACTCCCAAGGGAATTTTACCTCACTAAGCAAATCCCTTGTTATGAGGGGCATTCGTTAAGCAAGGTACCATTTTATGTGGTTGCTATCCTAACTCCCAGTTAGGCTGGCATAAGGCCTGGCATAAATCTTGGTCTGGCCTGGGGGTGTCACGAAACTCCCATAAGACACTTCTGCCCCACTTGGGGGAAGGGGATTAGGCCAGTGCATAGGCATACATTGGTATCCCCACAACAGCATGGGAAGTTATGCTAGGTAAGTTATGCCAGCCTAAATTGGTTAGGATAGCACTCTACATCTCTTCCTCCTTTCCTCCCACTATTCCACATAAGGAGAGGAAGAAATAGATAATTATTTTTAGTAGTCGGTCAAGGCGCTGTGCCCCCACTCAAAAGTGGCCAATATTAGTTACTAATCAGGGAGCTACACAACAAAGAGATAAAATATGCCAGAATACTTGGTAGCCAAGACCTCTGAAGGCATCTTCTTGTTAAACAGGTAATGATTACCACTGTGAGGTCATCACTAAGATAAACAAGGGTGCAGCCAGCACAAAGTATGCAACTAAGAAAAAAAATTCCATCTCTATTTTCTTTGTTAATTTCTCAGAAAGAAGTCACAGCCAGAATGTAAGAAAAGCTTTGTGTGTTCCTCACCAGATCTGAGCGAGACCTTTTAGGAGACAAAGAGGACAACCTTTACACATTTGCACTGTCCATGCTAGAGAAGCTGATGCAACAAGTACAATGACGTGTCACTGGCATTATTTTTAATTTAAGAGTATGTGCTTAAGAAAAAAGAAGCATTAGCATCAGCCTGTATAACGCAAGACAAATATGACTTTATGTCTACATTAATTCTGTTCTATCTTTTCATATTTTTTGGTTTTATCCAAGATTGCCTGTCTGTTGCTCTTGGGGAATTTTCTATTTGCAAGTCTTTGCAACTATAGGCTGTTTTTCAGGTTAACTAGGATGAAGGCAATCATTCACATTCAGTGTCTGTTTTAAGCATCATGCTGAAAGCAGAACACGTACAAAAAGTCTGCACAAGCTATTCAGAAACAATTTTAAAGATAAAATGTTTAAGTGCAAACATTTCCAGAGGGTCTAAGGATTTCTGCACTGTCATTTCCCATAATTCCACCAGTCCCTAACACATTTGTCCCATTCCAAAGCCTTATGCTCTAGAGACATACAACTTTCCTGGCTAGGATTGTGTTTATGTACACAAATGGATCTGAGAAGTATAAAAAAGAGGATGAGGAAGAGAAGGAAATAGAACTTTGAGATCATCCAATTGAATCTTTATTTGCTCCCTCTCCCATCCTCTTACAGAGAAGTAGCTAGTCATAACTACAGTAATCAGTTCCCCTGCATTTTGTTTTGGTTTCTCTTCTTGCTGTCATATTATACTTTCGTGAGACACATAGCTTCTAATCTGAATATAAGGGATTCATGGTATATTGTTTCATTCACTACACAATACTGTTTGCATCCACTGAATCCTGGGTTCATCAGTGAGACAGTGTGCCATGAATACAGAATAGTTATTTTAAAAATGCTAATAAACTCATTTGTCATTGTGGCTCATATTTTATTATTTCAGTGGGTTCCTCATGTATTGTATTTATGCCAAAACTTTGCTTTTTTATCTTAATCAATGCTGGAATTTTGATTCACATGTTATACATATATAAATGCACTTTATTATAATTTCCTGAATCAGTGCTAACATCCCGGAAAGGAAGGAAAATACACACATATATATTTTCCCTGAAATGCCAGGGAATTCTCTGGCATTCAGTGGCATTTCAGAAAATATAAGTATCTAGTCATAAGCTGGCTATTCTGCCTCCTGCTTAATTCAGCTTTTGCCTGTGTAGTAAGAAAGATTCCTCTTTATTGACAAAAACTTCCTAGCCCTCCTAAAGCATATGAAGGCATTCATCCTGCATGCCTATAAATGGAAGCTGAACTCAGAGACTCCACCAGAAGGTGATGAAATAAATGCAGTATAAAGAGGACTTGCATCACTGCTTCATTCCACTGGACTTGAAAGCAAGAATTAAAATAAGGTTCCTTAAAGAGCTGAACAAGAGCACAGCTTTGTCGAAGACACACATGTACGCATGTTCTAGTAAGCTATTTGTTTGTACAGTATTGCATTGACTACGACTTGAGACTATGACTATGAGCAGTGGATTTGTCTGTTTTTAATGCTTGCTGAGTCAAAATCAAAACATACAAGAAATGACCTAGTATTTCTCAGAAAGTATGCAAACCTAGCCAGGTGGATTTTGAATTGTGGATTATTAACTCACTGTGAAGGAATATTAAGGAACTTTCACAAGATTCAATGATACTTCTGTGTAGACATGCATAGGGTTTAATTGCTTCAGACTGAAAGATGTGCAAAAAGATGGCAGACTGGCACCTACAATCCAATACTTTTGTCCAATACATCAATGGAAATCTATGTGCAAAAACAAGTTTCTGCAGGTAGATCTACTAGCTGCTGAAGCATGTGCACAACTTTTCTCCTACAATAGAGAAAAGGGACCACACCCAGCAATGGGTTAATGCAGTGGTTTCCAAACCCTGTTACGGGAAATCCAGGGCTGCTCAGAAGCTTGTCACAGCTTCTCAGTTACAAAATCAGAACAGGCAGAATAGCTTTCCTACAAAACAGCTTGACCTTCATTACTGATCTTACCCTGCAACATTCAGACACAGAAAATGGTGCATTCTAATCTCGGCTATTCTCTCAATTCATGGAAAAAACAAGGCCTAAAAGGGATAATTGCTGCCCTGTGTCAGTGTTTCTTAACCAGAGGTACAAATACTAGCAGTGGTACTTGAGGTAGTGTCTAGTGGTACTTATGGGAACCCTGAATACTTGCCACCTGGCAGCAAGAACAATGACACAACACAAAAGTTAAATGTTTGGTGGAAACAACTCCAAAGCATGTTTTTCTGGGCTCAAAAAAGCCCCCATTCACCTTGAGCCTCATACAAGCATTTGTCCTGTTATATATGAGCTCCCATTGCACAAATAACTGGTAATGACATCACCACCATATACTTCTGGTGCTACTTCCAATTGTTGGTACATGCAAAGTCATGCTCCCTCAAGGGAAAATGTTGAGAAATGCTGCCCTCCATGGACTACATGTAACAAATGAATGAATTGTCTTACAATATGCATCTTCTACTATAAACGTGGGTTTCATTCCTTATGGGACACCCAACGGTACCTGTATGATGAACCAACGTAGAAAGAGTTCCCTGGTCAGAGAGTGAAAAAAAATCTATAAGGAACAGCATACTATAGCCCAGAAGGGTACTCATACATTACAAACTTGTACATTTTCCCCCCACAGATAAACAGAAGCAGCTCCAGTTATTCAGTGGTCTTCAAAGTGCAGGTTAGGATCTCCTTTGGGGGTTGCAACTTCATTTAGGGGGTTCCTGAAAAGCTGGATGAAGCCATCTTAGAATCCGGAACTGGGCACCTTTAATGACACTTTCAGCTATGACATCACTTCCAGGATGATGGTGGTGGTCCCCAGCCAGATTGTCATTCTGAGAAAGGGGCCCCGGGCTGAAATGCTCGAATACCACTGCTCTAGACAAGACTCACAGGGAGATAAGTTATCCTAATAAACAGATCATGCTTCCACAGAATGGTCACAAGCCAGTAATACCTTACACACTGCATATATTAGAAGTTGTGTTAACATCTAGAACAGGCTTCTAAACTTTTCAGCCAGAGGAACACATCAAATATCTGGCATGGTACTGAGGGCCAGAAAAAAATTTAAATATAAAATTTAAACACATTAGAGATGCAACCTATATCTATATATATAAAAGAGAAAAGTCACTCACTGACTGACTGACTCACTGACTGACTCATCACCGCCCTGCCGCACGGGGGAGAAGTTGCGCACGGGGAGAAGTTGCGCACGGGGGATGATGCACACAGGGGAATGTTGTACATGGGGGTAGGTTGCGCATGGGTTGTTGATGCGCCGTGGAGGATGTTGTATGGGGAAGTTACTCCCGCAACGCGGGTACGCCTTTCGCTAGTGAATGAATAAAAGAACAAATGGGCTCAAAATTCTAGGATTTCTCCAAGCTCTAATGCACATCACAGAAATAAAGGACATGCTCAAATGGATCCACAAGCACCTAAGAACTTGAGATGGCACCAAAAGTTTCTTCCGTTTTTTGGGAAAATCAGGAAGTGATTTTTAGGGTTTCAGAAAACACCTCCAGCCATGACCAGAACACAACTCCAATTGTGTTTGGTCAAGCAAGCCAGAAGCTTGTGGGGGACCAGAGTCTGGCCGCAGGACAAATAGAGGATGGCCACATGCCGCATCTGGCCCTGGGCCTGGGTTGAGAGACTCTTGATCTAGAACAGGGGTGTCCAAAACATGGCCCAGGGGCCACATGCGGCCCAGGACGAGGGTGGATGCGGCCCTCCTGCAAAGCTGGCCATCACCATTAGAAAAACCGGCTTTGCGGCAGTAGCCATTTTCAAATTTCACATGGTTCTCTGCGCACTGCCCTGGGCGGCCGCCACAAAGCTGGTCTGGGCTGCCTGGCTCCTCCCCTTACCTGCCTCCTGGCTACTCAGCAGAAAACCCCATTATAATCAATGAGACTTACTCCATGGTTTAGCTTGGAAAGGATCGCTGCCCATCTTATACATCATGCCTACTCAGAAGTAAGTCCCATTAAAATCAATGAGACTTCTCCAAGGTTTAAAAATATAGGACATCCTACATTTTGTCCTACATTTTAAAAAAGTTGTTAGTGTTTGTGTGTGGCCCAAACCAACTCGTCTTCTTCCAATGCGGCCCAGGGAAGGTAAAAGGTTGGACACCCCTGATCTAGAATACGGTTTCTATTTTCATTTCAACAGCCCCTACTGATGAAATTCCTTTTAAAATGCCCTTATTTGGGGCAGGGGTAGAAGGATGGTACACTACTAGATTTAGAAAGGTCCTGGGAGTGTACATGGATATGTGTACATTTGTCACTCGGATGTGTTTGAGATCATATAAAATCACAATACTGATAAGCAAACTCAGTTAAAAAATGGGTATAGCTTTCAAGTAAGTGTGCTTATGACTGAATGTGATACTGCAGAAAACCTACATTTTTATTGCAACATCACTTCAGATAGTGTTTCAGCTGACAAGACAATAAAAATGAAAACAGTTCCTTTACTTCAAAGTACTGAAGTATAAATTTTTAAAACTTCCATCCTATCTTCCCACCCAGCAAGCATATTTGAGCTATACTTGTGATAATGTTTGCAGAGAAGTTCTGACAGCACAATCCTATGTGTATCTATTCCAAAGAAGGCTCTACTGAGTTCAGTGGGCCTTACTCTCAGGTAATAGTGCACAGGATTATAGCCTGAGTCTATACACCAACCACAGACTGTTTCTGTTCATAAGACTTTTAGTAAGGAAACATCAGCTTACCACTCTTGCAATTATTCTAATGACATTGCTGCTTTAGACTGTTTATATTACTTTGCACTTTTGTATAGTCAAAGATCATGTTTCATAGTTATATGACAGAAAGGAGTTTCCCATTCCCAATTTCTCAGTTTTTTACCTTGAAAAGGCACAGGATCTTTCACTGTGTCATGTAAAAGTACATAACATATTCAGAATGCTGGTAATACCAATGAACTCAGTAGCTATCCCATCATTACCATAGCTAAAGGACGACAACTGAAATGCTTCCACAGAGCAGCAGCTGCACACAGCTCCTGTAATGTGTTGGAGAAGCTTACAATTTGGACTGACCTTGTTTATGTGTCTCCATGCTGGCACTAACTACTACCAGGAATGTGTAGTACTGCCATGGAGACTTTTCGTATCATGAAGTCAATCCAAATTGACGTAAGCTGCAAGCTACGTAAGCTGCACAGATCATAATACGGAAGCATTTTTTGCAACTTCCACATTGTAGTGTTTTAATTAATACTCCAAAGGTGAGAAAAGCAATGCAACATTTAACCAGTGGAAACAAATGTTCTGTCTGTAATTCACATGACATTCACCCTAACTGAATTTGATGTCACCTATGACAAATTAAATTAAACATAAACCCTAATTTACAAGATGACGCTGTTCTATGTAACTTTTCAAGCAGTTTCAATTCTCAGTTGTAACTCATAATCCTAGACTCATGAACAATTATGATGATTCCCAATGATACTTCTCAATTTAAAATTCACAAGTTATAAGAGACATTAATAGATAGTTGTATCTATGGCATGATCACACTGTTGTTGTTCAGGGGGTAAGGGTACCTGAATTTGTTGATTCAGCATGTCCAATTCCAGCATGGCATACAACAGCTGCATTGATCCCCATGGCAGACTATAGGAATTTCAGGTTTATACAGAGTACACAAACAACATATTTTCTATTAGCAGGCACCAGTTACCACTGGTTTTCATATTTCCAACGTAATGCCAAAGCATCAATTCAACTGTATAGAAAATGCCTGAGAGGATATAGCCTCATTGTTTCCAGCTTCAGCATATACATTGCTAGGTTTCACACGACACACTTGATTCAAAAAAATATTCCAAGTGCAATTTGTATCCTATAACTTCAAATTCCATAGTTCAAATACATGAAGTCCATTTACTACCATCAATAAATATGTCAGATTTTCTTCCATATGAAGACAGTCTGAGTATATGCTTGGGGTGCAATTCTAACCAATTTAGGTCAGCATAACTCACCCATTTCCCTATGCCAGCAATGGTGTAGGGAGGATTGTGGCATGTCTGTGCAGTGGCTTTACTTCCCAGGACACAACACCCCAGGGCAGCACAGGACTTGTACTGTGTCTTGTGCTGGCCTAACCAGGAGTTAGGATTGTATTGTGGGTGTCACTCAGGGCCAAACTTTACATTAACAACGCAATTAGAGCCATGCTTAAGACTGGAAATTTCTGTTCTTCAACAAGAAGCAGCTACCAAGATGGTGGAGGGAGGATTTCAGAAAATAAAACAAATTACACAATAACCTGAAATTTGTTGTGCATATAGCTCAAGACACATTGATTATTTGGAAAGTTTTAACATGAGTTTTTTTTTAATTCAGCAGTCAAAACCTAGACAATTGCCCATAAGCATGAATATCATTCTGGCACACAAACCCTTGTCTTGTATAACTTCTTCACTCACTTCAGTTGGACTATATGTAAGGGGGAGGGAAGGACTTTCAATTGCAGCTAAGCTGATGCGATACAGAATATTGTATGATGATCCTTTCCTAGGAAGCACTTTAAAGAGGCAATGTTTGACAATTTAGTGTGACAATTTAGAACACAATCCTAACCATGTCTACTCAAAAGTAACTCCATGATGTTCAATGGGTCTTATTCCCAGGAAAGTGTCTTTAGGATAGCAGCCTTAGTTTTACAATTTAGTGGACAAGAGTTTTTCTCTATATTTAATTACAAGCTTAAGGAACTTGTACTACTAAATGGTTTCAAGAGGAAGTAAGTCTACAATGATTTTCACTAGTTGCTGTCTCATGCTTGTATGCCACGTGAGATTCTGACTCTCCTTACTTGCTTCTCTGGGAGTGAATATAGAACGAAGAAAGGTATCTACTGCCAGCTGCATTCCCTCAACACTGGCGCCATTTGGTTGGCAATACACAACCTTGGAACATTTACAGAATGGTCATATGCAGCCTCATAACATTGATAGAAACGCTCTATCTAAATGTTTATTAAAAAGAAATATAATCTAGGGTTATATTGCTGCTTTACTATCCTCAAGAGACACTAGCACTGCAGCACGTTTTACCAGCTAAAATCCACTTTAGAAAGTATCAAGATCCCTTCTGGACTTCGATATGAGGCTTGAAAGAACACTCAGATGTTTTCCTGTATTTTTCTAACCAGGTCTTTCCATTTATTTGGTTTCCTGCTGTAGTTTAAAGTGTTTTGTCATGATCCAGAATACCAAACACACTTAACACAAATGCAAAGCACATTTATAAAACCGGCTTCCAAAAAAGGCAGGGCTTTATACCAGTCCAACAAACTTTGTACTGATCTGGAAAGTAAACACACCTCCAAAATTCCTACCTGTGAATCGGAGAAACACCCAATAATTATTTTCCACTTGGGTGTTAAAACTTCCTAGTTCAGACAAGTCATTTTTGTCATTGCATAACCAACTGACTCACCGTTAATGGAACAAAAACATGCTGTGTGTGTGCGCACGCTTGTGTGTACGTGGCTGTGTGTGTTTTACATAACCCCCACATCTCAGGACCAATCCATTCCATTAAAGTTGCAAAAAGTTTTTTTTTTTAAATAATGAACATCCTTAAGTGGCAGTCTCTTTCCACCAAAAGTACGTATTTGGGCTGGATTGTGGAACTATTCCATGGCCGAGCCTCCCCTCTTCTAAAAGGGGGCCAAAACAAGATAAGTCACAGGAATCCCACAGACAAGGGACTTTCAAAGTTTGTCTCTCCTCCCTGGCTGCAGAGGACTTACCCAACTTTAAATAAACCTCGGCAAGGGCCGAGGTATCAAATGATTTAAGGCACAAAAAAGGTCTGCAGTGCGTCAGAAACAAAAGCCAGCTCCTGGCCTCACTGCAATGCCATGTACTGGGAAGGGGGAGGGAGGGCAGGCTTTTCCTGGCACTGCCCCATCCCTCCTGCTCTGACTGCCTGTGAGAAGCACTTCCAGAGGCTCTGGGAACACTTGGAGCAGAGTTCCTAGATCCTCTTTACTGAGTCCCACAACCAGGGCAAAAGAGGACCTTCCTCCAAAGAGGACAAGGGCCCCCTGAAACGTGAGACACCCAAGGAAAAATGTAGGACATGACAAAACAAAAGCTAAAAACACTCATATATATCTTGCTTTCATGTACTTAATTTAAGCACTGCATTAAATTTAAAACTATTACATATAATTTATACATATACCATAATTTATTATGAATTACAAGAAGGCTATACGCTGCCTGCTCACAAGGAACTGTAGAATTTTCCCAGGACACAAGGCTTAAATAAAAGAGGACATACGGTCAACCTGTCCTTCCAGATACCCAGAGAAGTGCCAATTGCACGCACATCCTCTGAGTGACTTCTTCCAGAAATGTGCCCAAGACTGGTAGTTGCAAAGAATCCCCAACCCAGGGCCCTAGCCTATCCAACTTCCCAGTCTCAGTACATGCTCCCGTGCAGTCCTGAGGTAAAGAAACCTTGAAGAGGCCACCATCACTCTCCCCCACTACCACTATAGGATCAAGAGCATGTCCAAGTGGCATAGCTGGAGCTGGAAAGGATTGGTCCCCAGGTCCTAAAAGAGGGATGTCTCTTCTCCACCCATCTCCCTGCTTCACAAGGAGCAGCACTTGCAATTCCCCCAACAAGATTAAGTCCTAAGAAGTGTCTCTTCTCCTGCCCCGTCCAGCCCCTGCCACTCCAAAACAGGGGAAATAGGAGAAAGAGCCACCTCCATTAAGCATGCAATATACCAATGTCAACGGGAGGAGAGAACTTATGATCACCTAGACCCTGCCAGTAGCCCCCTGCCACCTGACTGCCCCACCACCACCTGGCTAGCCCCCCCCATCTGTCTAGGCCCCTATCAGACAAGCCCCCACCTCCATCCAACTAGCTCATTGCTTGACTAGCACTCTGCCTTGATAGCCCTTGCCCCCTGGTTAGCCCAGCAGCATAGCTAGGGGGTGAAGTTGCACTGTGCTACAACCTTTAGGGGGGCTACAAGCTGAGCTTGACACTAGTGACTGAAGTTGTGGAAAACATGCTACATATGAATGAAAATACCATCATGTTATATATTGTTGAAAAGTTAATTTAATGCAGAATCTAATGAAACAAATTCCATTGGAATATCTATATTCTATCAAATGTTATGGCCAATAAACCAGAAAATGAAAACACAAAAGCTTATGGAACAAAGAGTGGATTTTTTTAAAAACTCAACTTTCCCATGATACTGATGACTCTGAGAGCCAAAGAGATGCGATTCTGGTACTGTATGGAACAAATAAGGTGTTAATATGAATCAGCTCTCATTTTCATATACATATATAATAATAGTTAGCCCATGCTAACTGGCACTTCTAAGTGGTGTTCCTCTTAGCATTCCTCTTTGGCCCAGCAGTTTCCTCATCCAACAAGGGGCACAATTTTCACATTTTTACTTAATTAAGTTTGATTTTGTTGTTGCAGAGGAAAAAATTAAATTTTTTTTAAGTATCCTGAAATGACATCACTTTTGAGGCAACATTTTAAGTTTTGCACCAGGCTACACAATCATTAGCTATGCCTCTGGGTTAGCCCCTTGCTTGACTAGTTCCCCTGACTCCTGGATAGTCACTTACAACCAGTCCCCTGCCCCTGCCTTACAAGTCCCCCTGATTCCTGACTAGCCTCCTACCACTTGTCTTTCACCCCCTGGTTAACTTCCTGCCTGACTAGTCTCCTACAACTAGTCTCTTGGCCCCTAGTTAGCCCCCTGCCTCACAAGTCCCCTGGACTCCCAACTAGTCTCCTACAACTAGTCTCTTGGCCCCTAGTTAGCCCCCTGCCTTACAAGTCCCCCTGACTAGTCTCCTATCACTTGTCTCTTGCCCCCTGGTTAACCTCCTGCCTGACTAGTCTCTTACAACTAATCTCCTGCCCCCTAGTTAGTCTCCTACCTTACAAGTCCCTCGGAATTCCAACTAGTCTCCTACCACGTGTCTCCTGCCCCCTGGTTACCCCCCTGCCTGATTAGTCCCCTGCCTTACTAGTCTCCTGCCCCCTGGTTAACCCCCTGCCTGACTAGTCCCCTGCCTTACTAGTCTCCTGCCCCCTGCCTGACTAGTCCCCTGCCAGCCAGCCCACCAGAAGCGGTGCCGGTACCTTGAGGGGCTCCCCCTGCAGGCGCGGGTCGTTCCAGGTGGTGGTGCGGTTGTTGTGATCGACGAAGAAGGGCCAGCCGGTCTGCGGGTCTATCTTGACCTCCCATCCCGGGGGCAGCGGGTCCCTCTCCCCACCGGCGCCGACCTCTGCGCGGACCATGGCGGGGGGCTGGGCGGCGGCGCTCATGCTGCGCCCTGAGGATAGGCTGGCTGGGCTGAGGAGGGCCGCGGAAGGGCTGCGGACGGCCAAGAGCAAGAGCGGCTGAGCCATGCGCGGGCCCCCGGCCAGGCAGGAGCCTTTATCGCCCTCCGGAGGGGGAGGGACTCCGAAGGGGGTGGAAGCCTCTGGAAGTAGCCTCTCAAGCCCAGGAGGAGGAGCGGCTCAGACTCACAGCAGCTGCCCGGCTCGAAACTTCTGGGCGTCTCCCGCCTCCTCCCCCCTCAGGCGCCCGCCTCGCCTCCCCTCCCTCACGTCCCGCCTGCCTCCTCTCCTCACTCAGCCTCTCTGGGAGGGAAAGGAGGCCCTTCTCCGCCTGCTGGGAGGGTCCTGAGGGCCTGACTAGTCTCCCACCACTAGTCCCCTGCCCCCTGGTTAGCCCCTGCCTGACTGGTCCCCTCTGACTACTCTCCCACCACTAGTCCCCTTCCCCCTGGTTAGCCCCTGCCTGACTGGTCCCCTCTGACTACTCTCCCACCACTAGTCCCCTGCCCCCTGGTTAGCCCCTGCCTGACTGGTCCCCTCTGACTACTCTCCCACCACTAGTCCCCTTCCCCCTGGTTAGCCCCTGCCTGACTGGTCCCCTCTGACTACTCTCCCACCACTAGTCCCCTGCCCCCTGGTTAGCCCCTGCCTGACTGGTCCCCTCTGACTACTCTCCCACCACTAGTCCCCTTCCCCCTGGTTAGCCCCTGCCTGACTGGTCCCCTCTGACTACTCTCCCACCACTAGTCCCCTGCCCCCTGGTTAGCCCCTGCCTGACTGGTCCCCTCTGACTACTCTCCCACCACTAGTCCCCTTCCCCCTGGTTAGCCCCTGCCTGACTGGTCCCCTCTGACTACTCTCCCACCACTAGTCCCCTGCCCCCTGGTTAGCCCCTGCCTGACTGGTCCCCTCTGACTACTCTCCCACCACTAGTCCCCTTCCCCCTGGTTAGCCCCTGCCTGACTGGTCCCCTCTGACTACTCTCCCACCACTAGTCCCCTGCCCCCTGGTTAGCCCCTGCCTGACTGGTCCCCTCTGACTACTCTCCCACCACTAGTCCCCTTCCCCCTGGTTAGCCCCTGCCTGACTGGTCCCCTCTGACTACTCTCCCACCACTAGTCCCCTGCCCCCTGGTTAGCCCCTGCCTGACTGGTCCCCTCTGACTACTCTCCCACCACTAGTCCCCTGCCCCCTGGTTAGCCCCTGCCTGACTGGTCCCCTCTGACTACTCTCCCACCACTAGTCCCCTTCCCCCTGGTTAGCCCCTGCCTGACTGGTCCCCTCTGACTACTCTCCCACCACTAGTCCCCTGCCCCCTGGTTAGCCCCTGCCTGACTGGTCCCCTCTGACTACTCTCCCACCACTAGTCCCCTTCCCCCTGGTTAGCCCCTGCCTGACTGGTCCCCTCTGACTACTCTCCCACCACTAGTCCCCTGCCCCCTGGTTAGCCCCTGCCTGACTGGTCCCCTCTGACTACTCTCCCACCACTAGTCCCCTTCCCCCTGGTTAGCCCCTGCCTGACTGGTCCCCTCTGACTACTCTCCCACCACTAGTCCCCTGCCCCCTGGTTAGCCCCTGCCTGACTGGTCCCCTCTGACTACTCTCCCACCACTAGTCCCCTTCCCCCTGGTTAGCCCCTGCCTGACTGGTCCCCTCTGACTACTCTCCCACCACTAGTCCCCTGCCCCCTGGTTAGCCCCTGCCTGACTGGTCCCCTCTGACTACTCTCCCACCACTAGTCCCCTTCCCCCTGGTTAGCCCCTGCCTGACTGGTCCCCTCTGACTACTCTCCCACCACTAGTCCCCTTCCCCCTGGTTAGCCCCTGCCTGACTGGTCCCCTCTGACTACTCTCCCACCACTAGTCCCCTGCCCCCTGGTTAGCCCCTGCCTGACTGGTCCCCTCTGACTACTCTCCCACCACTAGTCCCCTGCCCCCTGGTTAGCCCCTGCCTGACTGGTCCCCTCTGACTACTCTCCCACCACTAGTCCCCTTCCCCCTGGTTAGCCCCTGCCTGACTGGTCCCCTCTGACTACTCTCCCACCACTAGTCCCCTGCCCCCTGGTTAGCCCCTGCCTGACTGGTCCCCTCTGACTACTCTCCCACCACTAGTCCCCTTCCCCCTGGTTAGCCCCTGCCTGACTGGTCCCCTCTGACTACTCTCCCACCACTAGTCCCCTGCCCCCTGGTTAGCCCCTGCCTGACTGGTCCCCTCTGACTACTCTCCCACCACTAGTCCCCTTCCCCCTGGTTAGCCCCTGCCTGACTGGTCCCCTCTGACTACTCTCCCACCACTAGTCCCCTGCCCCCTGGTTAGCCCCTGCCTGACTGGTCCCCTCTGACTACTCTCCCACCACTAGTCCCCTTCCCCCTGGTTAGCCCCTGCCTGACTGGTCCCCTCTGACTACTCTCCCACCACTAGTCCCCTGCCCCCTGGTTAGCCCCTGCCTGACTGGTCCCCTCTGACTACTCTCCCACCACTAGTCCCCTTCCCCCTGGTTAGCCCCTGCCTGACTGGTCCCCTCTGACTACTCTCCCACCACTAGTCCCCTGCCCCCTGGTTAGCCCCTGCCTGACTGGTCCCCTCTGACTACTCTCCCACCACTAGTCCCCTGCCCCCTGGTTAGCCCCTGCCTGACTGGTCCCCTCTGACTACTCTCCCACCACTAGTCCCCTTCCCCCTGGTTAGCCCCTGCCTGACTGGTCCCCTCTGACTACTCTCCCACCACTAGTCCCCTGCCCCCTGGTTAGCCCCTGCCTGACTGGTCCCCTCTGACTACTCTCCCACCACTAGTCCCCTTCCCCCTGGTTAGCCCCTGCCTGACTGGTCCCCTCTGACTACTCTCCCACCACTAGTCCCCTGCCCCCTGGTTAGCCCCTGCCTGACTGGTCCCCTCTGACTACTCTCCCACCACTAGTCCCCTTCCCCCTGGTTAGCCCCTGCCTGACTGGTCCCCTCTGACTACTCTCCCACCACTAGTCCCCTGCCCCCTGGTTAGCCCCTGCCTGACTGGTCCCCTCTGACTACTCTCCCACCACTAGTCCCCTGCCCCCTGGTTAGCCCCTGCCTGACTGGTCCCCTCTGACTACTCTCCCACCACTAGTCCCCTTCCCCCTGGTTAGCCCCTGCCTGACTGGTCCCCTCTGACTACTCTCCCACCACTAGTCCCCTTCCCCCTGGTTAGCCCCTGCCTGACTGGTCCCCTCTGACTACTCTCCCACCACTAGTCCCCTTCCCCCTGGTTAGCCCCTGCCTGACTGGTCCCCTCTGACTACTCTCCCACCACTAGTCCCCTTCCCCCTGGTTAGCCCCTGCCTGACTGGTCCCCTCTGACTACTCTCCCACCACTAGTCCCCTGCCCCCTGGTTAGCCCCTGCCTGACTGGTCCCCTCTGACTACTCTCCCACCACTAGTCCCCTTCCCCCTGGTTAGCCCCTGCCTGACTGGTCCCCTCTGACTACTCTCCCACCACTAGTCCCCTTCCCCCTGGTTAGCCCCTGCCTGACTGGTCCCCTCTGACTACTCTCCCACCACTAGTCCCCTGCCCCCGGATATGTCCTGGATCTTAGCCTTGTGTCCTTGAAGAATCTTTAATGTTCTTCTCTTCCTTATAAGCAGGCAGCGTTTCATTTTTGTAATTAACAAATTCTATGCAATAATATATATGTAAAAATTTTAAATTTAATAAGTAATATATTGTTTAAATCAAGCAAATGAAAGCAATATTTATGTGTATTTAGCTTTTATTTTGTGATGTCCTACATTTTTCTTGCGCATCCTACATTTTGGGAGGCTTGTCCTCTTTGTTGGCCACCCTGCCCCTGGTTAGCCCTGTGCCTGACTAGTCCCCTCTGACCAATCTCCCCTGCCCCGTGGTTAGCCCTCTGCTTGACTAGGTCCCTCAACCCTGCACTGAACTGGGGATTTGAAGGGGGGTGTCACTTCATCTGTCCTCTGTTTCCAAGGCATGTCCTCTTTTTTAGCCTTGTGTCCTGAAAAAAAATCTTCATTGTCCTCCTTTTCCTTGTGAGCAGGCAGCATGTAGCCTTCTTGGAATTCATAAATTATATGAAATAAGTTATATGTAATTATCCTTTCATTTTGCACACCAGTAGAGATATCTAACATAATTGCCCCTCTGAAAAAATTGTCATTGTCATCATCCCCCTACAGGCATGTTGCTTTCTTTGGTTTAATTTAGACACCATATTACTTACTAATAGTTTAAAACTATTAGATATAATTTATTAAATATTTATTAATTACAAGAAGGCTACATCCTGCTGATCACAAGGGAAAGGAAGACAGTGAAGTTTTTTTTCCCAAGACACACGGCTAAAAAAGAGGACATGATCATGATGCTTCGTGATTCACATGCTATGAAATATGCAAAGGGAAACACACCTCCCTCCCCATATTTTACTGCCGTTCATGACCCAAAATAACATACTTCTCAAACGCTGCCTGTAGTACTTAACAACAGTTACACCATAATCCTAACCATGTCTACTCAGAAGTAAGCCCCGTTGTGTTCAGTGGTCTTACTCCCAGGAAAGTGTCTTTAGCATTGCAGCCTATGAACTAATTGCAAGAAGAAAGCAGTTCCCAAATGTAGCATTGGGACCCACTTTTTAAACAAAACTCGATCGCAGTGGTTCTCTGTCTTTTTCATCTCGTGCCACAATAAGGCACTAAAATTGTCAAGGCTCACCATCCGTTGTTGTTTTTTTTACTGTAGTAAAGGCACACACACTGACAGCAGGAGCATGCATTCCCCAGTGGATCTAACAACAAACTATTATTCCCCAAATTTATGTGGCGGGGCCTAAAAATGTTTCTGTGGACAAAAGCTTTTTAATCATATCAGAGGTTGGGGAGAGAGGTGCTGTTTTTATTATTGTTTTTAACTGGTTTTATCATAAATTTTTAGGAGGGATGCTTTAACATTTTTGTATAATCTGTGTTTTAACTGTATTTTAATTCTGTTTTAATCTGTATTTTTATTATCTACTTTTAATGGTGTTTTATTGTTGTTTTTAATTGTTGTTTTAAATTGTTGTTAGTTGCCTTGGCTTCCCTTTGATTAGGGAAGAAAGGCAGGATATAAATCCAATAAATCAATAAAATGTGGCACACCTGCAGACCTTCTACGCATGGCATCCATGGCTGCATATTGAGGCCCTCCTAGCTTTACAACTGGCAATTGGAGGGCAGTCACTGAGGCATCCTCAAGGTATGGCACTGTTTGTTCACTGACCTCAGAGTTGCACTGCCCATATGCCAGTGCTAAAAAGTTGGTTAGGATTGCACCCTAAGTGCCCAGTTCTATCTAACTTTCCAATGTCAATTCAGTCACAGTGCAGCCCTGAGGTAAAGGAAGAAACATTCCCCTACATAATAGAAGGACTACAGTCCCTACAGTAGAAGGACTGTTATGGAGGCCTCATCAATATAAGGCTTACATTGAGGAGGCTTCCATAACAGTCCTTCTACTGTAGGGTGCAGTGTGTGCCCTAATGGCATGGCTGTATCATCACTGGAAAGGTGGATAGGACTGGTCCTTAAAGGAGTTATAGAAAGAAATATTTTATTTAATTTACTAGCAAAAAGTGTACCCGCGTTGCGGGAGTAACATTTCCGCATATGCCATCCCCCCAGGGTGCATCAACACCCCATGCGCAACTTCTCCCATGCACAACTTCCCTCCATGCGCAACTTCCCTCCATGTGCATCATCCCCCCATGTGCATCATTCCCCATGCACGTCAGTCCCCCATGTGCATCATCCCCCATGTGCCTGGACTCATATGCAACATCATCCATCTGCATCAGACCCCCGTGCGCAACGTTCCCCCATGCGCAACGTTCCCCCATGCGCAACGTGTCCCCATGCGCATCATCCCCCCATGCGCATCATTCCCCCATGCGTAACTTCCCCCCATGCGCATCATCCCCCCATGCGCAACTTCCCCTCATGTGCAACTTCCCCCCATGTGCAACTTCCCTCATGTGCAACTTCCCCCCATGCTCAGCATTCTCGCCAGTGTAACCTCTTCCTCCAAACAATGTCCCCCCAGTGCACCAGGCACCGAGCACCAAATTGGCTGGAAATTGGTCAGTCTCCCATGTTAAGTATAGGACAAAACCACGTTGCCCCCTTTTCAGCCCCTGAAGGGTTAAATGTCTCCAGCTGGTTCTTGGTGGGTGTTCAGGGGACAGAAGGATCCCTCCCAGAATTCCATGCTTCTAGGCCCAGCAGTTGGGGTGGAATGTTGAGGAGTCAGCAATTCTCCAATGCAAAGTATAGGGAGGAAAACGCGTTGTGCTCATTTTTACCCCCTTCCGGTTGGAATTTCTGAAAACCAGTTCTTAGTGCACCCCTCCGTCACGGAAGGAACACCCACCCCAAATTTCTTACTTCTAGGCCCACCAGTTTTGGCAGGGCAGTGATCAGTCAGTCAGTGACTTTTCTCTTTTATATATATAGATTTATAAGCAATAATAATCAGAAAAAAATCTTTAAACCCAGGCTCAGAGACCAAATGCATCTCCTGGCAAGCCTCTAACTGCCCCGCAGCTAGACTCTGGTCCCCAGCCTCTGACCCAATTGAAAAATCACCAGTGGTGCTGTGATGGTGTGGCAGGAGAATGGGGGTCCTATTAACTGTAGGCTTTATTTCTGTGTTGGTGTTTGCAAAAATCCTGTAAAACTGAACCTCTTTATTTGTTGATCTATATCTAGGGACCTGCAAAAGTTGAGGTTATTTTTCCTGACAAAGGGTATCTATCCTTTTGCAGGTCCTTATCTATATCTAATGTATTTAAGTTTTATATTTTAAATATTTTATTTGGCCTTTGACACTGGCCAGATATTTGATGCAGCCCTTTGACCAAAAACCTTGGAGACCCCTGCTATACATATGCTTCCATATGTTTATGTTGCAACACCCTCAATGCAATCCTATTTGTTCAATGGGGCTTACTTCCAGGAAAGTGCTCTTAGGATTGCAACCCCAGACTATTTAATTGCAAGTGCATTGACATAGAACCTACAAGGAGTGTCCCCAATTGTTGTTTTTAATTCTGCACAGGCACCAAATTTCAACTGCATTTCAACAGCCTGTGAGGTAGGTCACTGTTACAAGACCAGAGGAACACTGGTCTTCTTACCCAGCAAGGCAATGTTTGTGTTCTTATACTGCAAAGGTTCATAAATCTATGTCACACTCCATGTTCCCTAGCTCAGATTTTGGGCAAGATGCCATGAAGGCTCTGACTCAGGGAAACAGCTGCAGCATCTTACTGAAGAGACCATGCCTTTTCGCCCTCTACTTAGCAAGACACGGCACATTTGGTTCTATCTCGAGAACAGACAAGCAACGCCACCTCCTACACCCCAAGCCAAGCTAGCAATTTGCAAAATGCTGACATCATGAATCTAATTAACTAATGGTTGTGGTTTCCCATTAGGAAGACAGTATTTTTTGTTTCTAAGCAACCCTTGGCGCTTTGTCCTTAACTGATGGTAAATATAACAATTATTTCCTTATTATATCTTAAATATCCACATGATGAATACCATGTATCTAGAAGGGACAGATTGCCCAGAGTCCTCAGGTGTCAGAGGCAGTGTGCTCACTGATCTGCTAATGGTGCCAGTCTCTGCACCCAGGCTCTGGATTGGAAACAGAAGAGGGAAGAAAAACTGGAGTAGAGGTGGAAGAGGGGTAGGCTAGACTAGAGCAGTATTCAGGCATTTCAACCTGGGACCCCATTTCAAATTTAAGAATATGTCCAGGACCCCTTGTCAAACTTACTGGGACATGACATCACTGTGATGCCAGAGCTCATCCATGTCTACTTGGAAGTCTCATTGTGTTCAATGATGCTTACTCAGGAAAGCCAAGTGCCAGATTCCAAGATGGCAGATCCCATCCCCTGGTGACCCACCTGACTTGAGGTTGCAACCCCGCCGACCCAACCTCACTTTGAGTACCACTAGGACCCAACCCAATTTAGAGGATTATAAACTTCAGGTGCAATCCTAACCAATTTAGGCTGGCATAATTCACTTGCTCCCCGTTCCTGTGGTGTAGTGGAGAGGGGGGATTTGCTGCATGCCTATCCTCCATAACAATCCAACCCAGGCTTTCGTGCTTCGCATGCAGCATATGCGGCGCCAAGCACGATACCATAGTCTTTCAAGACTGACAGAGGCCTGGTGATGTAGGGAGGCCAGTGCATGTCTTTGCTTTGGCCTAATCTCAGGAGTAGCACAGAAGTGTAGTACGGCAATTTTGTGACATCCCCAGGCCACCACAAGTCTTTTGGGGTTAGGACTGCACCCTTATTCTGCTCCATTCTCCACTATCATCACATCGGAGGCTGATCCAGCTAGGCTCAGTGTCATACAGCTTTGAAGAGGAACCAAAAAGAGCCAGACTACAGTATGTGTTATGGCCCAATTCTGCTGGGCCTCTGCACTGTTGGAATGAGTATTCTGGTGGCACAGATGGTGGTCAAAAAGTATGACCTGCCACTGGCATCTAGGATGCCAGACTTAAAAAAAAACTTTTTATTTGTTTTATTTATTTACAGTTTGTATGCCACTTCCTTTCTCCTGGTCATCCAAAGCAACAGTTATACAGGGTGATCATATGTCATAAACACAGAAGGAGAACAAGGTAATGGGAAATTCATATTGCAATTCAGAGTAAATTGTTCTTATATCAGAGCAAGGACTCCCTGTAATTACTCTGAATTACACCCATTACCTGTTATTAAATTTAAAACTATGACATATAATTTTTGCATGTAATTTATTAATTCCAAGAAACTGAGATGTTGCTTGCTCACAAGGATAATGAAGATTTTTTTTTCTAGGTCAGAAGGCTAAAAAAGAAGACATGTCCTGGAAAAAGAAGACATCTAGTCACCCTACATATACTGCATTTATATACCCATGTCCTTTATGGCAAGGTGCCCCCCTTGTGTTCTATGCATCCCACCCCACCAAGGCACATGAACATGCACAGCTCAAGAGCCAGGATTGAGCCTCATGGAATTTGTTCTATGGATTCTGTCCAGCGTGCAAACTCTCCAGCATTGTGCAGGTTAACCCCTCAACTGAGAGGAAAAACACATACACACATGCACATAAGTGCATGTTTGTATACATGAAGCCTCTGCCCCTCACTCAACCATGTGTTCCAGTGAGATTTTAACCTGGGTCTTTCAGGTCTGGGTATAGGTCCCTCCTCAGTTCCATAGACCCACCACTACATCCAGCAGCAGGGAGTTCCAACTGCATCCTGTGGCAGGAAGTTCTACACATCCACCACAACTACATCCCATTCATGGTGACCAAGTGTCCTCTTTTTTAGCCTTGATAAAAATCGTCATTGTCTTCCTTTTCCTTGTGAGCAGGCAGCATGTAAGCCTTCTTGCAATGAATAAATTTTGTGTAATAAATTAGGTGTTACAGTTTTTAATTTCATAGTACAGTAGTTAATAGAGTGTTAAAGGGGATGCCTTGTGGCTCTGTGGTTAAAGGAGTTGTGCTTGTTGATTTGAAGATCAGCAGGTCAGAGGTTCAAGAGCTGGGTACTGCATGAAGCAACAGCCTGGCCAGATTTCCCCATGCATGCATCCATCATCTAAGTCAGCATTTCTCAAAGTGGGGGTCGGGACCCCTTTGTGGGTCACCTAAAGGTTTCCTGGGGTCGCCTAAAGACCCCAGGTGCAGGGGGCCAAGTAAGGCTTGCCAGACCTCCTGCTGTAGCTGCGCAAGCACTTGTGCTGACTGACAGCCTCAGGGCCCAATCCTATGCATGCCTACTCTGAAATAAATCCCATTATAGTCAGGGGGGGCTTTACTCCCATGTAAATGTGGATAGAATTGCAGCCTCAGGGCCCAATCGTATGCATGCCTACTTGGAAATAAATCCCATTGTGTTCAATGTGTGCATAGAACACACATTTCATTTGTAACAACGAAAGTACATCCTGCATATAGGATATTTACATTACGATTCATAACAGTAGCAAAATTACAGTTATAAAGTAGCAACAAAAATAATTTTATGGTTGGGGGTCCCCACAACATGAGGAATTTATAAATGGGTCACGGCGTTAGAAAGATTGAGAACGACTGATCTAAGTGAACCCTGCCAGGAGTGGGAATAACACTAAGGCTACAATCCAGAGTAACTATGGGATCTTTTACACCAATGTGATTATGGTGCCACCTATGGGAAATGCATAGAGTAATCCAGAGTAAATGCCTCTTATGTCTTCCTGTAGTTACTCTGGATTGTATGGTAAGAAAATGATGAGTATTTAAATTAACCACGTGGAAGCAACATATATGAGTGTTTTTATCTTTTGTTTTGTAATGACCTACATTTTTCTTGGGTGTCCTAAATTTCAGGGGGTCTTTTCCTATTTTCTCGTAAGTACATATGGTCACCCTGATCCTGTGGTAGCCACACAGCCTGTTGAGATGCTGTAGCACAGGGCAGTGGCATAACAAGAAGATGGCAGAGCAATCAATCTTTCAAGCCTCCCCGAGACATGGGGGAGGGAATCCTTCCCCTTCTGAACTGTTTGAAGTGAGGGAGTAAAACTCCCCCACCTGGGGTGGCTCCGGTGAAGAGGAGCCACTTGCAAACCCCACTGGGTACCAAGTACCACTGGGTTAGAAGATGTTTGGTTTGGATGGATGTCATGACCTGGCTTCCTCCCCCACCACAGTCTGACCAGAACAAAGCCCTACTGGTTGAGACCACATGCCTTTCTAGGTCAGTGCTTGGTTTCCAGCAACAGGAGGATTCCCAGATCGAAGTCATAAGTATCCAGGAAAAAGCCATTCACATTCTTGTTTCCAAATATATACTTATTTCCATTTTGAGTCTATTGTAGATAGTGGGAGAAGGAGCAACAGAGGTGGGAGTTCCCTACCATAGAATCATAGAATCCTAGAGTTGGAAGGGAGTCGGGACCCAGTAGGTCATGTAGTCTAACCCTCTGCCAGTAGCAGGAAATTCTCCCAGAGCATCTCTGACAGGTGCTCCATCAGGAATATTTTCCTGATATCCAGCCAGAATCTCCTTTCTTGCAGTTTGTACCCATTGATTTAGTTCTGCTTTCAGACACAGCTAAGAACAAATGAGCCCCTTCCTCCATATGACAGCCCTTCAGGTATCTGAAGAGGGCAATCATGTCTCCTCTCAGCCTTCTCTTCTCCAGGCTGAACATCCCAAGTTCCCCCAACCTTTCCTCGTAGGGCTTCCCTTCCATCCCACTGATCATTCTTGTCGCTCTCTTCTGGGCTTACTCCAGTTTGGCTGCATCTTTCTTAAAGTGAGGTGCCCAGAACTGAACACAGTACTCAAGGTGAGGTCTAACCAATGCAGAATAAAAAGGGACTATAACGTCTCGTGACTTGGAGGCTATAGTCTTCTTAATGCAGCCTAAAATGGCATTTGCCTTCTATGCAGACACATCACACTGCTGACTCATGTTCAGCTTGTGATCCATGGCTACTCCAGGGTCCTGCTCACATGTTGTGCTGCCAAGCCAAGTATCCGCCATTTTATATCTGTGTTTTTGTTTATCCAGATCCTTCTGGAGGTTTGTCCTGTCTTCTGTTGTGTTTGCTACTCCTCCCAGCTTGGTGTCATCTGCAAATTTGATCAGGCTCCTGCGTATCCCTTCCTCCAAGTCATTGATGAAAATATTAAAGAGAACTGGGCCCAAGACAGAGCCCTGGGGCACTCCACTTGAAACCAACCTCCAGGTCGACACAGAACCATTTACTAAAACCCTTTAAGTGTGGCCGTTGAGCAAACTGCAGATCCACCTAATGACTTCCTCGTCTAACTCATGTTTTTCCAACTTCCCAATTAAGATGTCATGTGGGACCTTGTCAAATGCTTTGCTGAAGTCAAGATAAATGACATCCACAGCATTGCCACCATCCAGTAAGCTCATAACCCGATCAAAAAAGGAGATCAGATTTGTCTTGTAGGTTTTATTCTTAAACCATACTGCAGTCTCAGTGGTTCTCATGAATAGACTGGACCTGCCTTAATAAAGTGCTCCAAGATTCACCCTTGATTGTTTAACTGATAAGCTGCAACTGACCTGGTCAAAAGGGATATAAAAATACCATTTTAATCTCTGGCTGTAGAAAAAAGGGTTTGGGCAGGGTGGGGGCACACAGAGAAAAAAAGCAAGGAGTTTCACAATTTGCACTGACAGTTGTAAACTGGAGAACACACAAGAAATTTGGAAGTTCCTTAGAAATATACTACTGCACTATTTTCAAGAGAAAAAAAGCAGGCCTCCAACAGTCTTGAAAGACTATGGTATCGTGCTCGGCGCTGCATACGCTGCATGCGAAGCACAAAAGCCTGGGTTGGATTGTTATGGAGGATAGGCTGTTATCCAAGCAGCAAATCCCCCCTCTCCACGCCACTGAATTAGTCCAATGGAAAGGCAGAGCCAATATGATTGGATCCAGCTGGCGTCGCAGAGCTGGGCTAAGGACAGGAGCTCACCCTGTCTTGTGGGGCCAACCTGGGTCTCAAACCCTGGCCTGCTGGTTAACAGACACAGTGTCTTAACCGCTTGCGCCATCCACAGCCCCAAGAGAACCCCAAGAGTTCAAGAGAACTCCTAAGAATATACAGTACTTGAATATATATACTACATCTAACAATACTTCCAGTACCTTTCATCTCCGCCAGAAACCCATCTACTGCATCATTTTAAAGTAACCTTTTGATCCTTTTGACCCATCACATATTTGTGATGGGGGGCAGAGATGGTCTAAGTCTCTACGAGTTTTATTTGAAAGTGACTCAGCAAACAACTTGGATTTTCAGTCTTCAGGACCACTTGCATTTTATGGTTTGGCCAAACCTGAAGGGTCTCTTATGTGCACACGTCAATTTGCATTTATGCAGCTGATCATTTGCCAGCCCTTCCCTGCATCTCACTCCAACATGTAATTTACAAAGCTGCTTTTGAATTTTGACTGTAAAACTGTTTGTTCATTCATTTGGGTAAAAATGAAATGAATATGTAGAGGAGACTGATTGAATCTTTTCCACTGACACCTTTTCCCAACCATATTGTATGTCAAAGTGGGCTGTGGGTGGCGCAAGCGGTTAAGACGCTGTGCCTGTTAACCAGCAGGCCAGGATTTGAGACCCAGGTCGGCCCCACAAGACAGGGTGAGCTCCTGTCCTTAGCCCAGCTCTGTGATGCCAGCTGGATCCAATCGTATTGGCTCTGCCTTTCCATTGGACTAATTCAGTGGTGTGGAGAGGGGGGATTTGCTGCTTGGATAATAGCCTATCCTCCATAACAATCCAACCTAGGCTTTTGTGCTTCGCATGCAGTGTATGCAGCGCAGAGCACGATACCATAGTCTTTCAAGACTGATGGAGGCCTGCTTTGTATGTCAAAGACAATGCTTGTTTTCATATTTGATCCTAGCTATGGGCAGGGTTGCCATATGTCCTGAAAAACAGGGACAATCCTGATTTGGGGGATTGTGTTCACATATTGTCAAATGGGACAATGTGTCCTGTCCTGATTTCATGGAAGTATTGCTTTCAGTCAGATACATGGCCCACTCCATATTTCAGCTCCCTTTAAATTTCCCCTGGCTCAATAATTTTGATCACATGCGTCTTCTGCATAAACCATAATCTCATTTCATCCATGCTCTGTCAGCCATGACTGGCATAGATGTGCTGTCCCTGGTGTAAGGGTCTGAGAAGCAGTCTCACAGCAGGAGTCCCTTCAGTAAATGCTGAATTCATTCCTGGTGAATCTCTTCTGTCCACACCTCAAGTACACAGTCAGTGCAGCTATACCAGGGAATCCTTGCCCATTCAGCCTAGTGAAATATGAGTAGCAATAATGAAGAGAACAGGATAGTAAGACCAAGTGATCAAGTGAAAGTGTTTTCATGTGCTCCCCCCGTCAGTTTTAGAATATGATATTGATCCTCAGATGTGGAAAGATTCCGCACTTCTGTTCTCCAGTTATACCATTAGGCTCCATTCATTTGTCATGGTTGATTTGATCAGATGATACTTCTCTTCTAGTATTTTTAAACATGTATTTTGAAAAAGAGTCTGCAATCCTAAAGACACTTTCCTGGGAGTAAGATCCATTGAATACAATGGGGCTTACTTTTGAATAGACATGGTTAGGACTGCACCCATAGTGACTTTTTGAATTACTTTTGATGTTCCTTCTTTCGATGTAACAGGACTTATGCATAAACAAGGTTGTTAAACATGTGCAGAGTGCCTTGAAATTACTTCAGAATTCCATAATTCTATAATTCCTTCAGAATTCCTATTACCATATATACCACCTGTCACTAGTTCCATAGACAAATATGAGTTTTATCTGAGGCAAGATCCAGAATTTAATATTAGAATAACCTACACTCAATGTCTCAGTCTTGAAAATGTGATGAATATTAACCTCTGACCACATGTAGTGAGTAATCACAATGTTCCTCCATATATCTGGAATGAGGGAGAACATTTTCCAAGATTGGAAAAGGAAATAAGTTGCCAATCAGTGTAAACTGTGACAGCTTTGACAGTCATACTTTCAGTTTTAGAAATAAAAGATTATAGATTGCAAAAATCTTATGCTACAATGCATTTGTTTGTCTTTTAAGTGCCTCAAAACTGTTGTCTTTTTTTAAATGACTCACTTGTCATTCATTCCTTTTCCTCCCCCTGCCTTTCACTTGTTTGAGCCTGAATGGAAGATTAGTTTGGAAGTTCAAAACATTTGTTCCCTTACCTGGGGGTACACTCTTCTGCCCTTTTGCTGGGTCAAAATAAACAACGAAGTGATCTGGAGGCCATCCTCCCCCACCATTAATTGCAAGCATAATTCTGAGTGGACCCAGATAAGTGGAGTGGGGCTGGGAAAGGGTATAGGATATTAGTGGCAGTGTTGCCACCAATACCATCTGATCTTTGTCTTGTTCATTTCCCACCCACTATGCTAATATACTGGCGCCAGGATCTTCAGTTGCTTCCAGTAGCAGCCCAACTGTGTAGAATGTCATGTTACCTGCATTTAAGCTGACTGCACCACCAAAACACAAGTACAAGCAGCACAAGAAGCCAAAACGATTGGGCCCAGAGTTATCTTTAATTGCATTTCTTCCTCTCCCTTTGATTAAAGGTACATTAGAGCCTCCCTTTATTCACCCATTCAAATTCACTGTTACACAATTCATTTACATTTGGTCACACATTAAATCTGTAGTTTTCAGAATAGCTTTCTCCAGCCCTTGCGTAGGCAGCTGTACAAATGATGTTCAGACATAGATTCTGGGATCAGACATAGATGACTATTCAGACATAGATCAGACATAAATTCTGAGATTCTGCAGCCATTTTACATTTTAATAAATCTTTTGAAATGTGTTCTCCGGAAAAGGCAGTTAGCACCATCTCTAAGATATCCCCTCCACAGGTTGTCCTGCTAGTCAAGATGACAAACTCTGAGGTCTGTGTTGATCCCTATTACAAGGTTGATAAGCCATGTTATCCAAAGATTTCTCCATGGTCATATGGCCAGCATGACAAAATGCCAAACGCACATGGGACAGGGTTAACTTCCCACCAAAGTGGTACCTATTTTTTCTTCCCATCAGAAACAGGTAGTAGAACCCACTCCTATCTACCCCTCTCATATTTATTTTGAAAGGAAAACATTAAATCTTCCCTGCCTATGCCTAGAACCCTCTGTTGCTCACCTAGCCTGGACAGCCCCAAAAAGTTTTTCACTCCACAAAAACAAGCAAGCACATCCATACACAGACTCATGTCCACATGCATGGCGTTGAGTGCTGAGCCAGGGAACCCTTAATTCAAGTTTTTTTTTCCCATCTTCCATGTGGGTGACTCAATGAGTCAGCAAAAAACATACATTTTCATGACTTGAGTCTGGGTCACTGATTATTATTGCAATCCTAAAGACACTTTCCTGGGAGTAAAACCCATTGAACACAGTGGGGCTTACTTTTGAGTAGATTGCACCCTAAGTTTCCATTTCTCTGGCATCAATTGGTAATTGATACCCAATTACAACTTTATTATGAAATTTAACCATTCATGAGGGATTTGATTTGCCTGTCAAACATATATTTGGTCTTTAGATCATGACTGAAGAATGGAGTGGATCCTGAAGACAATGAAGTTGACCGCTCCTGGCACACAGCTCAATCGTGCATATTTTCTCAGCAGTACATTCCTCTGTGGTAAATGAACCAAACTTCAAAATGAGCACAGCATTTGCAGCCTTAGAAAAATGAACACAACATGGGTAAGACTGGCTGAACTTATGCTCTTACAAATGGTTCTCTCTCTCTGTTGAAACTACTTATGTGGTTCTTTCTGCAATTGCAGACTAGGGAAAAATGTAAGAAAGGCAGGTGGAGTCTATCTGCCAGAGAAAAAAAAGTTAACCAACCTGCTGCATTTTACATTATTGCTTGCAATCTGATCACAAAGCCATTCAGTTTTGGAACAGTATGTACTCATAATGTTAGGCCCCAAAACAACAGTGTAGTACATGAAGGAAAAATTCTCTGAATCACATCAACATTCCCTGTAAACATAAAGCAAAGCTACTTATACTCACATGCTGAGTATTGCTAGTATTATACTACTGCAAACCATACAGTTTATTCAGATAGATATGGCTTTAGCCAGACTCCTCCAAAAAAAGCAAATTCCACTCACCATCCAAAAACTCTGCAGTACAACAACAAGGAGATGTTGAGAAGCTAAAAAACCAATAGTGTACAAACAGAGTAAATACAGCTTCTCTGATCACATTTGAGAAAAAACATCCTTAGGTTTGCCAGATTCTTTTTCACTAAATCTGATTTGTCTAATTTCTATTTTATGCAAATCATTTGATTATTATGCAAGTTAAGTAGCAAACTTTTCTGGCACAATTAAGCATCAGTGCAATAATTCCAGTAATCATTCCTTGCTCAGTGCTGCTTTGCGGGAAGGCAACACTCCATTGGACTTTTCTTGAAAACTCTTGCATGTAATGTGCCTGTTTATTTTAACACTTCTATCCACCTTTTGCATAAGATCTCAAAGTACTCCACTAATAAAAGTAATGGGTACTTGAATTCTCAAATTTAACTATATGTTTGTTTGTTTAGCGTATTACAAATACATAGACTTATGGTAAATCAGATGTTAACGTTCCACTGCCATGTATTTTGAGAGTCAGGAATTCTACGTAGATGTCTAGTTACCAGCTGTCGCCAACTGTCAATTCTCCAATATAGTCTGGCTGCCAAATGTTGATAGTTCTTTAGTTCACACTTTCATGCTATTTGGGGTGCACCAGGAGGAGGCAAACCAGCATCACACCTTAATTTTCAAATGTTTAATCAAAACTAAATCGTGTCAGCTCAAACCTATTAACATTTACTCAGAAATACCAGTGAATTCAATAGGATCTACTCCCAGGAAAGTGTGTATAAAACTGCACTTATAAAAGCACAATCTTATGTAGGTTTACCTGAGAGTAAACACCACCGAACAAGTTGGAATTACGTTTGAGTATCAACATGTGTAAGAACATGCCAGTCCAGATAACATGGCGACCCCATGCAACCAGGGTGTAATGCGTATTTTCTTTCTCTATAAGTCCTCTTTTAAAAAACTTGTCCTGGAAAAAAATCTCCATTGTCCTCCTTTTCCTTGTGAGCAGGCAGCATGCAGCCTTCTAGTAATTGATAAATTACATGTAATAGTATATATAACTTTTAAATTTAATAAGTAACTTATAGTGTTTAAATCAATGACATGGAAGCAATATATATGAGTGCTTTATTTTACCATGTCCTAAATTTTTCTTGGGTGTCCTACATTTCAGGGGACCTCCTTATCCTCTTGTGTGGTTATGACATCTGGTCACCATGTGACTATGAGAATTTAAAATAGAAGAGTTAAGCTGATACTGCTCCCAGAAAATGCAGTTTTCCTAGAATTTCTTATATGCAAGGCTCCAATCCTATGCACACTTTCCTGGGAGTAAGCCCCAGTGAATGCAATGAGATTTGTTTCTGAGTAGACATGCATAGGATTGTACTGTGACTCTTGCTGCTGTTAAATTCCCTCCCTACCCAACCAGAAGGTGCAATGGCATCCAGCCTACACATTCTAAAGAAAAGGTCAGGTTCAGGTTCTAAAAAGTGAGACAAGAGGCTACTGGGTTTTGTAGTTTGTGATCCTCAGTTCTTTTCCTGCCTTTGAGAATCTAGAACTACAATTACCAGAATTCACTGACTGCCACCTCACCATCAGCATTCCAAACACCCAGAGGCTCACGTGGAGGGAAGTGAATAGGACCAAAGAGATCAGGCTGCTTTGTTCACAGCATGCATCTCCTAGTTCTTTTTGACGTCACCTTATATGACTCAGGTTGCAATCCTGTCCCCACTTACATGAAAGTCAGACCCATTGACTAGAATAGGACTTACTTCTGAGTAGACATGCCTAGGATTGGATTTTGAGTCTGTAATCCTATCCACACTTACCTGGGCTTTGAGGCTGCAAACCTATCCACACTTACCAGACACATTGACTAGAATGAGACTTACTTCTGAGTAGATGTGTCTAGGATTGGATTTTGAGTTTGTAATCCTATCCACACTTACCTGGGCTTTGAGGCTGCAAGCCTATCCACACTTAACAGACCCACTGACTAAAATGGGAGTTATTTCTGAGTAGACATGCTAGGATTGGGCTCTGAGGCCCGCAATCCTATGGATGCTTTTCGTGGGTGTAAGACCAATTAAAGACAATGGAGCTTATGAAATGTACCTCTACCTTGAAACTGCATTGTGGCTGCATTTGTGCTGGAAAGTTGGATAGGACAAGGCTCTAAATGCACACTCCTAATCAATTTTCCAGCACTAAGGGAAGGGCAATGCAGCTCCAAGATAAGGGGACAAATTGTGTATTGCCTTATCTTAAGAAAACCTTCAAGACTGCCATCTCTCCCTCCAACCACAAGATGCAGCACACAACAATGCCAATGTTGGAAAGCTAGTTAGATTGCATCCATTGAACTCAAAGGACCTCACTAATAAGTAGGCATGCTAAGGATTGCACTGCCCATGCAGTGCAAGGATTTTGAACATAAACTCTCAGCCCAATCCAGAGCAACTAATCTGTCCACATAAGAGCCCTTAGGTTGCCCTATCTAACACTAGGTTGGAGCAACTGCAAGATGCTCCAGCCCAGTTACTCTGAAGGAGGCTTAGGGCAGAGCAAGGCAAGATAGGGTGCCCTAAGAGAGGTGGACCTGCTCTGCCCTAACTGGGGCAGCCTAAGCAGCTCAGGAGAGGCAAGTTGAGGGCATGTTTAGCATTGCCTAGGGCAGAGCAGTTACTCTGTATCCAAAGCCTGTTTCCAAGGCAGAAATGCCCTCTTCCAGCCCTCAGAGTTATACCACCTCAGGAGCAGGTACAGTAATGAGTAGACCCATAGGAGTCCAGGATAAGGCCCGAGTAAGAATGGCAGTGCTGACCAAAAATCTGAGTTCTTGGCCAGCCTAGCTGCAACCCCTTCCTCTCAACCTCAGGATATGGAACAAACTACGGCTGCCCACAAACCTCAGGATACAGCAGGCCACTCCAAGAAGCCCCTTGTATTCACTGTAGAATGTACTGGCATCTCATCAGGGACTCCTTATAAGGCAGGCACCCAGTGGCGTCACCAGACTGGTGCGGGATGCGCTCCGTATGGGGTGATGTGCCGGAGGAGTTTGACTGTCCTTTGGCAGGCCCCGGGCGTCAGCACACCCATTCAGGCCTGCTCCAAGGCGGAGAATCAGCCAGAAGCTGCCACTTGTCTGAGGAGCTGGCCTGAACTGCCATCTGAGATGCACTGCGCAGATACACACTGAGCATGCTGAACAGCTTCAGAGGAGACTTCCTTAGAGCAGAGAAAGTCCGCGCCTCTGCACAGCCATTCGGCCTCACTCAGGAGGCGGAGTGGCAGCCGAATGGCTTCAGAAAGAGTACTGCACAGGCACCAACTCTGACGCCTGCACAGTCTCCCCCGAAGCCAAAAGGCTTCAGAAAAGTACTGCGCAGGTGTCAGAGATGGTGCCTGCGCAGTACTCTTTCTGAAGCCAGTTGGCTTCAGAAACAACTGCGCAGGCGCCAACTTTGGTGACTGTGCAGTCCAGGTGGGGGGGGGGGACACGCATCCCAGGGATGACGCACAGACTTCCGCACCAGGTGATGTGCAGAGTCATGTCACCAGTGTAGGCACCACAGCTGTTCCTTGTTCAGTGTGATCTGAGGGGTGTCTCCTCAGGAGCAAGTCTTCCCCTTGTGTCAATTACTTAGCATGCTCTGGAGCAGTTAGGGCAGCCCAGGCTTCCTGACTCTCTGGATTCAGCATAACTTTCTGCTCTGGATACAGAATAGTTAGGAGAGTGCAGTTAGGTCAGAGCAGGCTGAATTTGCTCTGGATTGCAGCCTCTGTGTTTTAAAAAGAAACACCGTACCTTGAAAAGCTGCAAAAATACTTTCTTTAAAAAAATAATTATACGAAATAAAAACAAAAATTATATTCATACATTACAACAACAGCAAAGCCTTAAGTTCAACCATTTAAATTTTCTAACCTATCCAACTATTGGAAAGCAGCAGAAATATTTCTAAGTAACTTTCATTGCAAGTCACTTGCAATGTCATGTAATTTCCTCGTGCCTTTACACTTAACTGCCTGAAATGATGACACAGGAATGATGAACAGAGACATAATAGCAAAAGAGATTGCAGAACACAAATTGTCAAGCAAAGAGTTTATTTCCTGAGGACTGACTGATTTGATCACGTTTACTCAGAATTGAATCCTATTGTAACCAATGGGGCTAACACCCAGGTAAGCATGGATTGGATACTGGCCTCAAATCCCAATCCTATGCATGTTTATTCCAAATTAAATCTGATATAGTTAAAGGGGCTTCCATGCTCCCAGGTAAGCATGGATAGGATTACACCTTCAGAGCCCAATCCTATCCATGTCAACACAGATAAGCCCCACTCTGGTGAATGGGGCTTAGTTCCAGGTAAGCACCTCAAAATTACTGTCTCAGAACCCAACCTTACGCATGTCTACTTAGGGTGATCATATAGAATGGAGGAAAGAGTGCCTCTACTTTTAACCATTGCATAGAATAGGTATAATTGAGGAAGGTTTAGCTCATCATAGAGCCCCATTCTATATAGTCAACCTATACTTCGAATTAAGCCTCATTGTAGTCAATGGGGCTTACTCCCATCTAGGTAAGTGTGGACAGGATTACAGCCTCAGAGCTCAATCCTATGAATGTTTACTCATAAATAAATCTCATTCTAATCAATAGGGCTTGTTTCCTGGTAACATGGTTACAGCCTCAGAACCTAATCCTATGCATGTCTACACAGAAGCCCCATTCTAGTGAATGGGGCTTACTCCCAGGTAAGTGCCTCAAGATTACTGCTTCAGAGAGCCCAACCCTATGCATGTCTACTTAGAATTAAACCCCATTGGGCTTACTGCTTCAAAATTACTGACTCAGAAGAACCCAAACCTATGCATGTCTACACAGGAGTAGAATGGGGCTTACTCCCAGGCAAGTGCCTCAAGATTAGTGCCTCAGAGAGCCCAACCCTGTGCATATCTACATAGAATTAAGCCCTGTTGTAGCTAATGGGGCTTACTCCTGGATAAGTGCTTCCAAATACTGCCTCAGAACCCAATCCTATGCATGTTTACACAGAAGCCCCATTACAGCCAAAGGTGCTTACTCCCAGGTAAGTGCCTCAAGATTAGTGCCTCAGAGAGCCCAATCCTGTGCATGTCTACATAGAATTAAGCCCTGTTGTAGCTAATGGGGCTTACTCCTAGGTAAGTGCTTCCAAATACTGCCTCAGAACCCAATCCTATGCATGTCTACACAGGAGTAAGCCCCATTACAGCCAAAGGGGCTTACTCTCAGATAAGGATTGCAGCCTTTAGAAGTCGAATTGACTACTATGGGTTTACTTCCGAGAAGACAAGCACGAGAGTGGCCTGGCAAGGGCTCGGTGCCTTCTCAGCTCCCAGACTGCGAATGGAGGCGGGAGAGGGAGGGCGAACAGCTCTGCCCTTGGCCTCTATGGAGTGTGTGGCCAAGAGGGAGAGGGATGGGCTGCGCCTGCGTACTCCGCGGCTTCCTGAGTGGTTGGCGGCAGCGGCCATTTTGTGGATCTTTGGATTCTCATCCCCCCATTTCTGTCTCCCTCAGTGCTGCCGGTGTCGGTGCCGACCCTGGCGGGGAGAAGGAGGAGGAGGCACGGCGGGCCTGTCTTGGTTGCCCCCCTCCAGCGCCTCCTCCCTCGAGCTCTCAGTGGGTGTGGGGTCTGGGACCGACTCTGAGCGGCTCCCCTCCGCAGACAGACAGACAGACAGCCCGCGATGGAAGACGACGGGCAGCCCAGGACCCTGTGAGTGGAGGGGGCGCCCGGGCTGGGCCACCAAGGGTGGGTGGTGGGCTCTCGGTGGCAGGTGCTTGGGAAGAGGCCTGCCCAGGCAGGGTGGTGCCTGTGGGGAGCAGCCCCTTCAGGGGCTCTGAGGGGTGGAGGGCTCTGTGGGAGCCCCTGCGGGGCTCCCACAGAGCCCTCCACCCCTCAAAGCCCCTGGAGGGGCTGCTCCCCACAGGCACCACCCTGTGAAGAGCTGAAGAACTGGGTGTACTGAGAAGAGTACACTCAGTTGCTGTACTAAGGCCAAGAAGAAGAGTGGTCATTACACTCAGTAGTACTGAGACCAGGAAATATAGTGTGTATACTCACTATAGGTTGGTAGGCCAAGAATAATAAACTTACTATACTGAGGCCAAGAAGAAAAGTGTACTCAGTATAGTGAGGTTTAGTATGCCGAGGTCAAGCAGAGTAGTGTACGTCTACTAATATTATAGTTAGTTAGCAGGCTGAGGCCAAGAAGAGTATAGTAATTGTATTGAGGTTAGCAGACTGCAGCCAAGAAGTATAGTGAGTATACTCAGAAGAGGGTGGTATACTGAGGCCAAGAAGAATAAAATATTCAGTATACAGAGGCCAACGTGAAGAATATGGTGAGTATAGTAACTATACTTAAGTTAGTAGTCTGCAGCCAAGAAGTATAGTGAGTATACTCAGAAGAGTGTAGTATACTGAGGTCAAAAAGAATAGAAGACTCAGTATACAGAGGCCATCATGAATGGTATAATGAGGATAGTAACTATACTCAGATTAGTAGACTCAAGTCAAGGAGAGTAAACTTGACTCAGTATGGCTGCAATCCTAAAGACACTTTCCTGGGAGTAAGACCCATTGAACACAATGGGGCTTACTTCTGAGTAGACATGGTTAGGATTGTACCTTATGTTGAGATTGGCAGACTGGGAACAAGAAGAATAAAGTTTTTACTGAGACCAAGAAAAAAAGTATTCTCAGTATAGTGAGGATGGTATACTGAGGCCAAGAAGAAAAGTATACTCAGTATATTGAGGTTAGTTAACTGAGACCAAGAAGAATAGTATACTCAGTAGACTGAAGGCAAGAAGAGGATGGTGAGTATACTATGTATACTAAAGTTAGTATCCTATAGTACAGTATACTAAAGTTAGTATACTGATGCCATGAAGGATATAGCAAGTATACTCAGTATATTAAGGTTAGTATACTAAGGCCAAGAAAAAGAGACACAAATGGTCCATTGGCCATATTTGCCCACCCTAAACTAGAGAACTGGTTTTTAGCTTGTGGTCCACAAGTCCCTGAAAAATGGTCCACAAAGTCTCAGGAAAAAAGTGATTAACTTTAATCACTTCCAGAGTCTTGAGTGGAGAATGGCTCACCTATAGCTACAGTGAGCAATGAAAGCAGCAACCCCAAATTCCTACGAAAAAGAATGAATCTCTAATTATTACAAATTTAATTGTATGTGCTTTGAGGAAGGGATAGGGGTGGTTCAATCTGGTCCATAATAATTCCAATTTTTGGCTCAGTGGTCTGCAAGCTCCAAAAGATTAGGAACCATTGGACTAGAATGTTTAGTTAATGTTTCTGTATAATAAGAAATATCAGGAATTGCCAGGGAGCATGGGAAACATAATGCAGTGGAAGAAAGATTAAAGGAGAGCTATGGAGACAGACTGATTGCATTCAAAATAAGCTAAAGATGCAAAGACCCTTGGACAAAGTATTTACTGGCTTGAACATGGAAGAGCTCTGAATTTAGATAGCAAGACTCAGATATTGTGTAGAAATAAGGGAAATCCTGCACTAAGTTGGAGGAAATTAATGAAGAAATTCAAAAAGCTGACTAAAACACAAAATGTTGAAAAATAATACAGTACTTTTTGCTGTATTCTAAAGGGTGTGAAAACTATATTGAAGGCATGTGAACCATATGTTTGATATGTTCTAGTGCAGATCAACTTCTTTTGTTTGAATAATTGTCACTTCTATACAGAATGATGGCTCTATTTGAGTTGTGACATACGAGGTGTGATCAATAAATATCAGGATTGGTGCTATAAAAATAAAACTACAGCATGTAACAATTTGGCATTTAATCTCCTTCAAAGTAGTCCTTCAGAAGCCACACAATTCAGTGCTGTTTCCATTGATGGAAGCATTCCTGGAACTCGTTTTCTGGGGTAATCAGCAGCTGCCATGTTGCATTCACTTGGATTTCTTTGATATCCTGAAATCTTCGTCCTTTCAAGTGGGATTTGATTTTTGGAAAGAGGAAAAAATCACAAGGGGTGAGATCTGGGGAATACGGTGGCTGTTGGACCTGGGGGGTGTAGTACTTGGCCAAAAACTGCTGCATAAGCTGTGCTGAATGGGCAGGTGCACTATCATGGTGCAATTGCCACTCACCAGATACATGCAATTGTGGCCTTTTCCGAAAAATAGCATCCTGCAAACGCCGCAGCACGTCACAGTAGTACTCCTTGTTTACTGTCTGACCACGTGGAGTATACTCATGATGAACAATCCCCTTGTAGTTGAAGAAAACAGTCAGTGACTTCACGTTGTTTCAACTCATTCGTGTTTTCTTTGGTCTTGGAGAGGTTGAGGTCTTCCACTGCAAAGACTGAGCCTTGGTTTGGGGGTCATAGTCATAGACCCACAATTCATCACCCATTATGACTGTTTTCAAAAAGTTTTCAGCATTCTTGACACAATCAAGGAGATCTTGTGTAACCGAAACATGAGTTTCTTTTTGGTCAGCTGAAATCATTTTTGGCACAAACTTGGCACACACATGTCTCATACCCAAATCTTCAGTGAGAATGGACTGAACTGAACCGTAACCAATCTGCAGATCCTCTGATAACTCACGGATGGTGATTTGACGATTTTGCCTCACAGCTGCACACACATATGCAATGTTTTTCTCAATTCTGCTGGTTGCAGGTCTCCCAGAATGTTTGTCACTGTCAACATTTTGCCAGCAATCTTGGAAATGTCTGAACCACTTGTACACTTGTGTGCAGCTTATACACTCCTTTCCATACACTTCCTGCAACTTTGTGTAGGTCTCTGCACAGGTATCACCAAGCTTTTGGCAAAATTTGTTGCAAATTATCTGCTCAACTTTCTCTGTCATGGTCAATGCAACAACCACACGCTACACATGTTCCTTCCAAGCACTGCTGTAAAGAGGGGAAGTGAGCTAGGATATTAAAACTTGGTGTGCATGCATGGTTGGAGTCAAGGTCAATCTGTGCCAAGTGGCTTCACTCTGCGTATTTTAGCTCCTTTACTATGGCACCAGTCCTGATACTTATTGATCATACCTCGTATGTGGGCCATTTTCTTTCTCATTCTCATGACCACTTTTGAGAATAGATAAGGGTGTGGTAACCACAAGCGTCAGTAGTAGGGGACCTCTTGACCCTCTTGTGAATAAGAATTAGGTTTTGCTGACTAATACTTATATTATTGTAGTTTTAGTAAGATAGAGGAAGAAATATCTGCATTTTGAATGTTACTAAGGTAGTAATCCTGAAGTGCACTTAGGCTAACCTTGGTTACACCAGAAAGACTTGGGCCAGCGTCCACTTAAGCTGGTCCAAGACAGATGGACCTGGTTTGGCCTAGCAGTGCTGGCTTAGCCAGACCAGCACAGACACACTGAGGGCATGTTGAGCATAGCCTAGATTAGAACAGTGCAGTTAGGTTGTATCCAGAGCCTGTTTCCAGGGTAGACAGGCCCTTCATAGCTCCTCTGATTTAGGCCCCCTCAGGAGCAGGCGTAAATCTGAGTAGTCCCATAGGGTCTAAGCCAGAGTAAAAATGGAAGTGATGGCAAAAAATTTAAAGTCCTAGGCCAAACTAAGTGCAACTCCTGCCTGTCAACCTCAGGATACGGCAAACTACACCAGCTCACCTCAGGATATGGCACTACTACACCAGCCCAGCAAGCTTGCTACCCTTGTGCTGCTGCCTCTTCATAAGCAGTTAGGCTGGCCTAGAGGCCTCCTAGCCTCATGGATTTGGCCTGATCAATAAATGTCAGATCAGGATATGTCCTACTAAGATCAGCTTAGCTTGACCATTCTTTCTGGCCTTAAGTCAGGACTGCACCCTAAGGCAGTGATTTTCAACCATCGTGCTATTGTACACTAGTGTGCCATGGCTGGTCCTCAGGTGTGCGAAACTTGGGGACTGTCATTCATTAATAGGAAAATTGGGGGATTTTAACAGTCTGGTGTGCCTTGTCAATGGTAAAAACAATTGGTGGTGTGCCTTGACAATTTCAGTGCCTTGTTAATTGTGCCATCAGATGAAAAAGGTTGAAAATCACTGCCCCAAGGAAACAAGTTTGCATTCACAGTTGTTCAGTTCTATTGACCGCGTTGGAAATATCCTGATGAAGTAATTAAAATACTATGCATGTGCATTTCATTTCATTGGGAATACTGGTATGGATATAATGTACATATATTCTACAGTCTGTAATAAAACATTTCTTCTCCAAAATGAGACATTCTGTGGATTTTCTGAAAAATATTTTGATACTGTATAATTTTTAAAAATGGTTGAGAAAAAGCTTAATTTGGGATTTTTAAAATTCCTTTTAGCATTTTCCCCATCCTTTTTTAAGCTGCTTTCTACCACATCTAAAAACACCTGTTTTTAAAAACCCAATCTGGATTTCTCAGAATTGTGACTTCAGCTTATTAGGCTGAAAAGTATGCCAACATACGACATGTTTTCCACTTGTTCTGGACTGTACTCTTTTTATGACCTTTCGGTCTGCTTTAGGGAAGCTAGCTTTCAAATGTTCACAATGCAGTTAAACAGATCTTAATTTTAGTTTCAGCCAGAATGAATAGGGAGAATAATTTTTCCCCTCTTCTGAAATGATAATTTAGCTTCTGTAGTTCATTCAGAATGATTTTGGCTGCATTTCTCCAATTTGCTCCCCCAATCCAAAAAGTTTTTTGAAATCTGCTTATGTGTGTGTAGGCATATACATTTCATGCATAACTTCATGGCATGAACACTTCCTGCCCCTAAGCATAACATGCAACATTGAATGTGTAGGGCTATTTGTGCATAAGGTTTGCAGCCATAATCTTTCTCTGTTGAAGGAGATATATTGATTGAAGTGCAGCCTATTGATTCATTGTATGGGATCACATTACCTGGAGAGGATTCACTTCTTACTGTACACATCAGGGTTAGAGATGAACCATCTAAATGTCCTTACCACTCTCTAAAATAAACATTTCCTATAAGATCTTCTGTAACGTGTGAAATCTTAGTTAATAAGGTTTCAGTTTAAAGGCTACTTTTCTTGTATAGTATTAAAATATGCCTTGAAACGTTTTTGTTGCTTTTTTGCCTTATAACCTGGGAGACTGGAACAAAAGCTGAAGTTATGTTACTGCGCAATTCTGTAATTTATTTGGCTTATGCCGAGGTGTTTTTTTGCCCAAGAGAAGACTATTTGATGGATCAACATTTTTAGAATCAAGATTGGAGAATTATCAAGCATCTGGTTATGTTCTTAACATCTGATCTGGTTATTAAGCATCAAATGGCCTAAACATTTGATACTAGTACTTGTATACTTTTATCATCCCTTCTAAAAATTGTCAGTTATGTCCTTTTTCTTAGAGCTGGATACCATGTGCTCGTAGATTGTCATGTAGTAAACTAAAAATGCCATATTGTTCCCAACATTTCTGATATATTGGCTTGTATCCTAAGCTCCTTTTTTCCACATGGAAGACATTTCTTTTTATTTGCCAATCTTTCAATACAACAGTCTTGTGTGCTCTGTTCAGTACTCTCTGGGAGTGGGGGAACTTCTGGACCTAATTTCTGTCACTTTAGTTGCAGTGGAAAAGTTCACTTAAGCTACTTTATATGCATGCCACCTGGGATACTACCAATTTATCATTCAGCATACATTCAGCAGTCTTGTCCTGCTAGGATTGGGCTGGTGCAAATCACATGCACTTGCCCAGGGAGTTAAAAAAGTGCTGTAAAAAAATGCTTCCCCTCATCTGTACTATCCAGAGATGAGGGGAAGCTGACGCAGGGATTGTGTTGGCCTTCCTGTGCTGCTCACGGTCCCAGGTGTCTTAATTGGTAGAATGATCCTGAACATACTACTTTTAAGGCGAATCGTGAGAAGTCTAGTAGGGTTTAATCCTCGGTAAGTCTGCATAGGATTACAGTCACAGTAGATTTTATGTTGATTTCCCCCCTCTTTGTGTTATGGAGCTTGTAAAAAATGTATTTTTATATGCAGCAACAGTACCTAGTATCGGAACCTATATATGTCAGAATATAAACTACTTCTGTTATCTATTTAGGTTTCTATACTATGCCTGTCAATGCAGCATAAGTGATGTCACATGAATTAGGGAGACAGCCAGTAGAGGTATAGTATATGCCTTTTCATTATTTATGCTTTTACTAAGTTAAAACTGTGTTGTTATGGGAAATAGATTGAAAAATCATAGAATTGTGTAGAAATACTTATTGCTTCAAATACTTCAAGTACTTATTGCTTCAAATGCTATACTATTTATTCAATTTATTTCCTGCCTTTCTTTCTTAAAGAAGGAAACACAAGGTGGCTATATTATACTATATTATAGTGTTACTAAAGATTAAGAATTAGCTTTTCTTCAGTTATAAAACATACTTCCTAAAAGAGGAACAATCTCTTTGTTCTCATATTTCTTCAGTTAAAATTTATGTTGATGCTCATGTGTGTTTTCATGGGTAAGACTTGCTAATTTTCTTAGATTGAATTCCTTGGACTTGACAAGTACTGTATGTACATGTGTGTTTTAGAAATGAAGTGCCCACTTTTTCTCTTTTCTGAATTATAAACAGAATGTGAGTTCTATATAACAATGTACTATTTTGAATCTTGGCTGTTTCTTAGGAAGGTGTTTATTTTAATTCAAGACTTGTGAATTCTTAATTTTTCAGGAGTTGGTAATTAACTGAGAAAGGGTCCTCCTGATTGTCCTCTTCAGGAGACGAGCCCTTCCAAAACATCTGTTGGATCTAGCACATGAGAAGCTCTGTGAAGTTTTCAGAATGAGGATCCAGATACTCAGGCAGGGTTTTATTCTCAGAACTTTGTCTCTTCTGATCTAGAGAGACTGCTTTCGAACCACTTCAAAATTTCCTAAGTGTGCTTGCCCAGGAATCCACAAAAACTGGGCAACCTCATGATGCAACCTCTCAAAAGCCTCTGGAAACAATCCAGAGGGAGATGCTTTCGGCTGGCTGCAAGCTTCAATTTCCTGTTGACTATAGCAATCTGAGTGTGTGTGTGAGGAGTTTTAGAACCATCAGGTTGGTAGACCCACACCACACAGTCAGGAAGGAAGCATTTGCTAGGTTAGCACCTTTATATGTGCCTACATTGTGCTGCTTTGAACTGGGATTTATCCAGTCAAACAGTTGGCCATCTGGCCAGTGGAAAAGGCTCAAACACTGTTTCTCATATTGAGTAAATTGCAAAACAATTTACAATAACAAATTTTAAAATAATAGACAAATTACCTTATGTTTAATGAGCTCAATTAACCATTTTACACTTGGTATTATTCGTTTAATCCTCCATTCCATTATACTACGCATATATTTCTGAATACAATTGTTTTCTCAGTTGTGCTTGTGGAAGTGGCTTATTCTATATAGGGAAGTGATAGCATGAAGTTCTTGTGACGTTCCAAGAATCGAAGTGGAATCCTGATTGGCTTTGCAGCATGTTGCACACAAAATAGTTGGTACCTGGTACAACTTATTTTGCATGTATAGTCAGTCCTTCGTGTCTCTGCACTCAGTTCCTGCAGATTCACTTATCCATGGGAACAATGGATACCTTGCACCCTTTGCTACTCTTGGCTGTCCATGGCACCCATGGGGCCATTCTGAAACTGCAGTGGCCATTTTGAAGCTATCGTATTCTGATAATTTCCTGGGGCTAGGAGTCATTATTCTGAGGCTATCGGAAGCCATTTTGAAGGTACTGTATGTACTGTATTCTGATCATTTCCTGGTGGTACCAAGTTGATTCCCCTCCAACATCACTGATCCTTTAGGATGCAGCTGAGGGAAAGGAGGGAAGAACCCTCCCCAATTCCTCCCTGTGGCTGCTGGGGATGTGCTTTTAAAGTGCCCACAGGGAGAGGGGAATGAGGCAGGAAAGCCAGAGGAATGGTGGGAGGAATGGTGCTTATGAATAAGGGAGCCTGCCAGAAAGAGGTTAATAAATCTTGGGAAGAAAGGGTTACTCCAGGTCTGTGCATCCCCTGGAGTTTGTGTTTCCTACACTGGCTTTCAGGCAAGTGCTCTCACTCCCCATTGAAAGGAATCCTGGGAACTCTTTCATTCTAGAATTTCTTAACCCTTCTGGCAGGTTCTTCCCTTATAAGCACCTCCAGACTTCCTCACCTTGCCAACACTCACGGAAGATATAAGGAAGGGGGGCTTCTTTGTTCTCTCTGCTGCATTTACAGAATCAGCCATCCTCCACCCACCTCAGATTTGACATGTCTGTCAGATCTTTGTGATCTTTGTCTCACCATCCACCCTTTCATCTTGCAAAGGATAGGAACAGGAAAGCAGGCTGCTTGGACAGGCATGGATTGCCTCATGTATAACTAGGCTGCATCTGTAATTTGCAGCCATCTGAAATGCTTCTATGTTTAAGCAAGTATCAGGTGATCATCTTTGCCTCGCATTTCATTTGTATTTGTGTTTTTCTTGGCTCTTCCACATTGTCTGTGAAGTATCATGGGTATCAGGTGTGAAATATGGGGGCAACTTACTAAATTTAGGAGATGCTGTTTCTGTGTGTATAAGTGAATGTTGAGATCACTAGGGGAAGGGACTTACAGATAGAGATGGTAGATGTTGCCTCATAAATCTTGAAGCTTCATGTTTGACCGTTGTCTAATTGGTGCAAGGTGTGAATATTTTTTTTGGCTTGCTGAATATTTCACATGGATATAGAGTGCTTATCTTCCAGTAATCATTGTTGGGGTGTTTGTAGTTATCATTTTGATGGCTGAGAATAGGACTAACCACTTCAGATTCATCTGGTACTGAAAGAAAAGCCTTTTTCTTAGGAGTGATGTTTTTGTACAAGTTTTGATCTAGAGAAACTTCAAATATTGAGCCATTGTTGTTTGATGCAAGTATAATATCAGCTGTCAATAAGGCATAACAAAGAGAATTTTAATGAGGCAATCAGGTTTTTCATAGCTTGCGACAGAGTGCCTTTCTACAAAACATAGGGGCTCTTAAGCCACTTCCATCCAACTTTGCATATACCAAACAGATCACCTGGACAGCCTGTGGCTCAGGCAGAAATGTTTTTAATGCACAGAGGCAAGCAATCTCCAGTAGCCTGGGTAGCCAAGGAGTGTCTAGGAGGAAGTGTCTGATTACACAAGTGGTACTCAAAGTGGGGGTCTGGTGGGATCCACCACCTTGGAATCTGGCACTGGGCTTTCATGGGAGTAAGTCTCATTGAACACAATGGGACTTCTGAATAAACATGGAGGAGCTCTGGCATCACAGTGATGTCACATCGTGGAATGTTGGATGTGGGGTTCTGGACAGATTTTTAATTTGAAAGCGGTCTTGGGCTAAAATGCCTGAGTACCACTGGTTTACACAAAGGAACTATATTTCACATAACTATCAGAGAATGAATGTCTGTCTTGAAGTGACACACACCTGTATTGAAAGTGGGCTTCCTTCCAGTTTTTACAGTGAATTTCTACAATTGTGCCAGGTATCCATGGGGGGGTTCTGTTTCCATGTATGTTACCTGATACCACTGATACCCCTCTGCTTCCCTGGCTCTCATAATGCCTTCTAAAGGCATCTATTGTCACTTTCAGTTTTTCCATCAAAACCAGAAGATGTTATTTTCATTGAAACAGTCATTTTGAGGCCTGCAAATGCCACACAGACTCTTTGGGGCTCAGAATGACCCTCTGGAAATGAGAGGGAAAACTCCCCTCACATCAGGAGGATGCACCTCAGGGTGCATTTGCGGATACAGGATACTCACTGTACCTTGTTGCTTAAAATTGTTACTAATCTAAACTTGAAATTGCAGCAGTGCACATATAGTTATGTTGGAAGATTTGTCTTCAGAGAATAGTAGCCAATGTCAGGAATTTGTGATTACCCACCTCAGCACTTTCTCTAGTGGATTCTGCTGGTATTCTTTTGTCATCTTTTTAGATTATGAGCCCTTTTGGGACAGGGTGCCATTAGCTATTGCATTTTCTCTGTAAACAGCTTTGTGAACTTTTTGTTGAAAGGCAGTATAGAAATACTGTTGATTGATTAAGCTTCAGAAACCTTAAAATGCATAGATTCAATACTACATTTGTATTCATTTGCTAGGGCTGTTATTTTTATGGGGTGTGGGCATGCATCTGATGACCTGAGAAGTCTTCCATGTAGAACCAGTTCATTGTCCAAGCAGTTTTTTTAAATTTGCAGGGGCTTTTTAAAAAATGAAAGTTGGTCAGTGTTCACAGACCACATATGCACTTTAATTGTTTCTTATAAAAGCTGTTGGGCCAAATTTCCAAATTATCTTTTCAGCTTTAGAGAACATTGTTTGGATTTTGTGGAGACTTCTGAGGAGGAAATTCTCAATAAAAATATTTTTTTCATGGTGCACACATTGATTTCATAATTGCAGCCTAGATCTTTTGTGCACATTGAGAGAGTGGACTTAAAAGCAACATTTAATTTGGTCAATAGTTGTTGGGCCTTCCTTCCAACATGGTTAGCAAAATGCATCATTATCTCAACTACGTGTAGTCATCTGGAGAACATTAAATGTGCTTAATAAACTTTGTGCACATATTGCTGATAGTTCATATCATTATAATGATATAAATTTACATTCTATAAATCACATAAAACATCTCTTGCAAGAGACGTGACTGGATTAATATTTTTTCTTCTTCATCTAGCTATGTAGGAAACCTCTCCAGAGATGTGACTGAAGTTCTTATACTACAGTTATTCAGCCAAATTGGACCCTGCAAAAGCTGTAAAATGATAACAGAGGTAAGATTCTTCAGATCATATTTATATAGCTTAATGTTAAAAATTAAATTCTACTATTAATAATATCCTCTTAATCATATTTTTAAATGTTAATTTATTGTTTAGAAATGCATAGAAAAATTGTAGATGGTACAATTCCTTCTTGTTCACAAAGGTACTATCCTTTCTGCCTCCTGTGACATTCATGCATCATCTAAAAATTAAGTAAGCTTTTTTCCTACCAAATATGTGCAATTTAATGCATCTGCAATTATTTAAAAATATGTGTGATTAGTTATTAAAACTGCTTTGGTTTTGGTGATAGTCCTATAGTCAAACAAGAACAACATCTTAAACTGCAGATTTTAGATCTTCTAGTTGTAGTCTAGTTGTAGCAGACAAATATGCAGCTAGGCATTCTTGCATAGCTGGGGATTCTTATTTAAAAACACTCCATAAACAAGGGATAAAAAACTATCCCTTCTGTGTTTATAAACTCTGATGAAAGTAAAACAATATAATTCCAATAATCCCTTTCAGTAATGGGCATAACTCATCAGAAGATTGTATCTTCAAACAGAATACCAAACTTGTCCAGATTTGAGATCTAAGTGATTTTGAGAGCAATTGAATTGTTTTGAGAAAATTGTGTTTTCCTAGTCCAAAATTCTCAACTTTTAAAAAAAACAATTTTCTGGAATGTGGTTTAGGTTATAAAAAAGAGAAAGATTTAAAAATCATTGCCACTGACATTTTTATAGATAAAACTTTTGTGTTTTTAGGTATTCTGGTTTAATTTTCCAATTTTTAGGTATTGGATATCTGTTATTAGGCATTCTGGTTTATTTTTCCAATAATTTAATAATTATTCACTGAATTATGATGCTGAATTTCTACTGTTAGGTCATTTGACAGATGATGTTGAGGGGGTAGGGGAGAAAGGGTACTGTGAAGTGCCAGAATGGCAAGATTCAAAAAGTCTCTTGCTCTTACATTCCATTCTTAATTTAGTTTTCTTCTTTCTTTAATAACTGCATCTTTAATGTAATGTCTATATATAAGGCTGACTGACTCACTCACCCACCCACCCACCCATACCCATCCAAAACTGCTGGACCTAGAAGCATGAAATTTGGGGAGGGTGTTCCTTCCCTGACAAAGGCACCCACTAAGAACCAGTTCTTGGAAATTCCAACCAGAAGGGGGTGAAATGGGGCGCAATGTGTTTTCCTCCCTCTACATTGAAGATTTCCTGACTTATCCCGGCCCTGCCCAAGCCCCAGACAGAGAAGCATGAAATTTGGGTAGGATGTTCCTTCTGTGACATCAAGACCCACCAATAACCGATGTTAAGAAATTTAACCCTTAACAGGCTGAAAAGAGGTATAACATGTTTTTGTCCTATACTTAACATTGAAGATTAACATCCAGCAATTTGGTGCCTGATGCACTGGGAAGGAGGCTGCGCATGGGGGGATGGATGGTGTGAATGGGGGGATGTTGTACAGGAGGGTGTTGTGCATGGGGTGATAATGCGCATGGGGGTTGTTGCCTATGGGGGGACGGTGAACATGGGGTTTGTTGTACATGGGTATGGTGCACTTAGGAGTAGTGCACATGGGGTGGTGGTGTGCATGGGTGGATGTTGTATGGGGTTGTTGTGCAGGGGGGAATGATGCGCAGTGGGGGAATGGTATATGGGGGAATTTTACTCCCACAACACAGGTGTGTTTTTGCTTTTGTAAGATAATTTCTTGTATTTTGTTGAACTTTTATAATGATTGCCTTTAAACCATAATCCTTAATAGCCACATTCAAACAAATGTTACTTGCATATTAGGCTGCTTTGAAAGCAATCAAATAGAAATTAGTTTTGAATTGCTGGTTGTACCCATTGAATGTCTGATAGTTTTAGTCAGTAAGATCTACCCTTAAGAGTAACATGAAAATTTTGTGACAGCATTTCTCAACATTTGTCTCCTGCTATACCACTTTGCAATGATATCATCACTGGTTATTCCTAGATTAGGAGGGCATGGGCAACGTAACAAACTCTGGTAAGAGGCTCAGAGCAGATAGGAGAGCTTTTTTGAGCACATGAAGTTCACACGATAGAGCTCTACCTGCCAGGTTGAACCTCATATGCTGTTTATTGCATTGTAAGTGGTTGGGCTCTAGGAGCCTTGCAAGTTGCACTGGACACTGCCTCAAATACTACTGCCTGATGGTACAAGTACTACTGTTTGAGAAACACTGCTATACATGTATTTGTTCTTTGAGTTTTTTGAGCCTTATAGTAGTTGAAGACCCAAATGGTATGGAGTTGTTTTTTGATGACTGTGCTGGAGACAAAAGAACAAATGCCCTAGAATTCAGACAAATCTATCTAGAATTCAGACAAATCTCACAGTGTCATCCTTAGAGGTTACTAAGGCATTGGTACATGGACATTTCAGTCAAGGACTCCCTTTCAAACTTAAAAATCTGTCTGGGACCCCTTGTCAAACTTACTGGGATTTGACATCACTGTAGATCTCCATGTCTGCTTAGAAGTTAGTCCTATTGTGTTCAATAAGACTTACTCCTAGGAAAGCCCAGAGCGATATTTCAAGATAGCGCATCCCACCCTCTTGCAACCTCCGATATGAGGTTATGACCCCCAAGATGGTCCTGACTTCCATTTTGAGTACCACTGACCTAAGGAGTTCTCATTCAGTGCTGTGTTTGAGAAAAAAGTTACATTTCATGAATTCTGTATTTCATGTTGTACTACGTTTTAACATTTCTTGGTAATAAAATTAGCATTGTATGTAATTGATCATACCAACCATATCTTTTGTTTAACTGATAAGCTTTTTCTAACACTAAGCATAACAAGGTGTTTATCCATGGGGATCTGTTCTCAGCTGATAATTGAATTTCACAGATAATCACATCTGCTATCTTTGCCCTATTAACCCATCCAAATGGGACTAGTGACTGCCAGCTACCTCTGTAGGTTTCAAAACAGCCCAGAGGGGCAAGAAAATTGGTTGTTGTTTTTTCTTATGTCTTTTAAGGCATTCAGAGATCTGGGGAAGCCTGCAAGGGCTACCCTTCACCTTAGTATGCCTTAAAAGACAAAAAAACCCACTTATGGTTTCCCTTGGGAATCAGGAAGTGACTTCTTTTACCTCTCCAGGCTATTTTGAAGCCTGCAGAGGGAACAGGTAGACATGTGCTGTCTCAGGCTTCAGAAAGCCCTCCAGAGGGGCTTGGCCCATAGCTCTGGTCCATTTCATAGGGATCAGATGGAGCTGAGTCTGGTTCAGTGCTTGTGTAGGGTTTCCACTTTGAACCAGATTTGTAAATGAAAAATTGTGCATAAATATGTTCCTGTATTGCATGTGTGGAAGATCTATCGCATTTTTATCACATGTCCACATTCTTCTTTATTCTCTGTAAGGTGTTAATAACTCTAAATATTTAATTGGGAGAAAGATTTAGGTTTAAATTTAATAAGCATTCAAGACTTGCTCCAGTTACATAGCAGGCCCCAGTGTCTACCAAATTTGCTGCAGTGCTAGGTGAATTCCAATGGAGACCCGTGCAAAAAGCTACAGAAATAAGAGGACACAGAGATTTTGCACAACTGGAAGTATCTTTTGTTTGCAGATGAGGAACTTGGGATTCAAGCCAAAGATTAATATTTCATTTCTTCCATCAACCTTCAAGAATTTTTTGGGGTCTAAATTATGTGCATCCAAATTTCATATTTTCAGTTTTTTTAGTTTGATCTTTTTTTAACTGCAGCTTTCAGTCCATGCCTTAGGAATCAGCCTAACGTGCCCTACACTTTTATTTCTAGAAATTAAATACATAAATTAGTTAAACTGTTTTTCTTCCACGAACTGATATTGTCCTATGTACATCAGATCAGCACTGATTTTTCCTCTCATACAGTGTGTTGAAATAACTCTTCCTGACCCTGCTCCAGTTTGGTTTTTCAGATATTTAAACAACAGTAAGAGAAGGATTCCTGTCAGGATTCTTCTGTTGTCTGCAAGCTAATTGATAAGGAGTCATAGCATATTAATAACTCATTGGAAATTGGAACCAGAATCCTGCTCCATATTCAGGGATATTATTACTGGCAAATAAAGCTTTCCCAAGCAGGCAGTACCACAAAAAAAGCAATATAATGGATGCAGGGGATATATATATATTAAGTAAAATCAAATAACAGGTCTAGTGGTTTCAGAAGGCTGTAGGTGGCGCAAGTGGCTAAGACACCGTGCTTGTTAACCAGCAGGCCAGGGTTCGAGACCCGGGTCAGCCCCACAAGACAGGGTGAGCGCCTGTCCTTAGCCCAGCTCTGCGACGCCAGCTGGATCCAATCGTATCGGCTCTGCCTTTCCATTGGACTAATTCAGTGGTGTGGAGGGGGGGCTTTGCTGCTTGGGTAACAGCCTATCCTCCATAACAATCCAACCCAGGCTTTTGTGCTTCGCATGCAGCGTATGCAGCGCCAAGCACGATACCATAGTCTTCCAAGACTGACGGAGGCCTGCTGGTTTCAGAAGAAATTATCACTGCCTAGTCAGAGCTTTCTGTCCGCTAAGTAGCATATTCTCAAAATTGATTTGGATTAGTGTTTTGTTGTATTAATATGCCTCCAGCTTTTTAGTTTTCCCCTCCAAACCCTTCATGTTCACGGGGAATTTTCCATATGTTGCCAGGAATGGGAAACAATGTAGGTCTGTGCATCACTTTCCTCTACTGACCTGTGGCTTTAGAAAGCGAACTTTCATAAACCTTGCAAAGTCTTTGAAATAAAAATATGTTTAATGCATTTCTTGTGTTTATTGATTTATTTTACTTTGTAAATTCCTGCATGAACTACTCTTTGAAAAGTGATATATTAATATAGGGAATGAGAATAAAACAGGGTAAAATTTTCTGTCTAACAACCTGAGCTGTTCAATTAGTGCCTATTTTTGTATTGCATTCCATGATGTAGGAGGTTGAAAGTATTCTGTCTGACTACACCAATTACTCGGCAGAGGGTGCCTGATTCAATTTATTCCAAGGATTCCCAAACTTACCATGATCACAACATCCTTCTTTCACGTTGTCCTCTTCTTTCCAGCTGTTTTGGGCATAACCATTTTGGATTATGCAAGATCTTGCATAATCCAAGATGGCAGTATCCAGAAGACCTGAGAAGACAATACCACTGGGGACTTTCCTTAATAAAGGTGTGAGTTCACTGATGCCCTCAGGTGCCATGACACATAGTTTTAGAACCACTGGTTTATTCCCATTCCCATTCTCAAGCTGGTGTTTGACAGGGAGATCTTTGTGTATGGCTATAAATTGGCAGTCCTTTGCTGTGTTCCAGTTTGTGGATTGAGATCATAGCGCTGGTTTCTTAAAAAAATTATTTATTAAATTATGACTGTGACAAAATTAACTATTTTTCTTATGGTTATTTTATAAATATTTGTAGTAATTTATTTTTCTAGCTATAAGTAATATATTTTCCTGGATTTTCTTCTCAGCAACCCGATAGCAGAAGGGTCAACTCTTCTGTTGGATTTTCTGTTTTGCAGCATACAAGCAATGACCCTTATTGCTTTGTGGAATTTTATGAACACAGGGATGCAGCTGCTGCATTAGCTGCTATGAATGGGAGAAAAATTTTGGGAAAGGTACGTTACATCAAAAAAAGAATGATGTGTAGCGAATGAATAAATAGGTTTATTATGATTCACAGCAAACATTTTGACTCTGTTTTTATTTGGAAATACCATTGTTACCTTGAAATTTAATATGTGTCTCAGTGGTGGTATAGTTTTTTTTCCTTAAAGAAGACTAAAGGGTTCTTTGTGTGTGTTGAAATTGAGCCTGTACTGTGAGTTGGTTGATTGAATGTATGCTTTCAAGAATTGTTTTGACACTTGAATTTTTTTATTTTCAGGAAGTCAAAGTTAATTGGGCAACAACACCAAGTAGCCAGAAAAAAGATACATCAAGTAAGTAAAACTACATTCTGAAACAACTGTATGTTTGAGTAATTGTATAGTTGAACTCAGAAGCATATTCACTTTATTTCTTATGCAGTTTTTATTTCTTATATAGTAGCTAATTACTTTTGTAAATTAGTTTATAGTCTTGTCCTGGCCACAGACCTCTGCAATAGGCCAGCCAGGTTTCCCCATGTCATGTCCATCATGGATTGGTTAACTCCAATCCACAACAAGCAGAGCACAGAGGACAAACATTAAAGAAGTTCCCTTTTACAAGTGTCCCTTGTTATCCACTAGAGTTCTGTTCCAGAACTCCCATGGATAAAAAAAATCCATGTGTAAAGAAAACAATGGAAAAATAGGTTTAAAGACCCATTTCCAGGT